>CM056726.1:600000-1162500 GCA_029844215.1 Przewalskia tangutica
CCTTGGAGAACTTAAAGAGCGAACAGAATCGGGTGACGAAGAGTGATTGCCCTTAGGAAGGGGAAAACCCTGGGTATCCCTGGGCTCACCAGAATCTGCATGTACTAGAAGTGAAGATGGCTGGTTCAAGCTCAGAGATTTCATCGGATCAGGCAGCTTTACATTGTTTGATTCACACCAATTTGCAATAAGTGCCTTAACAGTGTAATTAGGAATGAGATTTGTATGCCCCAGCATTTGCCTTGTCTTAGGACAAACAGTAATACCGAGATCAATCCATTTCCTTATAAAAGCTCTCTCATAGGTTTGTCCAGAAGCAACAATTACAGGGTCGGTCATCAACTCAAGTGAAAGGGGGCAGCAAAAATCAGGTGGTATCGGCACAGGCGTGAAGGTTTGAGATTGTTCCATTGTGACGAAGCAGTCATGCATATGGGAAACAAGAGCTATAATTTGCTCAATATATTCAACTTCCTCAGTCTTTTCAGCTTGTTCAGCGTTCTCCTTCAATTTTTCAAGGGCCACAAGCTCAATCAAAAGCTCTTGGTTTGACTTCAATCTTAGGCAATCAGCAATTTTTGCGAAGCTGTCTGAGTTTGCTCCCAAGCCTTCCATTTGAGCCTTAATAGCCTTTGTAATAGTCATGGACATCAGTTCATAAGCCACATACTTAATTTTCAGTATACAGGGCTGCAACCCAAATATAAGAGTCCACTCAGGAAGGGAAATCCCCATAAGGGCAAATAGAAGGGAAAAGAAGATCAGGAATAACCTGTTTTTGGCTCCTACCTCAAGCGATGTCAAAGTTGTATCAGCAGGAAGGAACTGATGAGAAGATTTAAGTAGCTCGAGAATTTCAAGACTACATGTTCGAATTTTCACAATCAGTGATTCAGCTTGCAGGACCTATAGATCATCAATACATAAAGAATATAAATATATTTGCTTGTAGTAATAAAATGCTAAAAAATATAAATATATTACTTTATAAAAAAACAATATAAATATATTTGTTCATAGTATTAAAATGCCTAAGTTAAGGAATAAATTCTATAAGTGCACTACATCCCATTATCATTCAGTTTGCTGATTATGAAAAAGAATAAATGGATTATCTGTTTATCCAATATATAAAGAGCATAGATCTCGGAACATACAAAATAAACTTTACTGCCCAATGGTTGCCAGGTATCGCACAGCTCCCTCAGTTCATCAACATATTGAGCAAGTCCGTCAAATGCTTTCTGAAGCAGCTCACTGGAAGCTGCTTCAACATCAACAATGGCCTCAAGAATCGGCTTTAAAATCTTCAATAGATCCTCAGTCTTGCAATAATACCTCTGAACTAGTATATCATTTATGCTTTCACTTGATGATAAATGGAAAAATTGGGTGATGTTGTTGAGAAGAACTTTTAACAATGATATTTCCATTGCACCTGGTCAATTCCAAAAAGTAGTAATCCTCAGTTAACTGAACCGAGCACAAACCTAAATGACAAAAGATGAATGCATAAAGTATATGGTAAATTTATTTTATAGATAATAATGCTGAAAATTCACAGAAAGAACGTCAGTGATATGTGTTTGTGTCTGTGCGCGCACACATATGACTGCAGCTAAATTATTAATTTGATTAATAACCTGTTTGGTCAAGCTTTTCTAGGAAGCCAAAAGTGCTTTTTAATGTTGAGGTGTTTGGTCAAGTTTAAGAAAAAAGTAGTGAAGTACTTTTGAAACCTTGGTCAAGCACAAATTCTGCTCTAATATTGGCAAAAGTACTTTGAAAATTGATTTGTCAAACACATACTGCTACTTTCAAAAGTACTTTTTTGAAAAGCACTTCTGATAAAAAATACTTTAAAAGAAGCAGATCTTCGAAGCTCGGCCAAACAGGCTATAATAGATAATAGAACTGCATCTTTTAAGGTTCTAAAATCAAGGGTGCCAATATGAGCAGTTTAATTTTTTGAAACCCCTCTTAGTTTCTGTGGCTTACAGCTTAGTTTTGTCAATCAACATCATATAGACATAACCACATAGTATTCAAGGGATCTCTAGATCATGGCACCACATCTAAACTTCCACTGCTGAATTGCTCTTTGTTATCTGTAACACAACTATATTAAATAAAACAAGAACTGAATCATTATGCCTTAAAACGAATCCAGATGACGATCCCTAGTCTCATAGAAAGGACTTGCTTGAAGCTTGTTTGACCACATTTCCTTTAATGAAGGAGTCAACATTTGTTTCATTATGAACTCGACACCTGCCAAATACTTTGGAAAGATGCTTAAATGTTGGGAACTGAATTGAGCAAGAATTTCTAATTTCTTATGCTTCCACCTTTCTACTGATGCCAATCTCGGATAAAATTTCTATTAAACACCGCATTTTAGAAGAATGTACAGCTAATCATAGAACAACAACCACCTACTAAATAGTAATACTAAGCTCGATCCCAGGCTAGTTGGGATCAGTTCCATGAATCCTAAGTAAACATGTTGCTCCATTTAGACATGCATCTACCCAATATTTGAGCATTTAGATTATCTAGTACTAGAAGTCCTACATTTACTACTGACTTACAAATCGCTAATAAGACTAAAAGATTCTTAACAAACATTGACGTAATGAAAACATACAAACATAACTACATTCATCACAAACAATTGATATCGTTAATATGGTTTTTATTCCATTAGTCTACATGGATTCCAAGAGATTGCTAGTCCTTCCAGGCAACTTGTCGATGAGATTTTAGATTTACCTTATCCATTTTAACAATTTCAAATCTACAAAGTGATGCATCTGGAGATTGGGGTAGGCGACATGATCAAACCATCTCTAACGATTTATTTTCATTTTAGCCTCTCTGTGTGTGACTTGTATCTTATGCCGAGGTGGTCATTTCTAACCTACTGTCTAATCTTATATGCCTCCACATCCATAAAGCCATAATTTTCATTGTTGGGTTACACTGCTTGTAATGTAACTTTTAATATTTAAAAGAAAACTACAGGCATCGTAGTTATCTTCCGCACAAGATGAGGTATTAAATCTATGGACCTATAAAAGAATGGTTGCTAAAACCATCAGAAACAATTGGCAATAAAGTTCTATTTTTTTGTTAAAGTGACGATGGGCAACTAAAGAAAATGTGAATAAAAAGAAGATCGAATTCAAAGAGATAGATGATATAATTCAATGCATTATGATCTATAGGTTGATATGGGATAACTCTTTCTCTTAACATCCACTGCAATGGCCATCATTGTAAGAATATTAAAGAAAGGGTCACTAAGTAAATTGATACACTTAAATGTTGCAACATAAGAATGATGAAAAGCTTTGTGTCTTGCTCACTCAGGTAATATATAGTACCCACTCTGTCCCAATAAGTATCTTACTTTCCTTTTTGGTCTGTCCCAAAATGAGTGCCTCTTTCTATATTTAGTAAGTATTCCAATTCCAAGGCAAGTTTAAGACCACAAGATTTAAAAGACCCACACATCTTTAATTTAAGACCACAAGATTCAAAAGTCCCCCTTTATTTCTTAAACTCCGTATCAAGTCAAACTAAGACACTTAAATTGAGACGGAGGGAGTAGTTGTTAGTAAGCACATAATATCATGTTTACATTTTTCCAATGTAATCTAAGACGGACAGTATTAACAAAAATAGTTCACAAACTTACAAGAAAAATAGCCTGGAAGGTGAGATCCTATCCAGGGTGATTTGGTTCGTAGCAGCCCGAGTATATACAAGAGTTCCTTTTACACGCTACGCTACCCTCGGGCTCGGCAATCCAA
The DNA here is from genome assembly GCA_029844215.1 of Przewalskia tangutica. NCBI lineage: Eukaryota > Viridiplantae > Streptophyta > Magnoliopsida > Solanales > Solanaceae > Przewalskia > Przewalskia tangutica. The sequence goes on from CM056726.1 coordinate 603,816, forward strand.
GTGAAGAAAAATGAGAACTGAAGGATATACTAAAACTAGCTTATTTAAATATAGCTGTCTTATTCAAATATACCCTTTTTTCCTTTTTTTAATCATGGTGGTGTCCGCAATAAATATATCATCTCATACGTATAAAAGACAAAAGATGCAGGAAAAGGTCATACCAAACTTAGACGGATGCACGTTAATACTAGATTAGGAAAAGATTGCTAGTGGATTGACCAAGCTCATAAACTAGTTGAGCTTGTCATCCGACCAGAAATGGCGCTACCATTATATGTCAACATATTTTGGAAATGGTAAAGAAAAGAATACTGAAAGTTCCACGAAATGTCAACTTGAATATGTGAGACTAAATCATGCTTGTCAACCCATCATCTGAAAGATATAGTAAGAGAATATAACCCAAATATACAGGTGATAGAAAAATGAGAGTAAAGGATAGCCACTTGGAAGAACAATACTTATCCATGCGGAAGACTCACCTTAATTAATAGTGTGCTAGATGGCACACATGTGTACTAAATGCCCATAAATGTGATGCCTACTAGTGAGGTGAAAGATCCAGATAAGTTGAGAAGAGATTTCTTGGTAGGAAATCCATAAACAAGGAAATTTCACCTAATTAAATGGTCCATTGTTACAACTCTAAAAAAATTGTAGAGGCTCTGGGATAAAAAGTACTTCATGTATTTCATTTTATATGACACTCTTTTCTTTTTATTCTGTTTAAAAAAATGACATTTTTCTATATTTTGGAACTCCTTAGCTTTAAACTTCCCCACTTTATCCATAATGACATACTCTTATCGCCATAGAAATGTCATGCCATGTTTAAAACCATAAGTGCTAAGGTATTTTTTTTATTGGTTGGTGAGTTCTAAGGGTACTTTTGTATGTGTCGAAAGTCTTTCTTTCTTTTTAAACTACGTGTATAGTCAAATACCTCCAAAATAAAATGAAGCAGAGCGAGTATATAGTTACATAACAGAATCCTGCACTTTAAATGGCTACGGAGATTTGGTGATGAAAAAGCAAGCCTTTGGAGGGATGTAATCAGAACCAAATATGGAATGGAGGGCCCATAAAGCATGAGAACAATAATTTCCCCAAATAGGGTCATCCCATGGAGAAACAAAGGAATAACTCGGGTGATTTTAATAAGAGGACACAAACAAGAAGGCAGTAAAGAACTAATAAATCCCTTTACAGTTCACTCTTACATAACAAAAAGGTAGAAAATCAGTTTCTCTGCATATATCTATTACTCCCTCCGACCCAAAAAGATTGTCTTACTTCCCTTATTTGTCTGTCCCAAAATGATTGACACGTTTCTATATTTAGAAACAATTTAACTTTATAACAATTTAACTTTATGAGATAATTTAACTTTATGAGATAATTTACAGCCACACAAACATCTAAGCCTTATTATGGACCACACATTTCAAATGTCTTCCTTTATTTCTTAAACTCCGTGTCAAGTCAAACTAAGACAATTTTTTTGGGACGGAGGGAGTACTAATTTTCTAGTTTCACATACTTAAAAACAACCTAGCTTCCTAATTAGATGAGCCCTCTGTCTTGCCCATTGGAACTGTTATATCGATTAAAAACTCTAGAGGTGCCTTGAATATCTTTCTCAGTTCCTCAGATTCCTTTCTCTAATGAACTTATAATTTCCCTCTCTCATTCTCTTTGCCCGTTAACGGAAGCAAGATGATTTTACTGCAACACTCCCACCGTCTTTGATCTAAATACACCCTCCCCATTAGCATTTTTGAAACAGTTAATGCACCTAACCGAGTCAGCATTAAAAGTTAAAAAGGAAGACAGATATAATTGTGTTAAACATGTCTAAGAACATTCAACTTAACAGCAATCCCCAACAGCTCCACGAAATCTGAAAAAATTACATGATTTTATAAAAAAAAAATCAAACGTGTTTGTCAACTCAATATTTACATTCGCAAACCAAAATTGATGGTGAATTACATGGGCTCAAAAGCCATGAAACCATCAGGATTTCCATGGGTCAATAAAAGGCCTTGAAATTTCAAGCACCTATAAACCCTAATTCACGACATATAAAAAAAAGGCAGTCCGGTGCACTAAGCTCCCGCTATGCGCGGGGTCCGAGGAAGGGCCGGACCACAAAGATCTATTGTACGCAGCCTTAAACAACATAATACTTCTTCATAGAAAAATGTATACAAGACTAAATTTGATGCAAAAAAGAGCACCAAGTTTCAAATCCCATCCATCAAAAACGTTTTACATGCAAGACCAATTGGCATATGCCTCTTAGCAATAAATCTTGAGCAAGGGTTTTGAATTGAGCATTAAAGTCAACATTGTTGCTACTACATAATCAAGGAAGAAGAATACATGACTTTTTTCAAATCCAATAATTAAGACTTCAAGTTTGACATTATTATTAAAAACCCTATGCGAAACGAGAAGTAACCAGTCCTATTTTGTCCTGTAGTAATAACTTCCTCTTGAGCAAAATTTGTATTAATATGGAGCATTTTTTTATAAGGTAGGGTAAAAAATCAAGTTAGACAATTAATTTATTTAGCAAATCTTCCTGCCGCTGACCAACCTACCATAAGTAACAACCAACATTTGAATTCACTTACTAAGCCCCTATAATCTTTCATATCGAGTTTAATATCTTTCTACTCCAACCGAATTTCCAGGATCTCTCTGGATAAAACTTCCCATTACTTTATCTTCCACAATCTTTGTTGAACTGCTGCTTCAATGTGTCAGAAGAGAACTTGAACCTCAAAACAATAGAGATAAAGCTGGAGTAAACGAGATTTGAAATTTGGAAAGCCAATAAGATAAGTGCGACTTTAATAGCTGTTATCAATAAATAGTAACTCTATTATTACGTGCAAAGTTCTCTTGTATATTCCCTCTGCCATGAGCATGCTCCTTGGAAATTTCAATAGCATTTATAGGGAACTTTCACTGTTGTACTATATCAATCAACTGTGCCTCAATTCCAACTAAACTATATGTATCCATCCAAACTCATTTCTTAATATCAAGAGCATTAATCACAGTTGCAGTATTTTTACACTAGTTGTCACACCCTTCTTTCTTTTCTCGTGTCGTGGAGGGTCATACCATGCAAAACTCATATATGCTCCAAAGAGAATAGAAAAAATAAAAGCAAGCAGCATTCACATTGACCAAAATGCGTGATGAAAACAGATAACCCAAAACTCTGCATATGGATATCGCATGAATACAACACGGTAACAATCACAACAACCATCTATCCAGTTATAGGTAAATCCAAGAACATGTTTTTTTCACTAAGCTAAAAAGATAACTTCAACTAAATTACACATAACCATTGTGGCCTGAGTATATCAATTCTGCTCAAATTGAGCTTATTTCATTCCAATACTGGTAACAATTTCGATTCAAACAAAATAATTCTAAATAAACGAAAAGTAAACTCACCTATCAAAACATTGAAAATATGATATTTTTTTCTAACTTCTTTTTACCAGCGCAAATGAGGCTCTATTACACCATGCAGTGGCCTTAGGGCTAAGCTGTGGATACAAAAACAAAAGGAAATGAACAAAACACACAAACCCAATAAGTTATTGATCAACAATAGAAATAAAATTCACCTTACATAGCCAAAAATCAACTTGCGTTGTCGAAAATTCAAGAACACATTTTCCAATTAAGCTAAAAAAAGAGAGCTGCAACTAAATTACACATAACCATTATACACCAACCAATCAACTATGCTCTAATTGAGCTTATTTCATTTCAATACTGATAACGATTTCGATTTAAACAACATAATTCTAGATAAGCGAAAAGTAAACTCACTTATCGAAACATTCAAAAATACAATCTCTTTTTCTATTTTCTTCTTTTTTACCATGACATGGCCTTAGAGCTAAGCTGTGGATACAAAAAAAAAGGAAAATGAACAAAACCCACAAACTCAATTACTCACTCTGTCCAAAAAGAATGACACACTTTCCTTTTTAGTTTGTCCCAAAAAGAATGACACATTTCCTTATTTTGCAACAATTTAACTTTAAAGTTTACCTTTTACGCAAAATGAGATGATCTATAATCACACAAATATCTTTGACTTATTTTAGACCATAAGATTCAAAAGTCTTCATTTATTTCTTAAAGTGCGTGCCAAATGAAAGTACATCATTTTTTTTGGGACGGATGGAGTATATAAAAGGGGCAGCCCGGTGCACAAAGCATCTCGCGTTAGCAAGGTCCGGAGAAGGGCCGTACCCCAAGTTTGTGATGTAGACAACCTAACCTAATGCAAGCATTAGTGGCTGCTTTCACATTGATCAATATAGCAATAAAATTCACCTTATATACCCAAAAAAATCACCGGGCTTTGGCGAAAATTCAAGAACACATTTTTACATCAACAGGAAAAATCAAGAACACAGTTTTCCTACTAAACTAAAAAAAGAGAACTGCAACTAAATTACACATAACATTATACACCAATCAATCAACTATGCTCTCTAATTGAGCTTATTTCATTTCAATACTGGTAACAATTTCCAACAACATAAGCAGTGTAATCCCACAAAGTGAGGTCTGAGAAGGGGCTTACCGACCTTTATGGGATAGAGAGACTGTTTTCGATAGACTCTCGGCTACTGGAAATAATTTCCATTGAAATAAATAATTCTAAATAAGCGAAAAGTAAACTCACCTATTAAAACATTCAAAAATACAAACTTTTTTTCTAATTTCTTTAAGGCTAAGCTGTGTGTAACATAAAAATAAAGGAAATGAACAAAACCCACAAACCCAATTATATATTGATCAACTATAAGCAATTAAATTCAACTTACATACCCAAAAATCAAGATTTTACAAACCCAACTTGAGGTTCTTGAATATTTGCACTAGTTTGTATGAATTAGATCCAGATTTGAGCTAAATAGGGAAGAAAGCTAAAAGGTATACCAATTGCACGAGAATTGTTGAGATTTTGGGTTGGGGGTGGGGTTTAGGTACTGATCAATGGGGTTGCAGGAATTTTGGAAATGGTGACAGACATACCAAAAGTAGTAGTACTAAAATGATTTTTTGCTCAATATTCTTATATATAAATTGAATTATTATTTATTATAAAGTTTTGTCGTTTGTTCCGGAAACAGTCTCTACCTCACAAAATAGAGAGGATAAGGCATGCGTCCCCAAATTTATTTTGTGAAATTTCACTTAATATATTATTATTGTTATATGAAATTTAAAGGGAGCATTGACGTTACTATTGAAGTTGGTGCCATGGCTCTAGTAGATCGACTCATGCATATACTAGGAGATCAATACATGGCGCTATTTTTTTATTTGAATTAAGTGTCTGTCGAAAATAACATTTCTACCTTGTCAAGGTAGGGATAAAATTGAGTATACACTATCATCTCAAAATTCACTTATTGAATTACATCGGATATATTGTTGTTACTTTAATTTTATTATGAAATTAATGTCTTTTAAAAAATTATAAGCATTATATAAAAATAGTTATAATGAGTTAAATAGAAACTTCATATGGAATGAGATAATACTCCTTTCCTTCCAAAAACAATGATAATAACAATGTTATTAGACATTTTCTACGAAATAATTATAAAAGTTATTAGTATTTGCTCTAACCTGTTTGTGCTAATGCTAATATATCCTCATCTACTCTGCATTTTTTAAGATTAGTATGTTCTTCTTCTTATCGTATTGTCTAAGCTCTAACGTTTCAATTCAACAAACAAATAGTAATAATTTGGGGTTACATTACAATTGTAAAAGTGTCTAATTGAAATTTAAGGCATGCGAATTATGAATATTTCTGATAAATTAAATTTTATAAAAAAGGGCCCTAATTTTTTTTTTTTTTCGTGGCGCCATGCGATCTGCGCACCTTGTCAAAGACGACCCTGCGAATCGACATATTAGATCTAACCAATAATTGTAAATAAAACTTGGTGGAATTGGAAACATATATATATTTTAAAGTTAAACTCTTTTTTATTTCTTCATGTATGTGTCTGTCATCGTGTATAACGATGAATTTGTGACACTTTCTGAAGTTTAATTTTTTTTATATGAGCAAACTGTCCAAGTTTCTGATCAAAGTCGGTATTTCACTTGCATTACAAATGTTAAAATCCAAAGCTGTGTTTTTCCTTCATGTACATGTTTTTGGTTGTGTATACTGTATTTGTATGTGTGTGTGCGCGTTTTTTTAATGTGAGACCGGAAACAACATCTCTACCTCCCAAGGTAGGGATAAGGTTGCGTACACTCTACTCTTTCCAGACCCCACTTTATGGATTTTACTGGTATGTTGTTGTTGTAATTTCTTAATGTGAGCCGCCGTTGATGATTCTGCTCAAAATGTGAGTTCAATTTTTATCTCGAAATTTGTTATTTGTTTACTGATTAAAAAAAAATTGTTATTTGTTCATTTATTTGATTATTTCCCATGCTTTCTAGTACAAGGTTTTAGTCTGAGCTCAATTTTTAATGTGAGCAAGCCGTTGATGATTCTGATGAAAATGTGATTTCAATGCTCATCTTGAAATTTGTTATTTGTTTACCGATTAAGAAAAAGAAATTTTGTTATTTGTTTTATTTCCCATGCCTTTTAATACATTTATGAAATTACATAGAACTTCTAATACTTCTTTTTGTGTTTGCATAATATTTGGCACGAGATGAGTTTAAATGGAATAGCGTGGTCAGTGAAGATTTATATAGCTGACCCCTACTTCTTTGGGACTAAGGCGTAGTAGTAGTAATAGTTGTTGTTCATTATGTGTACTTGATTTTGTATGTAGTAATTTAGTGAACTTGTGGAATTTTTGAAGTTCCTTAGATGAAATTTAATGAATTTTGTTTTATATGAATAAGTGGTCAAATCACTTGCATTAAACATGTTAATTCCAAATTCTGATATTTGTTCATGTATGTGTGTTTTGAGTGTGTACACAATATTTTTTTTTGTTGATGAAGGAACATGTAGTTCTTTCTTTCAGTGCGCATGAGGTAAACCAGGGTAGCCTTAAGCGCACCACGTCGGTGGTTAAACCACACTTGGCAAGCCATGTATGAGCTCCCAAGAGGCGGGCGAGCGTTACTGCAGGGTTTCGAACTTGTGACCAAGCTCTCCCACACCACCCAATGAGGATACCCTCTGCCTTCACGACCTACTGGTCTAGGGCTTCGGATGTGTGTACACAATATTGAATTCAATGAAGTTTTGACATTCTTTGAATTTATGTGATGAAATATAATGAGTTTTGTTTATATGAACAAGCTGTTAAAGTCTTTAATTGAAATCAATTTCTTGAATTTCAGATGTTCATTTTAGAATTGTGTTTACTGTCTTGAACACAATGAATTTGTGAAGTTCGTTTGATGAGAAGTTATGTTTGTATTGAAGTTCTTGCAGTTCGTTGTAAAGTGGTGGCGTTAATCAAAGCTGATAATATTGAAGAAGCTCTAGTTGCTATTCAAGAGTGTTCCAAAAAAGTTCCTATTGATCTTTGCTTTTTCAAGGTAATTTATGTTGTATAAGTACCTTCCAGATAAATATTTTAGTGTTGAGCTCTTGATCCAGATGCATTACCTACTTGGATATCACAGCATTGGATTGTTTGGTGATGAATTTTAAGTTATCGATGACTTTCTTTTTTATTATACATAAGGGGATGGGAGATGAGATTACAAGTTAGGGTATTGAACCCCTACCAACCAACAAAACTACTGAAATTCCCCAAGTTCTTTGTGAGATTTCACTGGGTATGTTGTTGTTTTCTTTTTGGAGAATGGTGACTACCAGAAGAACATATCTTAAGGGTGGGGGAGTAAGGGCCTCCCTGTGTGCTATTTGCATTAGAATATATTTCAGACACTCTACTGAGTATTGGGTGGTTTTAATTGAGGTACCTATGTGCAGTGTATTCTCTAGTTAGTTTAAAGGGAAAGGGTCATATTTGCCATCCAACTTTCACGACAGGGTCATATTTGGTGGTATAATGAAGAGACGTTAATTAAAGTTTGGAGTTTGAGTACTTAAGTAGATGAATTTTTAAATAGTAGGAGAAGCTTCTGCTGTTGAAGAGATGTTTGTAGTTATTGAGCCTTTTGTGATGTCAGTGACCTTTCACTTCGACAGAATTTCCTGTGGGAAGTGACGAGGAAAAAAGAGAGCCACGTCAATGCTTATGGATTTCCATTTTGCCTTATTCCCTTACAGTTTTTGTTTCTATTCATATGCCTTAGAACTTGAGCAATGAAGTTACATCCTAAAATCCTTGGAAAAATTACTTCCCAAATTATCTGGTTTCTCAGCCAGGACTTGCCTATGAGTTTAATTTTTTAAGGAGATTCTGCAATAGGATTTATTCGGTCACATTTACTGCAAACTCCTGTGCCTATCAGGAAAAGAGTTCATCTTTTTCAGCAACGGAAGTTATTCTCTCATTAACATGTTCCCTTTTTGTTGTGTTGTTGCTCTTTTGAAGGCGTACTGTTTATATAGACAAAATAAACTGGACCAAGCATTGGAGTCCTTAAAGGGGCAAGAAGGAAGTACTGCATCAATGCTGCTGGAATCTCATATTTTATATCGTATGGGAAAGATGGGAGCTTCTGTGAATATATACCAAAAGCTCCAAAATTCCAAGATAGATTCCTTAGAAATTAATCTTGTTGCTGGTTTGGTTTCTGCTGGAAGAGCTACTGATGTAGCAGTTTTGAATTGGCATATAACACCGCATGCTCTTTAATTGAGAGGCAGAAGTACAAGGATGCAGAGCAGCTGCTATTGTCAGCTCGAAGGTAGGCAACCTATTTTTAGGATTTAAATATCTTATAATGTATGCAAACACTTGAACCACGACTGGAGGAGACTAAATTATGTGATGAAATGTTTGATCAGTGTGATAATTTAGCTCATTTTCTTAACCCTCGGATGATATACAAATGGAGAACTGGTGAATGAGCATCAAAGCACTATCATTGGAAAATATTTAAAGGAAAGAGTTAAATTGGATACAAAGCATTACTCTTTTATCTGCTGATATTCTCATTTCATTGGTGAACTCCAGGAGATTTTTGAAGCTAATCATGTAGTTTACAAGGTAATACATATTATTATATTCACCTACAAGGTTTTAGTACCAGAGTCGTAGTTTATTTCTCTTTGATTAATCCCATGTGATAAACATGATTTTGAAACAGTTACAGTGCTTCAACATCAAGAATTGGTGTGGAATTAGCAGACAACATTTTACTTTAAGCCGATTAATATAAGGCAAGCTAGTTAAGCTACACATTGGGTGCTAAAGGGCAATGTACCTTGAATCAAATATCTACACTGTATGCCTAGTACCTTAAGTCTGCAAAAGAATATTAATAACCGTGATGAGACTTGAGAGATATCATATTCTTTTGCCATGTGGTGCTTGTCTGTGCTGTATTTACTCTACGCTCTTGAACTTCCAATTCTTTGTGTGCTTGAGGACACAAATGAGAGGACTTGATAACTGTTGCTAATTAAATTACAGAATTGGTCAGGAAACCCTAATGGAGGAGAATTTAGCTGATGATGAAGTTGAAATTGAATTGGCACCCATTGCTGTTCAACTTGCACATGTTCAACAGGTGAAATTATTGTATAACATCATTTCGGCTTTTCTTATTGCCTTGATGTGTTGCAAATACATGAATCTATCTGTTACTCCAGATTCTGGGAAAAACACAAGAAACTGTTGCCTCTTATACCAACCTTACAACAACAACAACATACCCAGTGAAATCCCACAACGTGGGTCTGGGGAGGGTAGAGTGTACGCAGACCTTACCTCTACCTTGGTAGGTAGAGCGGATGTTTCCGAGAGACCCTCGGCTCAAGACCAACCTTGTGAAAAGAAATTTGGTAGATGAGTCATCACTTGCTGTGGCAGTAAATAACCTCATCGCTCTAAAAGGTCCTAAAGATGTCTCTGATGGCCTAAGGAAACTTGATAAGCTAATAGAGAAAAGTGATGCAGCACAAAAGTTCCAGCTTGCTCGTGGATTGGACTTGAAGCTCTCTCAAAAGCAAAGGGAACCTATATACACCAATAGGGTGCTACTGCTACTTCATTCTAATAAGATGGATCAGGTAATCAATCTTAAACCTTAACATTTTATTTTGTTTCTGGTTTTATTCTTTTCAATATTAAATGGCAATGTAGAACAAGGGAGAAAGAAGACACCAAACTACAACTGGTTATTCCATGTGCTCCTTTATGTGTTTAATTTAATCCATGGATTGTTACGGGCTCGAGAACTTGTTGCAGTCCTACCGGAGTTATTCCCTGGTAGCTTGATGCCAGTACTTCTTCAAGCTGCTGTACATGTGCGAGAGAACAAAGCTGGTAAAGCTGAAGAAGTACTAGGACAGTTTGCAGATAAGTTTCCTGATAAATGCAAGGTAATCCTGCTTGCAAGGTCACAGGTTGCTGCCGCTGCTGGCCATCCTCAAATAGCAGCTGAGTCCCTAGCTAAAATTCCTGACATTCAGCACAAACCTGCAACTGTTGCCACCATTGTTTCTCTCAAGGAAAGGGCTGCAGACATTGATGGTGCCGATGCTGTGTATGATTCTGCAATAAGATGGTGGTCAAATGCGATGACTGAGAACAATAAGCTCAATATCATCATGCAGGAGGCTGCTGCTTTTAAGTTGAGGCATGGAAGAAAGGAGGAGGCCGCATGCTTCTATGATGAGCTTGTGAAAAGCCATGGAAGTATTGAGGCTTTGGTTGGGTTGATCCAGACTGCTGCCCATGGAGATGTAGAGAAAGCAGAAGCTTATGAGAAGCAACTATAACCACTACCCGGTTTAAAATCTATTGACGTCGATAGTTTGGAGAAAACTTCAGGTGCAAAGCATGTTGATACTGTTCTGTTCCTAATGTTGGTGCTACTGAATCCAAGAGTAAAGATAAGGCAAAGAAAAAGAGGAAGAGAAAGCCGAAATACCCAAAAGGTTTTGACCCAGCCAACCCAGGGCCTACACCTGATCCAGAGAGATGGCTTCCGAAGAGGGAAATGTCTAGTTACAGACCAAAGAGAAAGGATAAGAGAGCAGCTCAAATTAGAGGTTCTCAGGGAGCAGTCACTAAAGAGGCAGCTGTTAGTCATGAAACAAAATTAAACCAGTCAGCTAATTCCAAGGGAGCCTCTCAGAATGCAAGCACCGAACAATCCAAGCCTTCATCGAAATCAAGAAAGAAATCTCGGAAGTAATCAGAGAAGCATCCATCATTTTTTAGTTGAGGTTTTCGGGCTTACAAGGCATATTTTTATCGTGCCTTTAGAGTCTAACGTGAGTATGTTTTTCACACAACTCCATCAGATCAGAAGAGTATGTCACTTTATTTTCATGGAAAGGCCTCTGTCAGAAAACTCTGCTTGGTCTGAACTATAAGGTATGGGATAATGGAGATGGATGAGTCCTTTGTTACATTTTTGCTCGTACTTTTTGGAGGCTATGAATTCTTAACGTAATTGGTCAAGCTTTTAGTCTTTGGACTTCTTGTTTGCTTCTTTGTGTGTAGGAAGCTTGAGTTAAACTCTGAGAACCTTACGAGGCTTCCTTCCATCATTAGGAAGTGAGAAATGAGCTTTAAATCTGTTGAGTAGATGTGTGAAAACTAGAGAGGTCTTCTCCGTGATAGTTAGAGAAGGCGTTAACTGTATCTGAGTGTTGTAAGAGCAATGCAAAGCTATTATGGAGGTTTAACTATCCAGTGTTTGAAATCCAATAGCTGACTAATTCGGATTCACTCCGTAGAAAGCACATTATGGAGGGTTTTAGCGCTCCTTACCGTTTCACCTCATCCTTTGGTGGTTAAGGCCAAGGTTACAACATGGGTTAACTCTAATAAGAATATGATATTGCCATATTCAGGTCATAAGGGTGGTTACTTGATATAATGGACTTATTGGCTGAAGCTGTGAAGAGTCATATACCCTTCAATACATTGTTTGATGTTGCTTTCTACTCATATGCAGTTTCTTTTTGCTAATAAAAAGCTAATGCTACCTTTTTATGATGTTACATCCATCGCTAGAAGAACTAGACAACCAATATGTCATACAATATGAAATTTTGTCGAGTGATTTGTAATCTTTCCAGATTATTAGTAGGGTCATTTGCCAAGTTAGATATCTTTGAAGCCAGCCATATAAAAAATGTAAATGATGTGGGCTATATATAAATTATACATATATTATAATACACTGAGTTTGTTCTTTAGTGTATTTTGTGTATTTAGTTGTGTTAGCTATTGTTGACACCCAATTTTGACCCTCTCGTCCAGACAGTAGTATTAAAATTACACTAGTTTTGCAAAATAATTTTTTATGATTTCTTATAATAAAATGCAGCGATAAAACATTAATACAGGCATAAATAAATAATTTAATAATGGCACCGCGTCTTACGTAGAAAATTACGCACTTAGAGTCTCGCGCCCATATTTATTAATTTTAAGCCCTGTCATAATTCTTAATAATAAATACATAAAATAATAATCTAACACACGCGTTTTAATAATAGCATTCATAAAAGAATTAAGAAGTCCTATCTGCATGTAACATTTAAATAACTCAATTTTTATTTAATAAGTTTTAATAACGGCATCGCATTATAAACATTAAGCACTAATTAAATAGCACACCCGCATTTATTATTGTAATAATTTTTAAACTCAGACTAATAAAGCACCTAAATAATCTAATTACAATTTAAATAGTTTAATTTACCATTAATTAATTAATAATACACCTAAACTAATACACTTAAAACTCTACCCCTAATTAAAATAACTACCCATTACTACCCAAATACCTAATTAAAATCACCCATTACTCACTTTGACCAGCCCACTTTGCAGGCCCAGGCCTTTAACCTTCTTCCCCATCGTCTTCAGAAAGCCTAAAACAAGAAAACCTAAAAAAAAGAAGAGAAAGAACCACTGCTTTTTTCGTCGCGCTCGCCTCGCCCAGCCGGGATTCTCGCCTGAGAATCCGGCGAGTCACCTATTAAATCACCCTGTCTTGCCATAACAAACCCAGTACAAAATCTTACCATGATAAACATCCAAAATCGTTGCCAAATCAAGCGCGAATCGAGACCAAATCGTCTTCAAAATCACCCGACAAATACACCAAAAATCACTCCCAAAACGGTAACAAATCCATCCAGAATTAGCACCACAACAACTCAGCTATAAATACAGATTCTTGCACACACAATAGGGGCGGGGTTTTTACCATAAAAAAGAAGCCTTGACGCATCGAAAAGGAAAAGAAAAGAAAACGAGAAGAAAGACAACCGGACAAAATGGTAACAGTCGAGGTATCAATTAATCACTAATCACTAGGCAATGGAGAAAATCCTTGAAGCATCCACAAAACAAACCGAGAAGAAAAGTAAGTACTATTTTCAAATTTAGTTTCCACAGCATAAGAATAAAAAATCAGCATAGAAGTCGTTTAAAGCATCGTCGTTCCAATCGCGTCGCAATAACCCGTCGAGTGGATCGACGACTTGATACGCTGTCTCGGTTCGCTGCCCGGAGAAGGTAAATTATCACCCTTTTCGTCTTATATTTCGTTTGGTATTAGCGTGTGTGAAAAGCGTATTGTATGACTAATTCTGCCCAAATTAAATGAATACCAATGTTCGTTTATACTCGCTAAAATTGATGAGTGTGTTTAGTTATTAATTGTTGTCGCTGTTTTCTAGTTTCAAGTCTAATCATATGTGATGTACATTCTCTGTTAGAGTACGTTTTATGAGAATATGATCAGTTTCTAAAAAAAATGGTATCATGCTTAGTATAATTCCAAATACACATTTGTGGATCGATTCACGATTACTGGAAGATGGTCGCATAAATAATCAAGGTCCCGAAAATGATCAATCGTAGTGTTATGCTTAAATGACATGTCTCGGTACTAGTTTTAGGTGAAGAGGTTTGAACTTTCAACTATGGCATATAGAATCACATTTGACTCCTGTTTGTTTAAATATGTAATGTTTCAGCTGTCTTGGTTAAAATATGTGGTATGAAAGTGAAGTCTATAAATCTTAAATGCCTCTTGATGTATTTTTACTGCCATGCCTCTATACGATGTCCTGAGGGTATATTAGGTTGGCTTGGGCTTGGTATCTGAATATTCTACTTCCAATATTTGTTTGATTCATTTTTATGACAACCATGTGTTCATTATCTTAGGATTTGAACCTAACCTGAGTCTAGATGACTTTTAAGACTTGTTAACTTAAATACTTGTGTCATGGCGGATTTGCTACTCGTGTCAATATTTCTTGTTTAGTTTCTAATCTGTATGTGTCTGCCTTAAAATCATAAAATGACAACATGTTTAGCATTATGTAAAACTAAAACCATGTCTGTAAGGTTATTTGAATAGTATTGCATCAGTATCTTCACCAGTCTACATGTTCTGTCTGTGGTTTAGGAATAACCCAGAAGTAAATTTACCGTGCCTGCTAAACTAAAAGAATCTGTGTGCATATGGTCTGTACTTTGGTGAAATCTGGTCTAAATCATGTTAAAACGAAGCCTCCCTGTGTGGATTCCGCCTCTGTTTATATAAGCTTTGATCGTACAATTGCATAGGTAGGTTAATTAAGTGATAGGGGGGATTTCAGTTTAGTCATGAATGTTTAGAATAGATTTGGGTGAGATGACTTTCGTATTTGTCGAATTGATCCTGATATCTGTCCCTGTATACTATCTGAATTCCTTCAACTCACCAGTCTTAATATTTGTCTCTGAACATTTCATATGAAACAGATATACTGTGTGTATATTCTGAACATCTAGTGCACATCAGCCTCCCTATGTGTTCAGGATTTCATGAATCTGTAAACCGGCTTAGTACTTTACATCAAGTATGTTGTTGATTCTCTACGAACTAGTAAACTCGCCTCTATGTTTGTCATAGGTCTTCTATAGAGAAAACCTGAACATGTCACACTGGGCCAGTTGCTTTTCTCATCCGAGCCTGTTCATACTCTACATATATTGATAGTTTGTTCTCTCTGGTTTGCTGCTATGTATATGATACATTATTCCATCTTAGTTTTCTTCCTATGTTTCACCCCTCATCCGAGTATGTGTTACTTGTGCGTCAGAGCTCAAACATGTTCCATACAGGATGCTATCTCTGTTAGATAAATTGTTGTGTGTATCGTCTGTTTTACATGTTTCTTATTCGTGTTCCGAAGGCCAAAACTGCCCACTGCTGACAATTCCTTTTTTGGGCCTTTGTTGGTTTGGACTTGTTAGTTCATATTTTGACCAATATTTAAAATGGAACCATATACATGCTTGAATTACATGATTATTTGTCTATTTTTTGGGATATATATTAATCCTTATCTTTCTTATTTTTCACATGAAATGCACCGGAGCAACAAAGAGTCTCATGGTGAGACTCGTCATGACAAACGTAAAGGCTTGCATCTACATCCATCGAGTTCCCTCTTCGGCAATTCCTAGAAAAACAAATAGGACGGAGTCATCCGCTTCAATCCCTTACTCTCTTAACCTCCTTATCTCATTTTTATTTGTTATTGTAATTTTATTATATAACTTTGTAATTAATAGGAAACCAAGAGCGATTAGCCTTTGAACACATAAGGGGAAGGTAATTTAAAATTAGAAATGCACTTCTACTTTATGTGTCTTTTAGGATTGTTATGCATGTCTAAATTTCACCAAAGTAATCTAAATAATTTAACTTGCATCATAAAACCAACACTTTGTTTCTTATTAAATCCATAACAAATTTTCTCCTAAACTCTTAAGAATCATCTTAAGCACTCTTTATATATAATATTACACATGATTAATTTAGCTAGCAGTACACATAATTAGTCCATAAATAACATTTGCATGTACACATAATTAGTCCATAAATAACCTTGACATCATTTACATTTTTGGTCTTAGTCTTATATAAACTTTTATCAACATGCCTCCTTTCATAAAATATTTTGAAGCATCTTTTATATTTTCAAAACACGCATTTTTAACATAATGATTACCCTAGGTTTGAACGGACAACCGCAAGTTAGCGGATCCTTTAGGGTGTCTAACCCCTTCCCTTTAGAATAATAAAGAACCCTTACTCAGAAACTCATTAAGTTTAGCAGACCATAAAAATAGAGTTAACGTTGACTTAAACATAGTCATCATTTAGGTGTCCTAATTAACCTTTTAGCATTTATTTCATTTCCTAACACTTTTATTAAGCAGGAGTTTATTCATAAAGTCGTGGTCGAAAAGGGGCGTGACAACTACTGCTTCATTTTGTTCGAATGTATTATAATACTCTTTACTCTTGTTTTACTCTTGCTTTGTTTTTATTATCCTGCTTGTGATTATGTTTTGTCCTGAGTCGAGTCTCCCGAAAACAGCCGCTCTACCTACCAAGGTGGAGGTAAGGTTTGTGTACATTCTACCTCCCCAGACCCCGCAATGTGAAATTACACTGAATATGTTGTTGTTGTTATTATATATCTGTCCAGACTTCACTTGTAAAAATACCCTGGGTTTGTTGCTCTTCTTATATATTAGTATATATCTGTTGTTTAAGCGGTTGGATTAGCAGTTATTTAGGATTTATTTGATATTGTTCAATCGAATATAAAGTTTAAAAAAGGAAATATGTTTCTATATACAAGCTAAATATAAATAAAATACGAAGAATGCCATAGTAAGAACTAAGGAGCAATTTATTTATCAAATGGACCGTATAACAAGTCATATCATTGAAAAAGTGAGAATAAAATAGCCAGCTAATTTCTAAATATAGAAAGTAATAGCCAAGTATATTGAGCAATAATGTAAGTGTAATATTTCCACTACAAATACAAATTAGCATCTAATAAGTTTCTCCAAAAAAGACAGGCCATACTGATTTAAGCATAAAGTCGTCACTTCTAAGTTCTAACTTAGGGGTCAAAGGTTCGAAAAACATTAATAAGAATAACTCAATACTTCCACTGGTGGAGGTAATAGATGGAGTACTTTATAAAATTATTAGAAATGCGTATAAACTGGTAAAATTAATTGAGATGCGTGCATACTGAGAAAATTAGTCGAAATCATCAAATGTACATAAAATTGAAAAAATTAGTCAAGATATATCCAAGTTTGTCCGGACACCGCGACTTTAAAAAAAAATAAAGAAAAAGGAAAAGTATCATATACCCACCCCAAACACCAACCCCTACCCCTACCCCTACCCCTCCATCCCACTCCAAACTCTTGGACCGTTACTAGTACCTTCTTTTTATAATTGACAACCCATATTTCCAAGTTGACACTCACTTCTTCATTTTTTTTCTCTATTTTCTACTCCCTTTGAATATCCCAAAAAATGGCGGATCAGCTTACAGATGATCAGATCTCTGAGTTCAAAGAAGCTTTCAGCCTATTTGACAAAGATGGAGATGGTCAGCTCTTCACTATTCCTAACATTCATTTCCATACACCAATTATTTTTCTTTTGAATAAAAATTGAATCTTTAATCACTTTGAATTATACCCAGATCCACAATTCTTGAATATGTTTTTCCCCCCTCATATTTATGTGTTTATTTTTTGTGGGTCTTGCCTAAAATTGATCCAAGACTTTAGTATGTAGTTAAATTGTTTGTGTATGTATATATGGGGATTGAGCCAAGGGTACATCGAAAATAGTCTCTCTACCCGATAAAGGTAAGGTTTGTGTACTTTCTACCCTCTCCTTCCAGACCCCACTTTGTGGGATTACACGGGGTATGTTGTTGTTGTTGTTGTTATATGGAGATGGTCAGCTATTTACTATTCCTAACATTCATTTCCATACACCAATTGTTATTCTTTTGAATAAAAATTGAATCTTTAATCACTTTGAATTATATCAAGATCCATAATTCTTGAATTTGTTGTTTTTTTGTCATATTTATGTGTTTATTGTTTGTGGGTCTTGCCTAAAATTGATCCAAGACTTTAGTATGTACTCCCTCTGGCCCAAGTTATGGGTCACTTTCGCTTCCCGAGATTCAAACTATATGAACTTTAACCTATGATGTTTGTATTGAATCATATAAATTGGGACGGAGGGAGTAGTTAAATTGTTTGTGTTTGTATATATGGAGATGGTCAGCTCTTCACTATCCCTAACATTCATTTCCACACACCAATTATTATTATTTTGAATAAACATTGAATCTTTAATCACTTTGAATTATACCCAGATCCATAATTCTTGAATTTGTTGGTTTTGCTTAAAATTGATCCAAGACTTTAGTATGTAGTTAAATTGTTTGTGTATGTATATATGGTTCGAGCTGAAAGTAATGGATTTGGTTTAACGTGATTTGAAGGGATAGATCCATATCTGGTGTTGTTTTTTTGTTGACCAATTTGTGATTTATGATTGGTTTTGATGTTGAGTGAAGATAAGTGGATCCAATATTGTTAAGTGAATGAGTGTGGAATATCTTTGAAACCATTATGAAAATGAGTGCAAGCTTATTATATGGAGACACACACACACACAAAGACATATTTGGGAAGATTGTTTCAATATTATATACTCCCTCCGTCCCAATTTATGTGATAATGTTTGACTAGACACGAAATTTAAAAAAATAAAGTAAGATTTGTGTGGATATAAATCATTTCATTAAGGGTAAAATGGGAAGTTTAAAGTTAAATTGTTACTAAATATAGAAATGTGTCATTCTTTTGAGACCGACTAAAAAGGAAAAAGCGTCACATAAATTGGGTAGAGGGAGTAGTTAGAACAGACGCAGTAGTTTCCATGGTGAGGATGGTGGTCAATTTGTGTCGCTATGGGGAGAACTTAACACTTCTAGGTGCTTGGAGATGAACTTTCTTTGTTATTATTTGGAACTTTTTTTATAAAGATTTGATTTTGATAACCAAGAAATCATTGAAACCAGCTGGTGCACGGTTTGAAACTCAATAAATATTGGGTCCGCACGTCTACCGTTCTCCACTTAAATACTAGGCTTTTGTTGGTAGGTTCGAACTTGAGACGTCGATAAAGATCTGATTTTAAACCTGGTTTTGCTTCAACTTGTGGTAGAAATAGATGTGAGATTGACCTATGTGAAGTTGGTGGATTTTGAGTGTCGGTCAATAGGTTAAGTACTCATTGATATTGTTAACTTGTTTGATTGATTGTTCCTGGAAACTCGAGGATTGCTTGGTTTTGACAAACGCAGGACTCATTTGTGAATTGCATCAGCTGAAATTGTATTTGGCTTTTATCTCAAAAAAAAATCTTGGGAAGTATTGAACCTCTTATCATAACAGGACTATATAAGTATCTGACAATGCTTTAACACGTGAGAAAGTTTGTTCTAGTCTTTTAGGCAAGTTTGTTTGTGTTTGCTTTTTCTTTTCGACAAGCTGATAAATATGGCATCAAGAAAGCTTTCAAATTTAGCAATATTACATAAGCTAATTTAGTTGGTACTCCTAAACCTGATTAGCTACTTTTGGTTGGACTTGGTGCATCTTTTGGTTGAAACAGATTGCAGACCAAATAAAACTTGCTGTCCTCTTTTTGAAAAGATTGTCCATTTTTCCTTCCTTGTATTTTATAATTTGAAGCTATGTTACTCAGACTCTTCAAAATGTCGACAAGGACGTGTCGGATCCTCCAAAAGTAGTGCATTTTTGGAGGATCCGACGCAGGTATGCCAGTCATTTTGGAGAGTTAGAGCAACTTAGATTTGAAGTCATGGAGGTACTTAATGATGTGCAAGTTTTTTACTTCTTTTCATCTCTTTCAGTCTTTCTGATGAATTCTATGTTTGTTTGGCTATTCTCGTTGTTTTACTTGTCTTCAAGTTTCTAGTTTGATCTGGACTGTTGAAAAGAAAAGCAAAGCATTTTCACGTATTGTACGATTTTAACACAATGTCTAGACATTTTTAGTAATTATTATATTCAAATATGCTGCAGGTTGCATCACCACTAAGGAGCTTGGGACTGTGATGCGGTCGTTGGGACAAAATCCAACTGAGGCTGAGCTTCAAGACATGATCAATGAAGTTGATGCTGATGGAAACGGAACCATCGACTTCCCCGAGTTCCTTAACCTAATGGCTCGTAAGATGAAAGACACAGATTCCGAGGAGGAGCTCAAGGAAGCATTTAGAGTGTTTGATAAGGATCAGAATGGATTTATTTCCGCAGCTGAGCTGCGCCACGTCATGACAAACCTAGGTGAGAAGCTTACGGATGAAGAGGTTGACGAGATGATTCGTGAAGCTGACGTGGACGGTGATGGACAGATCAACTATGACGAATTCGTCAAGGTCATGATGGCCAAGTGAGAACTGATCAACTCAACTTACTTTTTAGAAGTGACAAAGAAAAGATGGAAATTCAGGGCAGACAAATTGGATGAGCTTTTTCTATATTTGGTTAGAATACGTTCTTTGACGTTATTAGCTTTGTTTTGTAGTGCTACTCGTCAGTATATGCTTGTTTGCTCTGTTTGTCAGTATGTCCTGTTTTTTTCTTCTTAAATTTGGTATTTGGAACCTATGACAATTGGGGGATTTTATGTTTTTTTTTTTTTAAAAACATTCTGAGTGATTAATTTTGTTGATATTCCAGATTCTTGTGTATTCTTGCTCTTTATTTCTGACTTATTAATCTACGTTGATTGCCTTTCAATTTTCTCTGAGAATGCTGAAATTTTTTAAGCCTGCAAGATCATCATGAGGAAATACAGTTATGTGATGTTTTCCTATCTGTTCAAGCTTTGGGGGACAAAGCTAGCCGATAACCTGTTTTAATAGAAAGCAGCATGTACCTCGTGGATTTTTTTTTTGGGAGGACTCCACATGGCCTTCATGGAAAACATAGGACAAATATTAGCACCAGATATAGCCTTAATGACCTGAATTGAACCCGAGCAGTAAATTAATGCCAAGATTTAGCCGCTTCTCTCTCCAATTTTCGCTCCCCTGTGTTCTCTCCTCAGGTCGCAGGAAAAAGAACTCCGGCAGTGATAGTGACGAACGAGCAACAACGATCTGTTCACCTTGTCGGAGTTCACGTCCTCCTACCACCAGCAGCCCTCTACAACTAGAAGAAGAAACATGTTTCAAAGTTCTAATAAACGATAGAGAAGATAACAGTTTATTCTTTCATGTCCTGAATCGTACAAATAAGGAAGAGTACTAAAGGAGATATTTTAGTTCTCAAGGATGGAACTTGTGTTTTAGTCAACCTTCTCAATTTAATAGTGTTAATGAATTCTTTCATGCATGGCTCACAAGTTTAATGGCCGGAGGACTGGATTCCAACTCTTCCTGCCAGATCTGTGTCGCTTGGGTTTGCTACTTCGTAAGATAACACTTTATCCGGAGTTAATGTACATGTCGTGAAATCATTAGACCTATGGTTGTTTGGTACAGATCTGGCCGGAAAAAATTTCCGGCGGTCTCCATTTTTTCCGATAATCCTTGTCTGTGTATAAATAGTGTTATAATAGTGTGTAATAACGATATAATAGGTATCATTAGTGTGTAGACATTATACACTGATTATACATTTATTATACACAAATTATACAATAATGATACATTTTTCCTACATATATGATATATTTATACCTGTCTAACGGATCGACCCGGACCGGACCGGTAACCCGTTACCGGGTTGAACCGGTTCCGGACCGGTTACCGATCCGGTCCATTGGCTTACCGGGCCGGTTCATTACCGAATTTCCGGTCGGCCCGTGCGGGTCCGGGTTGAACCGGGCTTACGGTTCAATTTTTTTTTTTTTTGTAAATTTCGAAAATCTAACTAAATTCAAATTAAATATGTAATATAATAATATAATATAGTTTATAACTTTATAGTTATATTGTAGTTGTATAAACTATATTAATTTTTTTTATTCCAAAAATTTATTAATTTATTAAATTAGTAGAAATAAGATAAGTTAACAAATAACAACTAAAGAGATAATAAAATAAAAACTAATGATAAGATGTAAATTTTCGAACTTTCATTATTCATAATGTTAATTGTTAATAAGAGTACATAATGAAGTAATAACAATTGTTATTTACATATTATCTAATTGAACGTTATCATATTCATTATCTTCTATTTCAAAATCTTCTTGCATTTGATCATAATCTATATTTTGATTAGATGATAAAGAACCTATTAATTTTTTACCCTTGAACTAGATTTACGGCGCAATCCCGACACAATTCTCCTTAGCGAAGACATTATAAAATTTAAATAATCAACAAATAAATATGACAATTTAATAAAATAATTAGAGAATGAAACGAGTGTACCAAACTTCAGGATTCAGAATTTAATTGAAACGCGTAGGCCGAAGCTCAAAGTCTTGTTACTTTGCAAATTAATAATAATAATAACTTTAGAATTGATAATATAGAGAATTAAGAGAGTATGAGAATTGAGAGAATTGTAGAAATAATTGTGTGATAAAAATGAAAAGAATGTAGAGTATTTATAGATTTTTTAAAGGATAGAAATGTAAGTAACAAAAAAAAAAAAAAAAAAAAATAAATAAATAAGCCAAGCGGTCCACTGACCGTTGGCCCCTCCCCCAGCCCCAACGGTAATGTTACCGTTGGGCCACCAACAACCCTTTTTTAAAAAAAATTGTTCCTTACCGGTTCGGACCGGACCGGTTAACCGGTAAGGTTACCGGTTTCCCCTTACCGGTTCAACCGGTCCGGATCCTTACCGGATTTTTGTATAACCCGTGCGGGTTGGGGTCGGGGCCAAACCAACCCCCAACCCGGTAAGCCTTACCGGACCGGACCGAATTTTGTATCGGGTCGACCGGTCCGATTCCGGGTCAACCCAGCCCCTTAGACATGTTTATTTAAATAGCGTAATTCCTTTTAATATAAATCTGAAGTAACCAGTCACGTCATTTACATTAATTGGTCAAATTGTCTCGATAATCTTCGCAACTTTTAATTGAAATCTTAAAAATAAGGTAAATGCTTACCTGCATCGGGTGTTTACACCAAATCTAACACATGCAAGTTTACCTATTTGCTATAGAAGATGCAGACTACTCAAAAGTTTCTTTATATCTTGTTTATAAAACTAAAATTTTGCTTCATTTGGTTCTAAATCGAAAAAGAAGACTTCAGCTCGCGATATAAGATGGCAATACAAAGAACAATTTCATATTAAATGTACTGAAGGCATCAAAGGATGATGGAACAAAGGCAAAACGACGACTCTTTAACTAGAAGAACAATGGACAACCCCTATAACTTTTCCAGCAAATTCAGACTAGACTCGCTCAACTAGTAGCTATGTTTAGCTCTTTATATCCTAGTGTTCGAATAAAATTATCTCCTTTGACTAGCAACACGATTTCAAAACTGTCACTTATAAAAATCATCAATCTATATATGCTCATCTATCTAGCATAGACACAAAATCCAATGAAATGGATGGTCGCGCAGAAAAGAATCAACCAGCTAGAGTTCACGTTAAAACTCCAATTGTTTTTTCTCAAAATTCACGGTATATAACACGTAATCTAGCTAACTATATTTTCTTTTCTCATTCTGCACATTAATCCTTCTGTAATAAAAAAACAATATGAACATAAAATCACCAAAAAAAGGTGAAGAAAGGATAAGTGCAGTAGTGTTACCAAAAAAAAGATGTGTTTACTTGAAACTTTTGTACAACAGAGCACAGAGGTCTATAAACAGCGGAAATCTTAAAAGCAACCACACTGGAAAAGCTCCAGAAAGATTATAACGTAAACACGGGGTCACCTCTTCAGGGGCTTGTAGAGGACAACAGTGACATATTTGGACTGGAACCTGTGCGTCAGACCAAGAGCAACAACGGATTGAGAAGCCCATCCTTTCTCTATAAAGAGGTGATTAAGCACTACGTGCTGGGGCTTCGGAGAAGAAGGTGTTTCTTCTGAGTTTTCAGAACCAAGAACAGTTAGATGGAGTTGGGGTGGAACTGCCACTGGCTCCTTTGCAAAATCCTCATCTCCCAGCAAAGCTTGCGCATAGCTAGAGTCAGGTGATGGTGGGGCCTCAAACTCTGCAACACTTTCGAGGTTCTCTGGCACATTGTCCTGTAGGAAGGACGCGAATTGTATTATCCATGTGTTATGAGCCAAACAAATTCTTAGGAAATGGCAGGTATATAGACCATAGAGTATTATATTCTTTTTAGCTTCCCGAAAATATCCAGCCACGATATTGACATAGTGAATGGTCTTTCTGAGAAAATTTACAGCCCTCCCAGTAACATGTTTATGTATTACTCAGCCATCCATGCATTTTTTCCATGAAATTCATCTAAGGAACCCGTATAGCTGTGTATGTACATTTAAGGAAGCTATATGCAAATACACCCTTGAGATAAAATTACCTCTTTCATGATCTTGCTGAAAACTTAAGCAGTTATGACACAAACATTAATTTGGATAGTTTCACTAATACCACTCACCTAAGGTTCATAAAGTTACACAGGTGTCCATACTCTTTAATTTGCTGGCTTACACATTACCCAGACCATGTTTACCTTAGTTTACTCTTTAATTGCTCGCTTACGCATTACCCAGACCATGTTTACCTTAGTTTAGTATCTGAAGAGACATTTTCACTTTACTCCTAAAAATACTAGAGAATCACATTTCCTCTTTGATTAGGACAAAAAAACAGCACGAAATAAAATCACAACAAAATAAACCGAAAGGCAAGCTGCAACACTGCAAAGTCTGCTTACCCTTCCACTGCAAAGCTATTTGTCAGTCTTTCCCTAATTACATTAGTGAAGACTGCTAAACGTGCTAAAGTTATAACAGATGCCTCTGCTATGATTATGTAATTATCAATTCATTAGGAAAATGTAATTCAGCTTCCTCTCCCCCAAACCAAATAAAAAGGAGGCAGAATACTCACTTACATTAACATCAAGAAGATTAAAGACGACGCCTGTCTCATCTGCTACACATGGAAGTTCTGGAATATATCTAACTTCTCCATCCACAATGAATTTGTAATGATATATACCTGACGGAAGGACCAAGAGAATGGTATAGTCCTTGCCTGATCTTTGGAGAATCTTCCTGCAAGCAATATCATTAGTGGATACGTTCAGAAACTCCATTAACAGGAAATTGCAACAGCTAGTACTTGGTTGAATCTAGTTCAACTCCTGAACAGGAGGCCAGGGTTTACCTTGATCTCCAGTTGTCCCAAGATCCTTGGACAGCAACGCTATTGCCACCATAACTCCATGTTATTAAAGTAGGTATGCCACTCTCTGGAGAATGATCAGAGGCCTCCTGGGATTCATCGCCCCACATTTCATTGATAACAGGATTGGCATCCCCTCCTTGAAAAGGAACTACTGGGACCTGAAAAGTAGAAAAGTAGGATAAAGAGGAGTTTAGTCTCGAAGCTAGACAGTCATAAGTATTTATGGGGTACATTGGGGCGCCCAAGAAGTAATTAACTGCTCCTGGTCTATTTCCGAGTTAACAACAAATAAGAGGTGCTTGCTTTTGGTAATTGGGTAATTGGACAACCTCATAGGGACATTATTCCCTTCTTGTCCATTTAGAAAAGCCTAAATTTTGAGTGATAATGTTGATTATAATAGTGTAAACGCTAATGCTACCACATAAGGAAACAAGACATGAAACTCATCAGCCACAGAACCAAGCTTTTTGAGATGGAAAGAAAGAAAAGATAGTTAACTTCACAGTGGAGTCCTGCTCTCACCATCTAACAGCACGAAGGAATGCAACAGAGTTTTGTCCTTGGTATTCTATGGAAGAAAAGCCCCACTAAAAGTAGAGGTTTTTCTTTTTCTGGACAGCACTCCAGATGGCTGCCTCACCCCATCAAACCTCCAGAAGAGACTATCGCCTATTCACATGAGGTATCCTACATTCAGCAGCATCATATCTAGATCACATATCCATATCATCCCGTAGCTTCATATTTATTGTCTCTAACTTATCTAATGTTTGGTGCCCAATGCCACATAGGTCTATGGGTATCAGATTCCTTTAAATTCCTAGCCAAATACATAAGTAGATATCATCATTCCAATAGGCAGCAATAGAGGTGTCAAGTCAACTTTGCAAGCCAATAAATCCATGTAACTCATAACAAACCCTCCATCCTCTCTTCCCTACATCATATCTGACCATCTCAGTTTTTTATCAATCTTGATCAATGTATTCTAAAGTCTCAAATCTCAACCCTTTTCTGCAAAATCTAATTATATCTTACCACCTCCATCTCAGTTGCCATTTAAATCTGATGTTAACCTATTGAACTGCATAAGCGAAAAATGGCAATTGGTTTCCCAGAAGTCAATAACGTGTCCCGACTAGAGAAGATCTGATTCTACGCAGCAATGATTACCCCATTAGCATTATGGACTATGTTAAAAGGACTCATTTACGGCACATAGCTGATACAGGTGTGCGCAAGTATCCGCAGCTTTTTGCAAATATGCATTGTATTTGCAAGAATCCTTACAAAAAAAGTATCAATACCCATCACTCCTGTTCGATATGACTGCATAAAGGCAAATAAAGGATCATTGACATAGTTCTGAACCAACCAGGGACAGATCTAGAACACCTCTCTCATCTAGCCCCGCATCCGTAAATTATCCTACTCATCCAGCAAAACATGCATGTATAAGCATAATTTGATGATTCTACTATTCAGTATTGGTTTATTATCATTTATGATTCCCGGCATACGTAAATAATCCTACTCATCAAGTAAAACATGCATGTATAAGCATAATTTGACGATTCTACTATTCAGTATTGGTTTATTATCATTTATGATTTATTAAATCTTCTAGTCTTTTAGTACCTTTTTTATAAGGTAAAATTTACTGATGTGAGTCAGCACAAAGCCGGACATATGTACATCCAAAAATTAATTGTGAACATTAAATGCCGTGTAAAGTAGGCATACTTTCAAAATAGTCTTGTCCACAAGTAAATCAATGTTCGGTAGCGGAAAATCATCCATGTGAACATGCTTTATTGAGATCTAAAAAATAGATGCATTAATGAACTAAGAAGGTCAAGCATGGCTTTGAGCTCTAATACATTTGCCACTGTCATGTGGCACCAAAAATTAAGCAAACATATACACTTGAATTTAAGCTCAAGTACAGTATTTTCTTTATCCTAAGAAAAATCTATGATTTCTTTCTTTCCAAATAACCCAACAAACAGTCGCAGGAACGGAGTTCCATTTGAATTGAATAACTCAACTTCGGATTTCCAAATTAAAATACACGAGCATAAAATGTAAATCCTGGATTTGACAAATTCGTGGTGCCACAACCAAAGTGCATATCCACCATGGTTGGGCCAAAGTAAAATATATATAAAAAGAGCCTTTGTTAAGACAATGAAATTCTGCGTAAACAGAATTTCAAATCTGAAAGCGAATGCAGCTATATGAAAGAGTTAGAACATTGAAATCTCTCCAGGTTCTTCTATGAGCCTTCATGTAAAAGAACTTGAAGGAATTTCATAAAGTATAAGGTGGTAAAAAATATTAGCCAGTGTGAATAAGATTGAATTATTCAGACTTTCAGAGCAACACTCACAGTCCTATTAGGCTTACAGCATAACATTTTTGCACGTCCTCTTGCTCCCCGATGCATTAGGCATCATTAGTGCAAGACATTGTAATACAAAAACATTTTTTTTTATCAGGTAAATGTATTTCATTCATAAACAAGGCCAACTTACTGACCGTATAGAAGGGGTATACCAAAAGGTAAAGAATCAGACATGATTCTCTACAAACTCCACCCATTCTTGCTCATCTGGCACAAGTTCCTTTTGTTTTTTTCATGTACCTTGCTAATATAAATTAGTTTGTCCGTTTTACCCAACAAAAAGACAGGCCATGAGATACTTTCCCTTTTCCCATTTAACAGAGGATTTAAGGCCAATACTCAAGCAAGTCCTATAATGCACGCTTTATCCAACCTAACAGAAAAAAGAGTTTATCCAGCTTTTTCCTAAGGCATTTCATATAGGAATAACATGCAACCTAATAGAAGTGGAATGGATATTGAGGATTTATATTACCAATCCGGGATTGGGGAGTAGTAATTGTTGTTCCTATAGGCGTTATAATTGATTGTCAAACTGAACATTTCAACACTACCACATCGGGATATCACAGCAACTCACTCTTAAGCATATAATGATGACTATTACATAAAGAACCGCATAATGATCAATTTACAACTCTGCCACTATAGATGCAGACATATCGCAGCAAATCACAAGCATACAGACAGGCAGTAGCTGATGCAGAGCAATCGCAACGGGCGGGCGCGTACCCACCACCTTAGCTAACCTTTATACAATTAAACAATTCTAAAGATAATACTCCCTCCGTCCAAATTTGTTTGGTGCATTTCCTCATGAAGAGTCACTTTGACTAAATTTCGCGCTAAATCAGACTAGATTAACTCATTTTTTGGAATTAAAATTTAGACATTTGGAAACTAAACAAAAAGTACTATAAGTTGCCGTTCTCATCATGTCAATATGGTAAAAAGTGCATTTGGATAGAAAGAATCATACATGCTTTCAAGGGAAAAGGATTTACCTTTTGTTAAGTCTAGCAATCTAATTTGTGGTATAGACCTTACACAATGGATTTCTAGATTACTTAAATACTTAGATGGAGACCAGTTCACTCCTTTTTTGCTTTTTGGTACTGAATTTTAAAAAAATCCTGTCCTTTCTTAACAAGAATGCATTTTAAAAATGTTTGACAAGATTCTCTTAGTTTGAATCTCCAAAAAGCGAAAAAGGCTACATATTGGACAAATGAAGTATATATATGCTCAAATTAGACCTCGTTTGTGCTCCGCACCAAATCCTAAATCCGCCTCTAGATTAACACCACAAACACCTGCATATTATGTATGGACATATATTGGATATATGTACATATTTGCTAAATTACTTAAAATACTTAGATGGAGACAAGTCCGTTCTTTTGTGCTTTTTAGTAATGAATTTTAATTAAAATCCTGTCCTTTCTTTAAAAAAATGTATTTTCTAATGTTTGACAAAATTCTCTTAGTTTGAATCTCCAAAAGTGGAAAAAGCTACATATTGGAAGTATATATTCTTAATTTAGACCTCACTTTTGCTCCGCACCAAATCCTAAATCCGCGTAAATTCTCTTTAGTTTAAATCTCCAAAAGTGAAAAAAAGGCTACATATAGGAAGTATATATGCTTAAATAAGACCTCACTTTTTCTCCGCCCCAAATCCTAAATCCACCTAAGTTCTCTTAGTTTGAATCTCCAAAAGTGAAAAGTCTACATATTGGAGGTATATATGCTTAAATTAGACCTCACTTTTGCTCCGCACCAAATACTAAATCCACCTAAATTCCCTTTAGTTTGAATCTCCAAAAGTGAAAAAGGCTACACATTGAAAGTATATATGCTTAAATTAGACTTCATTTTCGCTCCTTACCAAATCCTAAATCACACACACACACACACACATCTCTCTCTCTCTATATATATATATATATATATCAAAGCGCTCGCACACACATATATGTATATGGTCAAGTATATACAAGCTCAAATTAGACCTCATTTTTGCTTCGCATCAAATACAAAATCACACACACATCTCTCTCTATATATATACACACAAAGCGCTCGCAGACACATATATGTATATAGTTTAACATGTATATATATATAAATTATACAAAAATGTAAACCTGAGGTCCGAACAAGAGCGGCGAAGCAGAACGATATGGACTATGCGGAGGAGAATTAACCATCAAGTCAACTGACGCCACGCGCGAGGTCCGCGCGTGATATACACTTCCCGATACCTCATCGCCACCGCCTTCGGTAACGGCCGCGCCGTCTTCTCTGCCGTTCGCATTCCCCATATCTTTCCAATAATGCTACTGAATATACTTATGGATATTTTGTATGTATATGTAGAGAGAGAAAGTAATAGAAGTCACGTTGTTCTGTGTTTATATACTACTGTCAGACTTGTATTAATGGAGATTAGAGGAGGGTAAAATGATGAGGCATATTATTGGACTTATTTACGATAATGTCATGAATTGAGCTACAGACTCCTTTTAATTTTCAATTTACGAGCGCTCGACTAATTCTAAAGTTGTGAGTGGCTTAGACAGCTCAATTTGTTTCAAGTGAATATTTGAAGTAGTGATTAAGGATTAAATCTCGTTAGTCATTGTGTGATGTTTTTTTTTAAAATAAAGGAGGGTCTTTATGCGTAGTATAATATTGATTTAATCTTTGAAATCAATTAAGTTATCATGATTTATCTGCTTCATAGATCTATCGAATCGGTGTGGGGAGAAAAGATTTCACCTTTTGGAACATTCAACGAGTTGGTGAGCAGAAAAGGGTAGAGACGGAAAGTGGAAAAGAATAAAGAAAAAAGGAAAATTTAGAGGATAAATATGGATGACGTGGAAACAAGAAAAACGTTGATAAAGGATAACTACAAAATGGAAGGTGTAGATTTACTGAATTTATGAATGTGTACAAAATGGTAAAATCAGAGGTATTGCTTATATTATCCTCTTTAGGTGTGTTGGTTTTAGAGCAATGATAGTGACACACCAAATATGATCAGCAATTAATAATGTGGGAAATATGACAAAATTATTTTTTTGAATTTTTAATATTATCAAAAGAAAAAAGGGAAGTTTTATGTGATGAATAAAAAATGGAAAAGGAAAAGTTGAATTACTAATGTGTTACTTAATTATTATTAAAAGAACACTAAACATATTTTAAATTTTGACGAAAAAATTGACTACAAAAAATATTTATTTTGTTTGACTAATTATACATTCAAACATTTCTGTAATAGTTAACTCTGTAACAACGTTTTACTATAACGGTCAAGATCGATTTTCATTTTATGTTATATTGTATATTTTCTATTAATAACATTTTGCTTATATCTGAGCAAACGACAATGTTACAAAGAAATCTGAGTGAATTAAGGAAAGGAATATAAGCAAGATATTTTTTTCCCCGAAATATAAGGTACACTCACTTAAAACTTGCCCCCAAACGAAAAATTAAAGTCAAGAAGCTCAATCATAAATGTGATTTAGTCTATCAAACACTTCAAAAATCAACGCTTAGATTCTAAGTTTAGTAAGCCTTAAAAACCAAAACGCGGTCTAGGATATCAAGAACTTCCTAAAATCGACTTGTTTTCCCAGAACATAACAAATCACACGTTAATAATAAAACAACTCTCTCTAGAAGGAGCAGCTCTTTTGTGGAGGCTAATCTAGGATTTAAACTTTTCGGACTTGCATTAAGGATTCTACCGATTTAGTGGGTTCAATTTGTACTTGTTTAGTCAATTTTAACACATACAAAGTCTGAACCAAAGCCACTGGGTTCAGAAGTACGCATAACTTATCCTCTGCATCCGCCCCTCGCTCTTTCCATCGCTATCTCTGCAAGAATGTATCTCTTCTTGATTCTAAATTACTATAGTTTACAAAGGCAGTGACAACCCTATTTGAACACATCACTATAAAGGAGTATGTCTGCACAAAACCAGCTAGCAATATGCCCTTTGCTAAGTAAAACAGATGATAAATGCAGACACAGGAAATGATATTAAATCAAAACCGGGATATCGCCCTATCTACGCAGCTTTCCCCTCTCCTTTACAGAAGCAATCTTGTAATCTATTTCAGTTCCTGAACATCCCATTTTTTTTTCTTCGGGTCCGGATAAAGACTAAAGATCTTGAGCAACTGTACATTAACTGGTGTCCTCCAATAACCTGAGAATAGAATGAGAATGGAACAAGTAGTTGGCCTTAACAGCCAAAAAATGTGATACACGCTATGACACTAGGTTGCACAACATTCATAGTGGGAAAAGGCCCCTAAGAGAACAATTTTATATTTTTTCGCATATCATAAGTTTAACAAAACTCTACTTCAAAAGTAAAAAGTACCAGGACTACAAGTAAGCATGCTAACCAACAAGATTTATGACCTATGACTGTTTTGAGTTAGTAGCACTTGTAACAGAGTTCCAAATTTTGACGACCGAATCCGCAACACGAGGGAGCACTTGAAGAAGGCCACCAGAGGCTAATCCAATGGCAAGGGTTTGAGGGTAGCTTGGTTTGGAGTCAACTTTCATGTCAATGCTAAGCAGTCGAGCATTGATAACGTCGAGTTTTCTTGAGGTTTCAGATGACATATTCCTATTATTGTTACGATTCTTGTCATTTCGAGAAGAGCTTATCACCCTGAAGAGAGCACCTTGGAGATCATCAATAACCTTAAAAGAAGCTTCTTGGGAGTCCATGCCTTGTGATTCATAGTGTGAGACAAGCTCTTTCGGGCTTGGCAACTTTCTCGTCACCTTCTTTTTGCTGCTCTCGTTATTGTTGCTGGCAGATGCAGTATCAATCTCTTTCATCTCCTCCTTCCCATTTTGAAGTGGTTGCGGAGGTTTCCCCATTACGTTTTTCTATTTTTTTTCCCTCGGGTTCTCTGATTTGCACAGTTTCAGAGTAAGCCTCTGCAAGTGGAAGAAAGAAAATTAATAAAAGGGGCTAGCCCTACAATTATAAAAACCAAAGAAAATTAGCGAATTGAACTTAGGCAGCAATACAGGTTAAGAATGTATCATACATAAGAAGTAAGGTTTCTAGCATATTTCTAATAATTAACACACTATATGATTAACCACTTAAATGAATAGATAGCAGAAAATTCGCAATGATAAACAGAGAGCAAAATTGCAGACATCAGTGAGGTCATGGATTAATAGACCAGGATAGAGCATGAGAAAGAAATATGATACTCTTAAAACCATTCACAAAGTAATAGCATAAGCTAGTAAAATACGAAGAAGAAACTCCTTTTTCTTTTCTCCGAACACAAGATGAACTATCCTTATGAATCAAAAGCAGATCCTTCGACTGAAAAGATAATGCATGACGAATAACAAGACCAACTAGTCTGAGACTGAGGTTGATTGATATTGTGAAGTTCAAATAAGCCATTTTCGACCAGCAGCTAGTATACTGTTGGACCACAGCACCTTTTACCCCCACCCCCACCCCCCCACCCACACACACAAAAAACTCGTACCTCAGGAGAGTGAATCTCTTTGTTTCACCTTCTAATGTACATACATGAATGAATTGTAAGAAAATACTTAACAAACTGCGTACAAATGCTATTTCCAGTAAGCCAGTCAATAAAGTCACGATATGATATGATGCCACATCTCAAAGCTATTTTCCACTCGACTCATTAAAAAAAGAGGCCGCATACAAAGGGGGAAGTGGGTGAAATTGAATTTAATCAATTATAAATGCTAAAAGAAAGTTCTTGTGTGGTTACCTTGTAAGCGCAACACGAATAATTTAAAATTACTGTTTTGAGCTTCCTTTTTGAAATTGATATAATTAAGAGAAATCACCTGAAGATAATAAGCATTTTAAAAAACTGCATTTCTAAGATTATTATTCTACTCAATACTCCCCAGACCCTGCTAACGCGGGATGCTTTGTGCACCGGGCTTCCCTTTAGGGACATACAACTACTTGAGAGGCAAATATGCCTTGTTTCCCCGACACAAACATGCCTATGCTGTAGTCAACCTATGAAAAGTAGATTACTTCCTATGAACGTAGTTGCAAATTGAGGTTTTAAAGTCCTGAATATTAAGCCACTAAAGGTGAGCAAACTTAGGCTCATTGGTCAGGTAAGTAAAGAAAGTTAATCTGTTTTGAGTCACAAGAAATCAACACAGAACTGTAATGTGGAACTGGCATATATTATCTGTGCCAACAGAAAAGGTTACATAGAGATAATATTTCATTGCTAGAATTGAAACAAGAATAGTTAGACCTCAAAAGACATGAGCTTTCAACAAGTGAAAGACATTGAATTACATATCAACTCGTTAAATATTAAGAAGAATACACTTATAACATTGATCCCAAACGAAAAAAGAGGCATCAATCAATAAACCAACTATGCCTCAATCCCAACCTAGTCGGAGTCAACTATATAAATCCTTTATTTCAATTTCTCTCTATTGGGGTCCATTTCATTCTCAATGTAGTGTATGCCTAAGTAACTGTTTGAAAATAATGGACGTACGGGAATAATAACTAATTATTACAAGTGTTTCGAAAGGGTAAACAATAGGAATTACAATTGTAACAAACTTGTAGCCAACAAGTATTATGGCCACAACATGCTTTGAGTTCTTGAATCCGTCTTGAATTTTCGTTCCAATTGCAGCACGCTCCTTGATCTTGATGACCTGAAACCAAGAGACACTAAATCCCTACCTGTTACAACTGTACTGAGTCGAGTGTTAGCACTCTGTCCTTAAGACAAGATTGTCCCGTATATATCATTTTACGTTTAATGGACAATTGTCTCCCAAGATAAAACAACAACAAACAAATGAGCAAAAGAAACTCAAGTGTTTCTCAAGAAGAACCTTGAGTGTATGAAAGTATGTCAGAAAATCTGAATGCGGTGTCAAGTGTGTTATCTCCAATTGAGCCAAAGCTTCAATTTATAGTGTAAGGAAGATGACCTCTCAACTAGCCAACTAATGGTTTTCAATAGCCATGTAATGACACTTGGGGGTTACGATCAGTCAAATAATGCTGAATTCAAGTGTCAAGTAATGGAGGTTCAATGCTCCAAAACCAGCCCAAAAGTCAGAAATTTTTCATCTCCTGCACGCTGCACAGGAGCGCCCAGCGCTGCGAAATTAGCGTCGCGGCGCTGAGCTCGATGTTGAGCGCCTAACTAGCGCCACGGCTCGTGAGTGCGCCCGACCGCCAGCGGTGATTTCCGACTTGTTTCATCTTACACTTCAAATATTTCTTCCTTCATTTACCAACGTGGAAACATCGTCATTTAATGACCGTTCATCATTCTATGTCTCAAACATGTTACTTATGTACCAATATCTCTTTCACTAATGAAATTTACGATATTTGGCACTACGAGTGCATGTGTGTGGAAACTACGTTTCCGACGTACGGGATCTCAATTGTTCGAGTCATAAATAATGGGATAAACTTAATTCCACATTAGCAAATTTCCAACAATCCCCTCTTTAAAGGAATTTTGGCGCACCCACAAGGTGCTTTTCTAGCGATCTTTCGGCGGACCGATGTTGCATCTGGATAGGTAGCTTTAGCCTTGAACCTTCCATAGTTGAATACCATCGGACTTAATTACTGCGCAGTGAACGTGATGTGAACCGTCAGTGTTTAGTGTAAGCCTAGACAACGGTACCAACACAACAACTTTCCTTACTCTGTTATTCTTAATGTTTTGTCCGTTGTGGTCGTAGACACACTTGAATTCTTAAGTGCGTTCATTTGAGGCAGTCTGTCCTCGCACTTAAATAGGTGATCTCCTACAAGGTATCCTGCTATACCTCACTTCACAAGTGTTAGGCACCATTAAAAGTTTCCCCAAACCTAACCTCAACCGGTGAGGATCATTAAAGGTTTTTGGAAACTTAACATCTACCCACCATGCAGGTAGCACTTTAATGTCTATCGCGGGAACGACTTTGGATTCATGTTTCTTTACAGAAATCATCATCTGCATACTTACGCTGACATAAGAACATGTGGTTGGCAGGTCACTGATATCCCCAAAAAGTAACTTAGCTTCCCCAAATCAGTCATTGCAAATTCGGACTTAAGCAAGGAAATAATCTCATTTTTCAATCCATCGGAGGAGGCAGTGAGAACAATATCATCCACGTAAAGTAATAAGTAAGCAGTGCTACTACCTCGATGAAAAATGAATAGTGATGTATCACTCTTGCTGCATACAAACCCAATCTGCAAGATATACCTGGCAAAGCGATCATACCACGCACGGGGGGCCTGTTTCAGGCCATATAGTGACTTACGGAGACGGCACACATAGTGAGGAACTGCTGGATGGGTGAACCCTGGAGGCTGATGCATGTAGATTGTTTCTCTCAGATCCTCATGTAAGAATGCATTCTTCACATCAAGATGATGGATCGGCCAGTGTTTGCCTATGGCAATGCTCAAAACTGTGCGAATGGTAACCAGTTTGACAACCGGGCTGAAGGTCTCACCACAATCAATGCCCTCCTGCTGATTTGTGTCATTAACCACAAGTCGTGCCTTATACCTCTCAAGATCTCCACTGTCTCTGAATTTGTGACGAAATAACCACAGACAACGAATCACATTCACCCCCTCAGGTCTAGGTACTAGATCTCATGTGTGCTGTTAAGTTAAAGCATTGAATTCCTCAGACATAGCTGCATTCCAATTAGGGTCTTGTTTAGCCAAAATAGGATTCTTTGGAATTGGAGAAATGATTTGGGCAGACAAGTTAAATTGGATTTTGGGTTTGAAGATTCCATGCTTGACACGAGTTTCCATTTGGTGAGTGGGGACAGTGGGAGGCGGTGATGGCTGAGTATGGAGGGCTGAGACTGATTGTAGGGTTGGATAAGGAGAAGGTGGGGGCGAAGCCGTCGGAGGCGCCATAGCGCCTGGATCAAGCGCCAGATCTTTGTCGGATGTGAACCTCTCTGCAGGTTTTGGCGCGCGACCGCCATCAGCGCGCGGCTGTCGACGGGTTGGGAGAACATACCTCTCTGGAAATATGGCGTTGCGGCGCATCAACACTGGGTCGCGCGTCGCCGAAGAAGGCGATCAAGGATGATGTGAGAGATAGCAGGCTCGTCAAGGAATGAGTAATCCGGTTTTTGGAATTTCTGAAGATTCAAAAACGGGAATGTGGTCTCGTCGAATGTGACGTGACGAGAGATGTGGATTTGATGAGTGGACATGTCGTAGCATAGATAGCCCCTATGGTTCGGTAGGAAGCCTAGGAAGACACATGGTGTGGACCTAGGAGCGAGCTTGTGAAGGGCGGTAGAGCTAAGGTTAGGATAGCACAGTCAACCGAAAATCCGTAGATGATCATAGGAGGGGACTCTATTGTAGAGGATTTCGGTAGGGGTCATTGTTGACACCCAATTTTGACCCTCCCGTCCAGACAGTAGCTATAAAATTACACTAATTTTCAACAATAATTCTAATAATTTTAAAATAATAAAATGCTGCGATAAAACACTAATACAGGCATAAATAAATAAATAATTTAATAATGGCACCGCGTCTTACACATTTAGAGTTCCGC
Source organism: Przewalskia tangutica (assembly GCA_029844215.1). Lineage (NCBI taxonomy): Eukaryota > Viridiplantae > Streptophyta > Magnoliopsida > Solanales > Solanaceae > Przewalskia > Przewalskia tangutica. The sequence goes on from CM056726.1 coordinate 641,257, forward strand.
GCCCGCATTTATTATTGTAATAAATTTAAACTCAAAATTAGACTAATTAAGCACCTAAAATTAAATAACTAATACCTAATTAAAACTAACACTTTAAACTATCTACCCAATATTAATACCCTCAGCCCACCATCTTCAGCCCACTAAAACGCAGCCCATCCGTCCCCTTTAACTTTTCCCCATTTTGCCCAAACCTTCCCTAAATCCCCGATTTTCGTCTTCCCCATCCCTAAACCCTAAAGGAGAAAACACCGCCGACAACCGACAAGATCCTCGCCGGATTTTTCGGACGGAAGATCCGGCGAGTCGAACATATCACTTTCCATAAATCCCACAAGTAAGAATCGTCCAGAATGAATCCAGAAATAACCTCAATCTCGCCCAGGATCTCATAGCCAAACTTACCATAGTCAAATCGTCTACGAATCGTACCAAATCAGTCCAAAATCGCACCTTGATTACTTACCAACATTAGAACCCAAACTGGGCTATATAAATGGGTCGATTTACACATGCAAAGGCATCCGGGGAAGAAGGGAGAAAGCTCCTAAATCCGTCACTCTTCATCCGCAAATAAAGAAAAAAATCAATCTAGGAAAGCAATGATGGCGAGAACAAAAATTCTCAAGCCATTTCTTCCTCACAATATCAATCAAGAACCAAAGACCATCCTCGAAGCAAAAGCTTCCACTTTTATTCGCATCGCGGAACCAAAACCGAGCGGATCGACGACTTGATACGCCTCGGATTGCCGGAGAAGGTAAACTTAACTCATACCTGATTCAGTCTATTCGTATTCTATTGTTTGCCATCTGTTTTGTATTGGTTAATTATGTGTTAGTTCTGTTCATATACAAGCCATTTAGTTAACTTAATGCTTAATACAAGGTAATGCCTAATCCTGTTAATTTCTTGCTTTTAATATATTGAAAAAAAATATATATGTAATTCTGTGTTCAGATTAGCATGTTTGTTGTTTTCTATACTGTTGGGGTTCCTTTGGGCAAATATGAGTCCTAACATGACTACTGGTGTATTTTATTAAGTTTCTTTAGTAGTTTCATGTTATTGGATGTTTCTTAGTTTAACAAAAAAAATATACATGACTTTGATCCAAAAATGTGGAAAATGTGAATGTCCATAGTTAGGGGCATGTTTAATGGCTTGTCAATCTAAGAAGTATGTTTACTTGGTTTATGTACTATACATATGTGTTTATATGATTAGCTCAACATGTTTCCAGTTGGCATTTCACATTGTTGGGATTTATTTTAGTCTGTTTGGGTCTGGTTTGGTTCACGTAATGAGATGATGCATGTTCCAGATCATTGATAATGTTTGTAACAGATTTGGAGACAGTGTGTGAGAACTTGATCTGTTAGTTTTAGGTTAGTTCTAATATTAAAATCTGCTTGTTTAAGGATAGTGTGGCATGGCGTTTGTTGGACCTAAAAGAGGGGTGTGTTTGGGTCTGTTTTTTTCTGCGATCTTGTCACATCTTGGGGTTCTATTAAAATCTGTTTGGTTGTTGATATGGGCCGAAATGAATTGGTTTATACTTATTTAAAATTTACGTCAAATGTTTGTGATAAATTTGGGACATATACTAATCCTTATCGTTTTTCTTTTACATGAAACGCATCGGAGCAAAAATGAAGAGTCTCATGGCGAGACTCATCACAAAGCTACAGCAAACGAGGACCTACATCTATGTGCATCTTCACCTCTGTCTCGAAAAACTCCAAGCCACCGGCGGATGTTGTCGCCATCCCTTTGAGTCACTATTATTTCCTTTATCTTGCCCATTCATTTATTGTAAATTAATTGTCTAACATTATGTTATTGGTAGAACTCTTAGAATGCCAAACCTTAAGTCAATAGATTAAAAGGTAGCTAATTAGCAATTTGTTTCCCTTTGAATTAAATATTTTAGATTATTACCCATACATAGTTTAAGCTATATTAAACCATCTAATAATCTTAACTTGCACAATTAATTATGTAGCTAGGATATTATTTTCAAAACTCTTAATCCATTGGCTACAAAATCTATATAGAAATTTTATTTTTATGTATATTAAGGAACCCCCTTAAGCATATGGGATACTAATTAAGGTAGTCAAATATATACATTTAGTCAATAAATTCACTTTGCATCACCTATTTTTCATAAATAATATAGGGCATGTTTCAAACTTTACATGTGTTTTATAACACTAATTTTATTAATCTTTTGTCAAAAATACTTTCTATTAAATATCTTTCAAACATGCATTCTTAGCAATAATAATTAACCCTAGGTTTGAACGGACAACCGCAAGTTAGCGGATCCTTTAGGGTGCCTAACCCCTTCCCTTTAGGATAATAAAGAACCCTTACCCAGAATCTCATTAAATTTAGCAGACCATTAAATGGAGTTAATCTTTACTTTAAACTAGTTAACATTTAGGTGTCCTAATTCACCCAAACTAATTAGGTGGCGACTCCGCGAACCCTTTAGCATTTAGCACCCTTTAACACTTTACTTTTTTAAAGTTTAGCATTTTATTATTTATTTCCTAACATTTTTATTTGAGCAGGGTTCGCTAGAAAAAGTCGCGGTCGAAAAGGGGCGCGACAGAATGGCGACTCTGCTGGGGATTTAAGGTTCTTAACCATAACAGACCTAGGGTTATTATTTGGCATTATTTTTTTGCATTTAATTTTGTGTGCTATATTTTGTTTATTTTAATTGCTATCTGCTTTACTGCTTTCCCTAAACTGGCATTCCGCTCATATTTCTTCCACTCTGGAAAATTCACACAATCACACACTACATGCGAGGTGCGCAGTGCATCGGAAAATTCTTTCTTCAAAACTCAAATTTAGGAGAGTTGGTAACATACGTGGAGTGTCCTGTCCTAACCGGTGGCGCGTAGCCTTCTCACTCGAGTTGTCGCTCGGGAACTCTTGCGTCGTAAAAGCCAAATCTTAGAAACTTAAGATAGAGCTATACCACCCTTTATTTTAGAGGCATGCGTTTACCTTAGGTGGGTCGGTCTGGCATCGACACCACAATTAGGAAGACACCAAACTTGTCGACGGGTTTCTCAACCCAACGACAACCAAAGATATTATGTGTAGCGTGGCAGTGATAGACAAATCCAAACCTAATCATGTCATGCTGAAATTGGAAAAAGTGCACCGTCATTTGGTCGCCATTTCCAACAAAAGCATTACGATTGGGCTACTGGGACAAATCGTCATGACCTCGCATATTTGACGTTTAGGCCTACCGCATAAAGAGGTCCCAAACATGTTAGAACACGCACTTGATTTGCAATTTGCTTATTAGTATATATTGCTCGCAACTTTTGCATATTATACTAACTTGGTTTGCTTCGTTGTTAAAGGGTTATTTTTGCCTAGCTTATCCCCAAAAGGTTGATTCGCGTTGACTGGTAGTAGCACAATCATCCAATAAATGACTAATCCAGAGGCACCGGAACGAAACAACTTAGGACTCGTCCCCGTTCCTGTAGAGGATGCAGAGGCGTTAGAAAGGAGAAACACCAATGATCAACACCTCGCCAAACTATGGAACTACGTTCGACCTGATTCCCTTGACGGATACGTAGGCGGCCATATCGGCTTCGGTCCCACCTTTTAGAAAAATCCCCATTTTCTCTTTTGCTTGTATTGGAACTACGTTCGACCTGATTCCCTTGGCGGATACGTAGGCGGCCACATCGGCCTCGGTCCCACCTTTAGAATTTTACCCAATATTCGCTTGTAATGAACTACGTCATGACCTGATTCCCTCATGGGGATACGTAGGCGGCCTAAATCGGCTTCGGTCACACCATTAGGAAACTTTCCCTTTGTTTTGAAAACAACGAGAATACACATAACATACAAGCAACTCCATTGAGACTAACTTTAAGGCCAAACGCCCTTTTGCATATTCAAAACTGGGACAAGGTAGGAAACCAGGCAGGGGTTATGAGTCCAGACAAGGCATACGTCCGAGCATCAAGAGTCAAGACTATAAGGTCAACGCGAATCAACTGCCCCCCCAAACTCACAAAATTTTCTTTGAGCGCAGGTCTTTCATATTAGCAGAAGATACAACAAAAGTTCTTCATATTAGCAAAGGCAGCAAAAGCAGAAAGAAACAACATAAGCAAACAGAGGCACCGAAATCAACAGTCAGAATTCAAAAGTCCGCAACAAAGTCTAGCGCATCAGCCCGGGCATAAATGCATCACAACAAAGGCATCGGCAATTAAATCGATGGCGGCGATCTAGCATGTCCGCCAAGGACAACATCTCAAAGATTCACAACACCGCATATCATACAAGGGAGACATCCTTATTCACATAATTGCATTTCTCGTATATTTATCATCTTGTTTTACCAGTTATACACTACTTTTCTCAAGCATAGCTTGCAGGAGCATTTATTATACAGGAGCATCAGCAACACGTCCGAAAACGACGCCACGTCCGAAAACGACGCCACGTCCGAAAACGACGCCCGGTCCGAAAACGACGCCCGGTCCGAAAACGACGTCGAGTCCGAAAACGACTCCGAGTCCGAAAACGACTCGCGTCAAAACGACGCCATCCGAAACGACGCCGAGTCCGGAACGACTCGCGTCCAAACGACGCCACCAAAACGACCTCGAGTCGAAACGACCTCGAGTCCAAACGACTCGAGTCCAAAACGACTCGAGTCGAAACGACTCAGTCCCAAAACGACTCCACGTCCGAAAACGACGCCACGTTCGAAAACGACGACAAGTCCGAAACGACGCCACCAAAACGACGCCAGTCAAACGACGCCGAGTCGAAACGACTCGGTCGAAAACGACTCTGCGTCCGAAAACGACGCCGAGTCCGAAAACGACTCCGAGTCCGAAAACGACTCCGCGTCCGAAAACGACTCCGCGTCCGAAAACGACGCCACGTCCGAAAACGACGCCCAGTCCGAAAACGACGTCGAGTCCGAAAACGACTCCTCGTCCGAAAACGACGCCACGTCCGAAAACGACGCCAAGACGCCACGTCCGAAAACGACGCTAAGTCCGAAAACGACGCCACGTCCGAAAACGACGCCCAGTCCGAAAACGACGCCACGTCCGAAAACGACGCCAAGTCCGAAAACGACGCCAAGTCCGAAAACGACGCCATCATCGACATATCACATCTACGCAGGGACGATTTTCTCTGTTCTCGAAATTGCATTTTTTCTCATTTCATGCTTTATTATTATTCTGTCTTAGCAGTTATGCACTAACTCTTTCTTGAGCTTTAGTCTACAGGCGAAGAACACGCCCGTCGAACGACGCGTCGTCAACACAACAAGTCCAAAAACAACGACAAGTCCAAAAAAAAAAACGACGCCAAAGTCCGAAAACGACGCCAATAGCAACATTCCAATACAACAGATTCGCTGACAAAGTCAAACTGCAACAAGTCTACATCAAATACATCCTGCAAAAAACCACAGGCTACATCATTTACACTTTAATTATTTCATCTAGTTTTGATTACGCATGAATTACGACACAACTCCACATATAGAACAATTTTTATCTAAACCTTACAAGGCGTCATTTGCATTTCGTCCATACAGGACGATAACGCACATACAAGGCGTCATTTGCATTTCGTCTATACAACGGCGAACACTCGCATTTCGTCTATACAACGGCGAACACTCGCATTTCGTCTATACAACGACGACAGCGCTCATACAAGGCGTCATTTGCATTTCGTCTATACAACGACAATGGCAGCAGGCGTCATTTGCATCTCGTCTATACAAGACGGCGTATCATCACATCATTTCATTATATAGTATATACAATCTGACTACAACCACAACACAAAATTTACATTCTTACATTATTTTGGTTTTGACAGTTATGCACTAATGTTTCTATCTTAGCTTCAATCTACAGGAACTGCACAAGATGGAGGACAACGTGGACTTTCTCTTACAGCGAACCGGGGCAATTTGTTGGGGGGCCAACCTTCCCAATGAATGGCAGAAGCGGCCTCAAGCGTCGGTCCACTCGTTCCACATCACCATAAAACTCAGTACCATAAGCCATAGCGGTACACCCCAGGTTCAAGCCAGTTATTTTTATTTCTTTACTTTTTGCACCATAGCCCAGTGTCATCATAACTCGACACTGGGACAATTTTTGAATCCGCGTTAGCCCACCTTGGTGTTTTGACCATGATAACCCAGTGTCGTCATAACTCGACACTGGGACAAATTTTGAATCCGCGTTAGCCCGCCTTGGTGTTTGACCATGGTAGCCCAGTGTCGTCATAACTCGACACTGGGACAATTTTTTAAATTTTTGCGTCAGCCTTGTTTATTTGCCCAAACCTTTCAATTCTGAGGATCGAGACAAAATTGGCTATGAGTCAACGTCTTTGTCCGAAGATTCTTCCATCATCTCCATACAAAGAGGGACAACTGTTGACACCCAATTTTGACCCTCCCGTCCAGACAGTAGCTATAAAATTACACTAATTTTCAACAATAATTCTAATAATTTTAAAATAATAAAATGTTGCGATAAAACATTAATACAGGCATAAATAATTTAATAATGGCACCGCGTCTTACACATTTAGAGTTCCGCGCCCGCATTTATTATTGTAATAAATTTAAACTCAAAATTAGACTAATTAAGCACCTAAAATTAAATAACTAATACCTAATTAAAACTAACACTTTAAACTATCTACCCAATATTAATACCCTCAGCCCACCATCTTCAGCCCACTAAAACGCAGCCCATCCGTCCCCTTTAACTTTTCCCCATTTTGCCCAAACCTTCCCTAAAGCCCCGATTTTCGTCTTCCCCATCCCTAAACCCTAAAGGAGAAAACACCGCCGACAACCGACAAGATCCTCGCCGGATTTTTCGGACGGAAGATCCAGCGAGTCGAACATATCACTTTCCATAAATCCCACAAGTAAGAATCGTCCAGAATGAATCCAGAAATAACCTCAATCTCGCCCAGGATCTCATAGCCAAACTTACCATAGTCAAATCGTCTACGAATCGTACCAAATCAGTCCAAAATCGCACCTTGATTACTTACAAACATTAGAATCCAAACTGGGCTATATAAATGGGTCGATTTACATACGAGCATCCGGGAAGAAGGGAGAAAGCTCACCAAATCCGCCACTCTTCATCCGCAAATAAAGAAAAAATCAATCTAGGAAAAGCAATCAATGGCAAGAACAAAAATTCTCAAGCCCTGTTTCTTCCTCACAATATCAATCAAGAACCAGCAACCATCCTCGAAGCAAAAGCTTCGTCCCTTTTTATTCGCATCGCATGAACCAAAACCCGAGCGGATCGACGACTTGATACGCTGCCTCGGTTCGCCGTCGGAGAAGGTAAACTTAACTCATACCTGATTTAGTCTATTCGTATTCTATTGTTTGCCATCTGTTTTGTATTGGTTAATTATGTGTTAGTTCTGTTCATATACAAGCCATTTAGTTAACTTAATGCTTAATACAAGGTAATGCCTAATCCTGTTAATTTCTTGCTTTTAATATATTGAAGAAAAAAAATATATGTAATTCTGTGTTCAGATTAGCATGTTTGTTGTTTTCTATACTGTTGGGGTTCCTTTGGGCAAATATGAGTCCTAACATGACTACTGGTGTATTTTATTAAGTTTCTTTAGTAGTTTCATGTTATTGGATGTTTCTTAGTTTAACAAAAAAAATATACATGACTTTGATCCAAAAATGTGGAAAATGTGAATGTCCATAGTTAGGGGCATGTTTAATGGCTTGTCAATCTAAGAAGTATGTTTACTTGGTTTATGTACTATACATATGTGTTTATATGATTAGCTCAACATGTTTCCAGTTGGCATTTCACATTGTTGGGATTTATTTTAGTCCGCTTGGAGTGCAGTTTGGTTCACGTAATGAGATGATCGTATGTTCGGATCATTGATAATGTTTGTAAATGATTTGGAGACAGTGTGTGAGAACTTGATCCGTTAGTTTTAGGTTAGTTCTAATATTAAAATCGCTTGTTTAAGGATAGTGTGGCATGGCGTTTGTTGGACCTAAAAGAGGGGTGTGTTTGGGTGCTTTTTCTGCGATCTTGTCACATCTTGGGGTTCTATTAAAATCTGTTTGGTTGTTGATATGGTAGAAATGAATTGGTTTATACTTATTTAAAATTTACGTCAAATGTTTGTGATAAATTTGGGACATATACTAATCCTTATCGTTTTCTTTTACATGAAACGACGGAGCAAAAATGAAGAGTCTCGTGGCGAGACTCATCACAAAGCTACTGACAACGAGGACTACATCTATGTGCATCTTCACTCTGTCTCGAAAAACTCAAGCCACCGCGGATGTTGTCGCCATCCCTTGAGTCACTATTATTTCCTTTATCTTGCCCATTCATTTATTGTAAATTAATTGTCTAACATTATGTTATTGGTAGAACTCTTAGAATGCCAAACCTTAAGTCAATAGATTAAAAGGTAGCTAATTAGCAATTTGTTTCCCTTTGAATTAAATATTTTAGATTATTACCCATACATAGTTTAAGCTATATTAAACCATCTAATAATCTTAACTTGCACAATTAATTATGTAGCTAGGATATTATTTTCAAAACTCTTAATCCATTGGCTACAAAATCTATATAGAAATTTTATTTTTATGTATATTAAGGAACCCCCTTAAGCATATGGGATACTAATTAAGGTAGTCAAATATATACATTTAGTTAATAAATTCACTTTGCATCACCTATTTTTCATAAATAATATAGGGCATGTTTCAAACTTTACATGTGTTTTATAACACTAATTTTATTAATCTTTTGTCAAAAATACTTTCTATTAAATATCTTTCAAACATGCATTCTTAGCAATAATAATTAACCCTAGGTTTGAACGGACAACCGCAAGTTAGCGGATCCTTTAGGGTGCCTAACCCCTTCCCTTTAGGATAATAAAGAACCCTTACCCAGAATCTCATTAAATTTAGCAGACCATTAAATGGAGTTAATGTTTACTTTAAACTAGTTAACATTTAGGTGTCCTAATTCACTCAAACTAATTAGGTGGCGACTCCGCGAACCCTTTAGCATTTAGCACCCTTTAACATTTTACTTTTTTAAAGTTTAGCATTTTATTATTTATTTCCTAACATTTTTATTTGAGCAGGGTTCGCTAGAAAAAGTCGCGGTCGAAAAGGGGCGCGACAGTCATGTTGTGAAGAGTGCTAGTAGGGAGAATATTGAGAATGTATTCTGACATTTTAGCAGCATATACCCAGAAGGATGGAGGGAGGCATGAATCAATAGGGTTCGAATCATATTGTTAATTATGCGGATGATTCTTTCAGCTTTACCGTTTTGTGGTGAGGTGTGACGGCAAGAGAAGCGAAAAATCATGTCATTATTGGTACAAAAACGGTGAAACATAGAGTTATTGAATTCACGACCATTATCGCACTGAAAAGATTTTATACCTTTTTCAAATTGTGTTTGAATGAATGTTCGAAACTCAAGAAATTTGACAAACACTTCCGATTTAAATTTGAGAGGATACAACCAAATAAAGTGAGAAAAATCATCTAGTAAGATAAGATAGTATTTATGACCGAGAGAACTAGCAACAGGTGATGTCCATAAATCGGCATGTATAATATCAAAGGGTGCAAAAGTAACACTAGTGGATGATTTAAACGGAAGACGAGTATGTTTGCCTAAAGAACAAGAAACACAGTTTTGGACAAGCTTCCATTACAAGTAATGAAATTATTGTCTCTAAGAAAGTTAAAAACTGGGGCTCCTGGATGACCAAACCTATTATGTCATGTGGAAGAAGAAATGGCCGCTAGAGAGACGGGAGAGCTAGATCTGGCAGCGGAGGTGGGAGTGAATGGATAGAGATTCTCGTACTATTGCATCTCGTAAGAGGTGTCCCCGTATGAAGATCCTTCACAGTGAAACCAAAAGGGTCAAAATCAACAGAGACAGAGTTATTACGAGTGAATTTGCGGATAGAAATTAAATTCTTAATCATATGTGGGGCATATAGGGTATTTTGAAGGGGGAATGGATGCGGAAATGGTGTGTAGGATGTACCATAACCCTTTCTGAATCACGGTGGCACTACCAATCATGAAATAGAGGATGCTTTAAACCAAACAGTTTGAGAATATTACCTGCAGACCGGGTGAGGTGAGATGTGGCTCCGGAGCCCATGTACCAGTTGTTGTCAGGATGTTGCATGTTGAGCGGTGAAGGCGACCACTTCGATGGAGTGTCATCTTTGGGCGAGGTTCTTTGGTATTGGAACTGCGGCGGCGTCGCGGCCTGTCTGAGTCTTGTTAGATCGTGGCGCTACGAATCGGTCTGCGGGCCTGTTGTTGTTGTTATTCTTTGGATTCTGGCGATCGCGACTCTTACCACGACCACGACCTCACTCTGCGGCGCGGCCGCCACCGCTTGTCGTCGCGGCCGCCGCGGTTGGGAGTTATGCGTGGCGTCAGTGCTGGGGTTGCGTGTTGACAGCTAATGCGATTAGTCTGCTGACTGTGCGCATCCTGCTTAGCACGGCGGGTTTCTTCGAGCAGCAACTGCGAGCGAGCTTTGTTAAAGCTGGGTAACGAATCCGCATGTTGAATCATGGTGGTCAATGTATCATATTCGCCTTTAGGAGGCGGTAATCAGAACACCAATTTTGTGTCGATGTGGCGAGTCGGCGATGAGTTGATCCGTCAGGAGCTTTAACTATTTGCAGTATTCAGTCACATTGAAAAAGTTTTCAAGACGTGTATTGTTAAATTGTTCCTCTAAATACACAGCATGGGTGTGCTTGTTGTCCTCCTCCAAACGATTTCACAAGTCACGGGCTGTGGAGTCAGATTTCATGATAGTAAGAAGTAGATCCTGAGAAATACTACCATATATCCATTGTTTGACGTCGGCGTCTAGACGACGCCAAGTTGAATAATCAACCTCCGAAGGGCGCGGGATGGTGTCATCAATATGATCAAGCACGTTATAGAGATCATGATTGCGAAACAGTTCAACCCAAGGAGAATACTGACTGCTTTCTTGATCAAGAAGGATGGGGATATGGTTATTGCTGTTGAAAACAATTAGGGAGGGATGAAAAGAGGGTGATGAATTGGTGGTGGAATTTGTGGAGGTAGAAGCGTCAACAAAAGTGGGAGAATCCTGAGTATCCATTTAGAAAAAGATGAAGAAGGAGAAAACCAAGAAATTTGCTTTCGGTGCCGCGGCGGAACAGGAGTAGGACCGGCGACTGTGGGAGGTGGGAGGAAGAAATTTCTAGGATTTTGTGTGTTTGGCTCTGATACCATGTAAGATGATATTAATCTCACTTGGGGAGTCTTCTCATTAATATCAAAGTATATATAGAGTACAATATTCCTCCCTTGTACATTAGGAATCCTAAGCCTATACAAAAGATGAATCCTAGTCTTACCATAATTATATTTACACAATATATGAAAATATTCTAATTATGGGTAGAGAATATTGTTACTACTATGTTGCACACGTTTAAAGACTGTGCACCTATAAGCTCCATCTCTACCTATCCTGCACGAACAACACACCTCATAACTAGGAGCATTGTATAATTCTGGCAGTCACGTCTTCCACTCAACAACACAACCACGTATATCACGTCTTCCACTCACAACTATATATATATATATATATATATATATATATATATAAGTAAGTAAGTACCTGTATATATTCTTATATCAAACGAGAGATGAGTGAAAAGACTAAAAACCCTTTTCACTTTAAAGCTCATGTATAGGATACAGTACCTGTAAAGACGATTGCCGGAAAGCTGGTCCGAGATTTTGTGGCGTCAAAAAGAAATAATATAAACAAGTAGTGAAGCCTGCAGGCTGCAGCTAGAGCTAGGGGATAAGGGGAGGGGGTTTATGAGAAATTTTGGGGAAAATTACACTTTGCTTCCTTCTTATGTTAGTTTGTAACATATAAGCCCTTGTAGTTTAATTATATGTGTCTTGGTCCCCTGAAAGTTGACTTGATTATTACTTCCATTGATAGTTAATTAGATCTACTTTAAGAGTGAAACTAGAAAGAAAAAAAATTAAACTAGTGTTTAGATATTTAAGAATTTATATGAGGTTGCTTTTATGCGTGTGGCCTAGTGGTTCATGAAGTGGATTGAAAAATGTGAGTTCTAAGCAAGGTAAATCAAACGGCTACAATTTGAAAAAAAAATATAACATATTTTATGAAAAGTCATACCGATATTTATTTAGGAGTATCACACCATTCATGCAAATTTATTCAGTCAACAATGAAAGTATATTCATACTATTTGTCTAAGCAAACTAACAAAGTATTGACGAATAAAATTACCTTATATTCAAACTATTTGTCTAAGCAAAACCTTGGCAAATACAGATACTCCATATCTATGCTGCTTGGAGGTCAGGTTAAGCCTTCAAAGTCGAATAGTGGCATTCAATTTGAAATGGAAGTATAACATATTTTACTAAAAGTCATTCAAGTCAATTCTCAAATCGATGTATCCCCAAAATGACACTTGAGTTGATAGGGAAACCAAATAAGAAGCAAGTCCTGCTCATTTCTGTTAAACAGAGTATGGGTCACGTTCCAAGTCCAGTGGGATTCTTGCCCTTCCTTGTGTATTTGATAAATATTAAATTTAGAATTGTATCTTAATTAGTAGTTAATATTATCATAATTATAAAGTTAATATTCTTATAGAATAGAGATTTCTAGGTAGAATAGGAAGATGATCTTCCTTGTAACTTGTATATATATGTCTTTCATTAATAAGAATAATCAAGAGATTATTTCTTTCATGGTATCAAGAGTCTAGATTCTTTTCCTTGCTTCCGCTTCTCACTATTTTTCTCTTGTAAATCGTGTTCCCTCCTCGGATATTCATCAATTATCCGAGCTTCTCCTCTCTTCATTCCTCACAAATTTCCTTCTCTGAATCTTGTTGTTCTATTCCTTATGGCTGATAAGAACATTTTTCATCCTGACATCACAATTTCTAATATCAAGAGTGTTATCCTTATCGTTCTTGACCTAGAAAACATCCAATATGGGACGTGGGCGGAATTATTTAAAATTCATTCTTTGGCACATAAAGTCCGCCACCACATCATTCCTCCAACTCCTCCAAAGGAGGGTGATATGGGGTCTACTTCTACGACGGTTATGCCCACTAAAGAAGCAGATCCAGAATTGTGGATCATGTTTGATGTCAAGGTTCTTCAGTGGATTTATGTCACTATCTCCTTGGATCTTTTACAGACGATTATGGAACCCAACTCCACAGCTATGACGGCGTGGAATCGACTGCGAGACATATTCCAAGATAACAGTCATTCTCGAATTGTTATCCTTGAGCAGGAATTTTCACATGTGGCTATGGTGAATTTCAAAACGTTTCTTCTTATTGCAAACGCCTCAAGGACTTGGCAGACCAACTCAGCAACGTGGGGTCTCCTATTTCTAATAGTCGTCTAGTTCTTCAGATGGTTGCAGACCTGTCAGAGGCCTATAGTGGTGTTGCTTCGGTTATTCATCAAAGTAACCCCCTGCCAGGATTTTATCAAGCCAGTTCTATGCTTACTTTGGAAGAAGCCGGATTGGCTAAGAAAGTGGTGATTGGGGCCAGCCTTGTCGTCATGATGAGTGCTTCCAACTTTTCTCCTTCCAATCCAACCAACGTGACCCAAAATCACAACAACGGGGGTGGTAAGAAGGGCCAAAATAGAAAGAATAATGGCAAGAATCGTGGCGGCAACAACGGGGCAACCAAGATCGCTCAGCGATTCTAGAGTCCATGGGCACCACAGCGGATGGCGATGGGTCCCAACGCCTCACAATGCCCCGGCCCGGTTACATTCTGGCCATGTGCCAAAGTATCGATCGGTCTGGCGTCGTGGCCCGGCGTCTTCCAGTCGAATCCGGATTTGGACAGATGAGCAACACCGCGATCCTAGTATACTTGGGTCTCGCCCCCATCAGGCCCACCACGTAGTGGGACCCACTCAGACCGAAATTAAAGCAGTGATGCACACGCTTGGCTTGACTCAACCAGACCCTAATTGGTGCATGGACACCGGCGCCACTACCCACATGACATCCGACCAAGGTACTCTCTCGTCTTATTCCAATTTTAGCACTAATCGTGGTATAACTGTTTGTAATGGCAATTCTATTCCAATTAAGAGGTTATGGTCATAAAACGGTGTCCCCTCTTCATCCATCACTTGCCCTGAAACATACCCTTCATGCCCCTAAATTGATTAAAAATTTGGTGGTTGTCCGTAAATTCACCACTGATGATTGGGTTTCTATTAATTTTGATCCATTTGAGTTTTCTGTGAAGGATTTCAAGACGGAGAGTCATCTCATGAGGTGTGACAGTAGGGGGATCTTTATCCAATCACACAGAGTCTCAGCATCTCGCATCAAGTTATGTCATCCACTTTTGCATCTCTTGTTCCTTCCTTGTGGCATGCTCGTCTAGGTCATCCGGGGTCGTTTATTTTATCTTTTTTAGATAGACATAAGTTTATTTCTTGTAAGGGTACGTGTAGTACTCCACTTTGTCAATCCTGTGCTTTGGAAAAAAATATTAAGTTATCATTTGTAGCTTCGAATTCTAATACTTCAATGTCATTTGAGATTATTCATAGTGTTTTGTGGACATCTCCGGTTCTCAGTTCTATGGGTCATCGTTATTATGTTTTATTCTTAGATGACTATTCTAAATATTTATGGACGTTTCCAATTGCGAAAAAATCTCAAGTTTTTTCCATTTTCATAAAATTTAGAGATTTCAAAAGAACGCAATTCGAACGGGAAATCAAAAATATTCAATGTGATAATGACAAAGAGTATGACAATGGGAAATTTAGGGAGTTTTGTGCTCAAAATGGGATAAATTTTCGTTTTTCTTGTGCTCATACGTTTTCACAAAATGGGAAAGTTGAACGAAAAATTTGTACAATTAATAATATTGTCCTCACTTTATTGGTTCATTCTTCTGTTCCTTCATTATTTTGGCATCATGCGCTACAAATGGCTACCGATCTACTAAATATTCTTCCATCTAAAGGTTTGACATATTCATCTCCTCTCAAAGTGTTATACAATAAGACTATGTCATATTAGTCTAGTATACTTGGGTCTCGCCCCCATCAGGCCCACCACGTAGTGTGACCCACTCAGACCGACATTAAAGCAGTGATGCACACGCTTGGCTTGACTCAACCAGATCCTAATTGGTGCATGGACACCGGCGCCACTACCCACATGACATCCGACCAAGGTACTCTCTCGTCTTATTCCAATTTTAGCACTAATCGTGGTATAACTGTTGGTAATGGCAATTCTATTCCAATTAAGAGGTTATGGTCATAAAACGGTGTCCCCTCTTCATCCATCACTTGTCCTGAAACATACCCTTCATGCCCCTAAATTGATTAAAAATTTGGTGGTTGTCCGTAAATTCACCACTGATGATTGGGTTTCTATTAATTTTGATCCATTTGAGTTTTCTGTGAAGGATTTCAAGACGGGGAGTCATCTCATGAGGTGTGACAGTAGGAGGGATCTTTATCCAATCACACAGAGTCTCAGCATCTCGTGTCAAGCTATGTCATCCACTATTGCATCTCTTGCTCATTCCTTGTGGCATGCTCGTCTAGGTCATCTGGGGTCGTTTATTTTATCTTCTTTAGATAGACATAAGTTTATTTCTTGTAAGGGTACGTGTAGTACTCCACTTTGTCAATCCTGTGCTTTGGGAAAAAATATTAAGTTATCATTTGTAGCTTCGAATTCTAATACTTCAATGTCATTTGAGATTATTCATAGTGTTTTATGGACATCTCTGGTTCTTAGTTCTATGGGTCATCGTTATTATGTTTTATTCTTAGATGATTATTCTAAATATTTATGGACGTTTCCAATTGCGAAAAAATCTCAAGTTTTTTTCCATTTTCATAAAATTTAGAGATTTCAAAAGAACGCAATTCGAACGGAAAATCAAAAATATTCAATGTGATAATGACAAAGAGTATGACAATGGGAAATTTAGGGAGTTTTGTGCTCAAAATGAAATAAATTTTCGTTTTTCTTGTGCTCATACGTTTTCACAAAATAGGAAAGTTGAGCGAAAAATTTGTACAATTAATAATATTGTCCTCACTTTATTGGTTCATTCTTCTGTTCCTCCATTATTTTGGCATCATGCGCTACAAATGGCTACCGATCTACTAAATATTCTTCCATCTAAAGGTTTGACATATTCATCTCCTCTCAAAGTGTTATACAATAAGACTATGTCATATTCTCATCTTAGGGTCTTCGGATGCTTATGTTATCCATTATTTTCATCCACTACGATCAACAAACTTCAGGCACGTTCTACACAAGCTCATTGTGTATTTTTGGGTTTTCCGTCAAATCACCGTGGTTATAAATACTTTGATTTGTCTTCTAAACGAATCATCATTAGTCGTCATATTCTCTTTGATGAATCCCAATTTTCCTTTTCTAAAGTAGAAAAACCCGTGCATAGTTCTTATGTCTTTTTGGATGAGGATGTCTCCCCCTATGTTCTCCGTCATTTTTTGGATTCTTCAGAAAAACGACGTCAGCGTCGCAGCCCTTAGGGGAGGCGCCGCGACGCCTGCCAGCCAGTGACCAAACAGTTTCCATTCCGTCATTAGGGGAGTCATGCTCATTTTAATTCATTCAATTAACTCTGATGATAATGTCGGTTCAAGTGGATATTCAAAAATTAGGATACATATTCGAGTGCCAAACGAACCAACTCTGGTATTCAAATTGAAAAAATAGAGGGACAAATCCATCATTCCCGAGTTTCAAAGGCTGCAATTGGCCGTGAAGTCGGGTCCAGACGGATTTCTCAATCATAAAAAAAGGTGAATGTTCAAAAGTTAGTTTAGCAATAGATGTAGTTGATGGGAAATCTTTTTCCATAAGAAACAACAATAAATATCTCTCAGCCTATGTTACAATTTCCAAAATCTTTTTCCATAAGAAAATAATAATAAATATCTCTCAGCCTATGTTACAATTCCCAAAATCTTTTTCCAGAAGATAACAACAATAAATATCTCTCAGCCTATGTTACAATTTCCAAAATCTTTTTCCATAAGAAAATAATAATAAATATCTCTCAGCCTATGTTACAATTCCCAAAATCTTTTTCCAGAAGATAACAACAATAAATATCTCTCAGCCTATGTTACAATTTCCAAAATCTTTTTCCATAAGAAAATAATAATAAATATCTCTCAGCCTATGTTACAATTCCCAAAATCTTTTTCCAGAAGATAACAACAATAAATATCTCTCGGCATATGTTACAAAAATTGTTCATTTGTCTTCAACATATTCATGTCCAAAAATATATGACATTGAGTATGAGCACATAGTCTGAATTCTCCAAAATACACTAAAAATTTAACCGGACGTGCCCGTATTGGATACTTAAATAAACATGTATCCCATACATACCCGTTTCCTAGTCCAAACAAATCGTACAACTCCTTTATACATATATTACATTCTCTTTAACTAACTAGTTGTCTGTCTACCCAAAGATACATACATCAACCAACAAGGTATTGGCTTCAAACCATGTAAATGTACAAACTACCACATCCTCTATCAGTCAGGAAGTGAAGTAGCAATGGAACTTATAAATCCAAGGACATTAGTATCCTCTGTTCTTTTGATAAAGACGATGAAGCAGCTTCCACGATCTGCATGGAATGACAGCAAGAAAAAAGATTCAGCTCTAAGATAAGTGAAACAAGCATTTTCAAAAGGATTTGAGTTATAAAGTGCAAAAAGTATTCACTATCATCAATTTAACCGGCTATAGCAAGTTCTTAATCTATCTCCAGGTTATCATATCATCAGGTCTGAGATATCATACTTTCTATTAAGAGCTTACTTCTTGTTGTAGGTCAACTTAACCTGACTGTAGAAAAAATCTATATACCACTTTAATATGCCAAAAATGAAAAAAAAAACTAATGAAAACAATCATTCACTTATCATAAAAGAAAAAAAAGGCTTCACAGATATACTGCGCTAAACACTGGCAATAAGATGCTCAGTATATGGAAAAACAGATTGAAATCTAACCTTAAAGCCAGGTTTTTTTTGTATAGTTCCTGGCCAGGTAAGTTGTCTGCATTTACATGAAAAATAGTTACCTGAATTGAAACCTGCTTGTTCATGCAGAAAGTAAGATTAGAAGTAGTTTAGCAAAATTAATAAAGAGGGATGGAAATTCTAAACAGGTAAATCAGTATGAAGAAGAAAGTTTAAAGCTGAAAAACGGCACCTTCTAAGTTGGCCACAGCAGCAGCCAAATGTGTCGAGCAAACTTTGCGACACAAACATTTGCGATGTAAACATATTTGTGTGAATCAAAGGGTTCCTGACGTGCCAAGACAGCTGATAACCTTTTCATTTCCTGGAGACAATGAGAGGAAAGGGAGTTCAGTGGGTTCAGCAAACCCTAATACACATTTACCTCCACCTTAACAGAAGGAAACAAAGTACAGCTCAAGCTTGTCTTCTTGCTTTTTTTCTTGTTGCAGAACTGGGAGGGGGGCAAAGATGTTGGCATCCCCGTTATTTGAACATAGCAACATATGCAGTGTTGCAAAATATTCAAATTCCACGTGGCCAGTCCAACAGTTAATCCCAATCACAGAATAAAAAAAGATGCATTAAAACACAACATTTAGCTAGAAGTTTTCTTAAGTTGGTACCCCTGGGTATCTCTCCCTTTGTACAAATTGCCGGATGTACGGGTCCAATGTTCCCACACACTATTAATTGCTGTTCTTCTAACATTTTCTCTTCCTTTTTGACCTGAAACATTTGAAGCGAAGGAATATCCAATATAAATATAAAACTTGAAAGAATAAATATCACACAACAATTATCTAACTTACATGAAAGAAAATATCAAATTCTAAAGAATAAATATCTCGTAACAGTCATCTTAAGTACATAGTAGACGTTCTTAAGTATGCTTATTATACTTTGAACATTATATTCTGCGGAAAGTAGAACTTGTTAAGAGGATGTCAGCACTTGGAAGAATCATCAGACCGCTTGGCACAAAGTGGTGAAGTTTAATTGCTCATGGGAGTAAGAATCTTCTCATCAAAATTCAAAATGTATTAATACAATTGAACCTTTTATCCGATAGGTACTCTAGCTAATTCATGGTTTAAACAGAAAATTTCATGTTACTTCCTAGCTGGAATTCATCGGCAACATCCAGAACAATCTATATGTGTTCATTCTCACATTCACGTTACCTCCTATGTTTTCTATCTGCCGGAAACATCCAAGACCCAAGTGCTTTTACAGTTTTCAAATCAGAAAAGAGGTGTTAAATTCAGAAGCAGTTAACTCTTGCCAAGAAGTAAGCAGGCGCGGACGAGTTTTGTTCAAGCTTGTTCAGTTGAACAAGCTTGATTTTTTTTGTAGTGCTATTTTCCATTTTTGAACAAGCACAGCATCCTCATTCCCTTATACAACGCTGTGATTTATTTTCCGAACAACCTCTCTTGTGCACGTAGATCCGCCCCTGGAAGTAAGTCAATCTTGTTTGGTAAGATGGAAATGGACAAAGAAAAGAGAGTGCTCGACCAGAACAACAATCAACAAAGACGGCAATTACATAGATAACTGCTCCTCCCCTTCTCCTTAAGGCGAACCAGATGACGGCTAATCATAACCCTGACTAGCACAGACGAGTCGCAGAATTCAAAAAAACAAAAAAGGAACTCCATCATTACTTTTTATGGACAGCAAGCAATGATAGGAAATACTCGGTAAAAGCTGCTATAGCATTTTGCAAAAACAGTAGAGTATTATTGGCCATGGAAAATGCTATGGAAACCCAAAGTTCCACTCAAGGTAGCCTGTTCGGGTGGGTTGTCATTAGGGAAGCATGCTTAACCCAAGATAATTTGCAGAAGAAAGGTTTCATGTTAAGTCATAGATATTATCTTTGTGAAGATAATCTGGAATCAGTTAGTCACCTTTTTATTTATTGCAAGGCGGCTAAGCAATGCTGGGAGCTCTTCCTAAATCTGTGTTGTGCAGTCTGGGTAATGCCGTCAGATGTTAGAAGTCTACTGGAATGTTGGAATGGCCAGAAGATTACAAGTATCTAAAAACAGTTTTGGGGGACTATCCGTTTGGGTTTTCTGGACCATCTGGAATGAGAGAAATTGTGCTTGCTTTGAGAACAAGAAGCACCATATTTCTAGAGTCAAGAACTTGCGTCTTCAAAATCTGTTTTTTGGTGTGAGAGGAATCCGCTAGACAGTAGGATCAGTATATGGATTTTTTGGATTCACTTGGGAACTCTGTAACTTGATCTTATTGTAGGGATAATTGTTTCTGTACTTCTATGTACCTTCTTGGTACTTTTTATTCCTAAAACTTTTACTTTACCAAAAAAAAATCGGCGGGAGAGGATGAGGATCATCTTCTTCTACATTGCAGGCCGACTATGAGAATATGGTGGGATATGCTTAGGTGGTTTGACACTTCATAGACAATGCCAAACACTGTGAGAGAGTTGATGTTTAGTTGGAAGAGCGTGAGAAGGAGAAGACGAAGGGCGTGGAATATGGTTCCACTTGCGCTAATGTGGGTTGTTTGGAGAGAGAAATAGGAGAGCTTTTGAAGGTACAGAGTTGAGTTTCTCTCAGTTGAGGAGTAGTCTCCGCTCCCTTATTTTATTTTGGTGCACACTGAAAGTTCCTTGTTGCATAGACGATTGGGTGGAGTTTGTGTTTGATCATAAACTTGATCCATTATGGGAGCCCAAACCCAATCAAATTGGAGTCCAAGTCCATAATCAAGGTCCAAAACTATACAAGCCTTCTACCTAGAATCTTCTAGGGTGTGGTAATCATGCATGTGAATTATTTGGTAATTTAAAATATTGTTAGAAGGATGGAGAAGAATGGAGAAGAATGAGGTGTATGGTTGTTGTAATTTTTGATTAGTTTATTTGTGTGGTGTAGGATTGTTCTTAAGTAGTATAAATACCTCTCTCCATTTTAGTTTAGGCATCAAGAAAAATTAAGAGCTTCTAGTGAGTGAAGAAGCAAAGTCTTATAAGAGTGAGTTGTAGTATCTTGTTGTTGAGTGAGAGTGCTCTTGTAATATTTGTTTGAGTTTGAATAAAAGTTATTTGTGAGAGTGTTTCATTTCCAACAAAGTGTCATCAGAGCCATGACTGGTATGACACCATTCCAAGTCCCGGCACTCAATAAGCCTTAATAGTAACAATGTGGTACTTCCCTGTATTTTTGCTTCTCTTTTCTTTAGTAAATAAAAGAAAAAAAGAAAGCTGAAGCAAACATTTTGGAAAGGCAACTCTCTTTTTTCCCTTTTTCACACGGTAAATTGATACTCACTTTCGGCCATACTAATTTGAATTCACGTTGGGAAATCCCAATTTGGAAGGTAAAGCGCTTCGAACCAAAAGAGATTATATACCCAAAGGCTCAAACTTGAGACTCTCTGAACAACCAACTCTACTCTACTGGCGGTATTTTTTGTAGCTTTTGTATGTCATCTAATTTGACACCATCTATTTTTTAAGATAGACATGTAATATTTTGACTTAGATTTTGTAACACTGATAATTAAGTTGGTAAAGACTTCAGTAACATAACAATGACAAGACAAAGTCTAAAGATATAAATTTTAGAGTTAAAAAGTAAACTAAATTCTGTCTAGATTAGCTTGATTTTATAATTTTGTTGTGTCACTTGATACAATCTATTCATATCTTAACCAAAACTTGAATGAAAAGGGGCAACAAAACAAAAAGGGCAGCCCGGTACACTAAGCTCCCGCTATGCGCGGGATCCGGGGAAAGGCTGGACCACAAGGGTCTATTTTACGCATCTTTAGAGGTTGTTTCTACGGCAAGGGGCAAGAAAACAAAAAAGAAAGATAATACATTTAGTCAGAAGATGAACAAGGAAATTTTGCAATTTTATAAAAGTATTCTCATCCAGTATCTGAATATTGAACAAAAGTAACATGAAGAGAATAATTTACATGCATTGCTTTTGTATACTTCCAATTATTGAATTAAATTCTGGATGGAATAAGGGGAGTGGAATTTTGCAGGAAGGAACTAGCAGCTGCAACTCCACTGCCAAACTTCACAGGATAACCAATATCCTTAAGTACCATTTCAACTCCAGCAAGACATCCCAATAGTTGCAACTACAAAGAAAAAAAAACATGATATGTTATGTAAGTATATCATAGTGAGGAATGTATTAAACCTATAAAATAAAAGGAGAGCAGAAATTAACTGAAATGAGTACTCATCCGGCTCATTTTATGTCCGAGTGTTTGACTACACACGAAGTTTAATATGTTAATATAACTTGTGCAATATGGAGGAGAACATTAAGTAATGGTTGAAAAAGAGAGCAAACATCACATCAAAGTTAAAGTGAATAGAAAAATGAAGTTAAATTCTTGAAAGTTATGAAAGTTGAAATAAAAATAGAATAGTGTCAAACATGAATGTTCCGAGGTGAAAATAGTGTCATATAAATTGGAATTAGTGGAGTAGAAAATTCAAGAGAACATAAGCATTGAGATATGATTCTTAAAATGAGAAGCTTGACTAATGATAGAAAGTTAGAAGTTGTGAATTTAAACTTATTACAAGTGAAAAAAGATGAGGAAAGGGCTCATTTAGGATAAAACCAACTGGAAAACTGTTGGTAGTAATACTTAATTTTATGAGTAATGAAGTGCTTGAACTTTAAAAATTAATTACAAATTGAACCAGAACACAACCTCTAAAAGAGTGAATGGAGAAATATATGCATGACATATTTAAGAATAAAGTAGATTAATTGTAAAGTGAAGATTGTATGCTTTTAGTTTAGTTAGTATAGAGTTGTAAGTTGTAACAGCCCTTATCTAGGATGATGATGAATATCTGGTGCCAATAGACTAACAAACCAGAACTTATGCATATGGTAGTATTATGTTAGAACTGTATATCTACACCAATTCTCATAATTTTATGAACCAAGCAATGACCTAAGAGCATAGTAGCAGTCACATGCTCAAGAATGATCCTGAATATCAAAAACATGTTCCTGAATTCCTTCTAGAATTTAAAAGAAAATCCGTTTTACTTCCATAGTCGAGGAATGACCATGTAATATTTATTTTATTAGTATTCACGATGTGTGATCAAATAAGACATGTTATCTGAAGTAGAGAGAAGGTTACCTCATTCAAGTTGCCAAGATGTCCTATTCTGAAAACCTTTCCTGCAACTTTGTTTAGGCCGAGACCCAAGCTTAAGTTGTATCGCTTCCATGCCCTTTTCACGATTTCAGCACTGTCGATGTATGGAGGAACGACAACAGCTGTGACGGTATCACTGAACCATTCCTCCTTCTGAGTGCAGTTCTTCAAGCCCCATGCCTCCACGGCGAGTCTGCGTTCTCATTCAAAAAACAATACGTATCATTTCTCCGTTTCAAGATCGAATCTCCTATTATGTATGCTAAGAACTATCAATAAAATGTAATTTTCTGACTTCAACAAGAAGAACCCTGTTGAAACTGATGTATCTCTTAAATATTACATTGATTTTACCAAGATCGATAAGCTACAAAAGCCCAATTGACATGGAAAACTACTCGTGTTTGACTAGGCACAAAGTTTAAGCTAAAAGCCAAGATTTTGATCAGTATTACTTGAAGGATATCACAAGTATAGTGTATCTAACTGATGCATAGCATATCGAGCTTTTGATCCTTCCTATTTATTTACTAGCAGAGGTTTTACTTTTACCTTGTTGCTTTGCCCAGGCGAGCGTGTCTTGCAAGCACATTTTCGAGGCCTTCCTCGAAAAGAAGGTCGAGAGCTGCTCTCAGACCATACAAAAGTTGGATGGAAGGAGTATACGGCCAATAAGTTCCCATCTTGTAGAACTTAAGATAATCGTTCCAGTCGAAGAAAACTCTCACTGATTTTGCAGTTTTGGTTGCCTCAAGAGCCTTGGGGCTTGCACAGACTATCCCGAGCCCGGTGGGAAGGGAAAGTGCTTTCTGGGAACCAGTAAGTGCCACATCAACGCCCCATTCGTCCATGCGAAAATCGAGTGCACAAATTGAGGACACTCCATCAACAAGGAAGAGGGCTGGATGCTGGTAGTGATCTGGCAGGCATCGACAAATTTGTGAGCAATCATTTCATAATTCAACCAATATATACAAAGGGCCAGAAAACTTGTTAAATCTGTTAATTTTGAAAGTGCTTCTTATTAGAAGTGTTTTTCGGAAAAATACTTTTGACGCAGTTTGTGTTTGGCTAATTAATTTGAAAATTACTTCTTTGTGCTTGACCAATGTTCCAAAGGTGCTTCCGGGAACGAGCTACTTTTTTAAGCTTCTGCAAAACAACTTCTGTTACTACACAAAAGCACTTATTTTTTCCCTAAAATCTTATCCAAACACCTAAATATTATAAAATATGCATTTATTGAAAGAAAACAAATATAAGCACTTTTGGCTTCCCAGAAGCTTGTCCAAGAGAGGAACAGGGCATGAAAGAAACAAAAACAGGCACGACACTTGTGACACAGCGAGATTCATGCATACTTTTCGATATCTGAATTCATATTTTCGAAGAATATATGCTACAGTTAGATACATTACCGAGTATTTTCCTTACAGTAGCCAAGTTGTTGGTAACTCCAGTGGCGGTCTCATTATGCACAATGCAAATTGCCTTGATGGTATGCGACTTATCTTCTGCAATTTTCGAGGCCAAAACCTCAAGGTTTGCACCGTGGCCCCAGTCACTCTCAACAACATCAACATCAAAGTTGAGGCGTTTCTGTTGATCGATCCACAGCAGACTGAACTGACCGATGAGGAACGATATAATTTTATCACCAGGAGATAACGTGTTTGTGAGTGCACTTTCCCATGCACCAGTTCCTGCCACATTGAAACAAGATGAGTTCAATAGTTGAGCTACAATAAATCAACAACAACCTATAATTATATGTTCAATAATGTTATTGTTCATAATACTGCAATGCCATCACCTTCCTTATATTGCTATAACAAAGGAGGGCAAAATCATTTTGAAAAAGATTCATCCTAATACAATAACAACACAACAATT
Source organism: Przewalskia tangutica (assembly GCA_029844215.1). NCBI lineage: Eukaryota > Viridiplantae > Streptophyta > Magnoliopsida > Solanales > Solanaceae > Przewalskia > Przewalskia tangutica. The sequence continues at coordinate 666,588 of CM056726.1, forward strand.
ATGTCTCAACCACAAGCAACTAGGGGTCACCTATATGAATCCGGACTATTCATGTTGCTCCATTCAAGCTCATTTCAGTCCAATAAAAATAAAAAGAGCGCTAGACCTTCTCTATATTTTCTACTAGTATATGAATCTCTGACAGGATTAAATGAGTCCTTGAAAATATGCAAAAGTACTGACATAACTAAAACTTAATCTCAACTGATTGGTACCACCTATATAGATTATTTTCTTCTATTGTCCTATTTTAGGGCCAAAATATTCATCCTAATGATAAACCAAATCTCGATCTCTTCATTTTAACTCCAAGTGGATAATCAAAAGCTATGTTGTTCGGAGTCTTCAAAATTGTCATCGCGTGCGTGTCAGATTCTCCAAAGGTAGTGCATTAGGCAGCACTTTCGAAGAGTACAAGCAACATAGATCAAGAGGACTAAACATAGGCAACTCAAATTTCTCATGTCCGGATAATTGAAATAAGTAGAAAATCAGACCAAAAGTATGTTTAGGAACCAATGCAAATCAAAATCGCTTGGATGCAAATATCAGGACAACAAATAGTAAGATATCGATATACCTGTAGTTGGAATCAGAAAGGGAGTTCCACTAGTAGTCTTGAAAATCTGCTTCACATCCTCAAGCAAGGTCTTTGTCATAGCTGGAATGGCCGGGGACCTGTAATCTTCGTTGTTCCGGTTCATAGCACGGAGAACTTGTTCCGGGATGTTAACAGGTCCCGGAACAAACAAATGGTTCCTTCCAGGTCCATTGACATAATCCATCTTCTCCCCCTTAACTATTCACCTTATGCCTTCAAAACATCCAAAATAATCCTCATATAAGATCTTGAAAATTCCGATTACTACATCATTACCAATAGGATCTCAATTTTACAAAGCCAAATCAAGCATCCAAATAGCAACAAGAAAAAAATGTTCTACCACTTGTATAGCTTGAGCCATACACTAAATAAATACAATTTTTTTTATAAGAGCTTGTGCGTACTTCGACTATTCCATCCGTTTTGAACCCAGGTTTTCTACAGTTTTCAACGACTTCATTGACCCCTAGCCACACCCTAGGATGCTATGCTACATTCAATTTTCCGTTTATCCTATAACTTCAACAAAGAAAAAGTTCTTCTGTGTTTTTGGAAATGGATATTTGTTTCCACTAATTGACTCAGTTAAGCACTCTGCATAATATCAGCCTAGACCCTAGATGTTAGGTAATTAGTATGGAAAAGGTCAAAGAAATGAAAGGGGTGTAAGATTATCAATAATTAAATTTTCTTTCATCCTGGATGAAATGATTTATAGCCACACAAATATAGATTTATTTTTAGACCCATAAGTTTCAAAAGTCTTCCGTTTTTTTCTTAAACTTAGTGTCAAGTCAAATGGTGTCACATAAATTGGGACGAGGGAGTATAAAATTAGCATCTTAGACTCTACACCCAGTCAAATACTACAATATAATACAAGATGGCACGAGTGTACAAAATAACATACACTCCCTCCGTTTTAATTTATATGTCTTACTTTTCTTTTTAATCTATTTTAAAAAGGTATACCACTTTCTACATTTAGTAACTCCTTTAACTATAATATCCCACATGTTTAAGACCACAAGATTCAAGGGCATTTTGGTATATGAAACACATCTTTAGTTAAGGCCACAAGATTCAAAAGTCTTATTTACTTTCTTAAACTACGTGTCTAATCAAACTACGACACATAATTTAAAATGGAGGCAGTATAACATATGCATTTATATACACGATAGTAAAAAAAATTACACTATCAATATACTCAACGCGTTATAGCATGTTACAACTCTATTTTGTAGGATATCATATCAGGCTTAATATGGAGAGTTAACTGTTATCGTAGGTCAACTTAACATTTAACTTGTCAGACATAAACACGTGAATAATATAACACCGTCAGACCTCTCTATAACAGTCATAAACTATAAAAGCATTTCACTATATTTTCTGCGGAATCGATCGTTCATGTTTGTTGTATTATATATATTCTCTTTAACAACATTTCTCTATAGACGATACCGTTATAGAGAGGTTTGACTGTATACACACACAAACATTTATACATATACATAAATATATTTGAAATATACAGGTGAGTTTAGAAGAACATGTACCTGAAATGCAACTTAATAACTATAACTGGCTCAAAACCTCAGAGCAGAGAAGAGAAACAAAGGGGAATATGAAAAGTGCAAAGAAACAAATACAAACTCTTATAACAATAGCATGGGACCACTCAACCTTCTATGTGGGTCCCACCTTGGACTTGACGTGGCAGATAAGTAGTAGCGTACGTGGATGGTAAACCTATGGCTAAGAAATTTGTGAATTTTGATACGTCCAATTTTCTTTTCACCTTAATCTTTTTCATCCAAAAAAGACATAGTCCTATGTTTCAATTTATGTGATACATTTCGAATTTCGAGAGTCAAACATTGTTATTTTGACTTAAACTTAGATATGAAATACTCCACATGTCCCAAAATACTTGTCACATTACGCTTTTCAAGAGTCAAACTATATCAACTTTGACCAATATTTTGAGCTATATTTTTTATCATATTAAAATGAGAAGAATTGCAATTTATATTACTTTTCGAATATCTAAATTTTAATTATAAAATATTAAATTAATATAATCTAATTTAACTTTGAAATTTAGTCAAATTGACTTTTAAAACGAAAAACATGACAAGTATTTTGGGACGGAAGGAGTATTAAAGGTTTTTGGATTTACATAATTGAAAACTATGCAAAAAGTACTATAAAACACAATAATTGATAATTCAAAAATATTTAAAATATATAGAAAAAAATTACGGTCAATTTTTTTTTTGAATCACGAAAGATGCCGCATAAATTGGAACGGAGAGAGAGTATGAGTATTTGTTTCTCAAATATTTAAAGATAAAATATCATTATATTAGTGGTACTTTTAACTTACATTTGTAGGTAAAAAAGAAAAATCATATTCCCGTAAAGATGTTTTTAAGCGATTGCATTTAATTATACATAAGTAAATATCTTTTATATTTATTGCTAAAACGTCAACTATTACAATAAATTTTATTTGTCCAAATAACAAATAATAATAGAAGGAAAGTGATGTTAGAGAATAATCCAAATGAGCTCCTCTCCACAATTAGAGGGTGTGGCAAATCACCACACGTCTTTTTTCCAATATGCAGCACTCCGTGTTTACACTAAATCAAATAATTTAATTTTATAGCTAAAAATTAAAATTAAAATATATATTTATTAAATAATCATTAAGTGATAAATGTGTATATGCAAGACACATATCTTGCATTTATTAATTTATAAAAGTTGAGCTAGAAGATTATATATGGTCGGTAAAAAATTCACTAAATATATATAAAAATAAAATTCAGAACTCAATACTAACATTGTGATATCTCTATTAGAACCCAATAGTTCAAATCCTGACTTTGCTTATGTTAGTTTACTATAAACATCGAGCGCATATATATATTTTTTTCAAATGAAGATGGGGTGCATAATTGTACAAAGCACTGAACATGTAACGCAAGAGGCCAAATTGCACTCATCTAAAAAGGTAACAAACACATGGTTCAAATAGAATATGTGGAAAAAAAATCAAAGAACTTGTCAAGATGACTAGAGAACTATGAGGAACATTCAAAGAAAGCCATATTTTTTTTTACTTCACAAGAGATTAATACATACCACAGAAACATTTTATGTAGAGCATGACGTTGAGAAAATTGTGTAAAGATAAGATGATAAGAAGACCTATATGAACCACTCCCTCATTTGTGGGAAGCAATAGTGATACCTAGCAATTTTCTATTTTTGTTTCCTTGTTACTTTCCTTTTCATTGCTTTGTTTTTTATTTCTACATTTGGCATTTGTTCCAAATCTCTCATCTTTTATTTTGTCCAACTTTGCAACCCTTTAGGTAAGTGGTCAAATCTTGCCTAGGAATCCCCCCCCCCCCCCCCCTCTTTCGCGGCAACTTTACCCGATACATGTGTTGCTGGCCAGTAATAGGTACCCGATAGTTGAATAGGACACAACCGTTATAAAAAGAGAGTATTCGAGCTAACCTTTGCCCTTAAAATCGAAAAAATATGTTGTCTAAAACAGGCTTATATTATTTTATCTTGTAAACAACTAGGGAAGTGGTGGAGAAGTTTTTCTAACCAAGTGCAACTTCTAATGCTATTGAAGAAAGGAAGAATTTAAAGAAAATTATCACTCTCATAAAGTATGGACAATGACTCAGTAAACGTTCCTAACAGAGATATTGCACATTATGACACAATAATTACGTCTTCCAAATAAGTCGGAGTCGATTATATAAATCATCACTAACCATGAGTTTTCTTTGCTTTCCTTTTACATACTCATTCCTCTTTCAAGAATTTTCCATGAAAATATACAAATAACTTTTACTTCTATCTGCCTTCTTTCTGGCAAGGGAAATGAGAAAATGACAGTCCAAATAAAGGGAAAAGGTTCCAAAACTGCATTCCTACAATACTCACTCACAACATCGACACATACCAGGCAAAAAGCCCTCAGGTGCGCGAAGAAAGGAAGGTCTCTTTTGCCTACACCTTTTGCATTGTTTTCAGAAGGCGAACATAATAAGAGCACGTAAATAGAGCAAAAAGGAAAGAAGAAGAAGAAATTAGACCAGCGGTAAATCAACAACAGCCAGTTTAATATAACAAAATTCCGGGGGATTATACCAGGCTGCAAGGGGTGAAATCTTCCAGAAGAGTACTAAATTGTTCTTAGCCAAAAAAGCAAAAAAGCAAGATAACCACTTGATTTATTTCCCTATATGATGACTTCAATATCTTACTAAATTATAACAAAACGGACAACGCACTGTATAATTTCGGACTTCAGCATGGCATACTTTAATGACATCTTTCACCAGATTGTCCAGCCTTGATTATTGAGAGAAAGTAAGCATTCAAACAATAGATTCATCCACCAACGAGAGCCACTCCGGATTGGTCCAAGGCCTGAAGGCTCCTTGCTGTGTGAGATTCTAGCAACCACAGAACAATCATGGACCTTATATTGTAAAACTAAATTTGTGCAAAGCACTAAAAATGTGATGAACAGAAGTACAGAACATAGTAAGAAGCCAAGCAGTTGTCTCAAATATGGGATTATTGTAATTGCTGTTTAAATGGAAGTGCGGAATTTATCTCATTAGTCCCTCATAATGAAATTCCTCAGACTAGAGAATGAGATCAACACAACAAGCATACAAATATAAAATTCAAGTTGTTTTAAAGCTTCAATTGGACTCTAACGGAAACCAAAAAGAAGAAAAGGTTAGCTTCAACTGGATCAAGTTATCGATCATCGGAATATTCTTTTATTCTGTGAGTCACATGAAAGTTTGAATATAGGTAAATTAAAAAGACAGACAAGATGCGAACAGCAGTGATGTTTTGTCTTATATCAGCATATTGAATGTTTCTATAAAGCTTCATTTCATCTAACAATAACGCCAAATTATTTGCTTATATAATAATTTATTAAAATTGACTATCCAGAAAAGTACTCCATGGGATGCTTCATTAATAATGCATATGAGACGACTCAAGCTGAAATTTCAACTAAACAAAATTACTAATTAATGAGGTCAGAGGAATTTATTATGTTACTTATTAGAAGCAAAAGGGTTAGGTTATTAATTTCTTAATTTTAACTGGACTAGCATTTTTATGATTGTGAGGTGTGTTAAGCTGTGTATTTAAATGGATATCCATAAAACAATTTCTTGTTATATTGATCACTTATTCGGTAAGTCACTGTAAGTGTACTCCCAAGAGTCCAGCCAAAGGAATGCATTACACAATTCTTTTTGCAGAAGTGAAGAATATGAGCAACTCACCTGTAACCAGAAGAAAAAGCCGCGCAAGATGTTTAGCTTTTTTCTGTTGTCGCTGTCAATTTCTTTAAGTTTTTCATGAAGATCTGCAGATTTAAAGCGGACAATCATTAAATAATGCCTTCACAGTGAAACTTAAATAACGAATAACAGAAGCACAGAGATCAAATGCCGTTTACAGTAGAGAATGGCAGACAATACAGAGAAAAAGCACCCAAGAAAATTTAAGTGAAGGTAAACCATGGTCTGAGACTCTGATGTAATTAACTTTTGGACAATTTTAATAGAACTAAGGAAAGTGAGAAAAGAATCCTCCTCTATCAATGTATATGTTTAGCAAATCAAACGGGAAAAATCCAAAAATCGTGCAAGCTCAAATTGTTGTTAACCAAGATACAGATTGCTGTAAATGAAGAAAAAATTTAAGATGTTTAGCTCACCTTTATAATGATCCAAATATGATTTTCCCAACCGCCTCGTCGAGCAAAATTTCCCATTACGCAAGTCCATACTCTTTAGAGTATGCTTTCTACTTTTGACAAGTTTCCACAATCCTATATATTCCTTCTGATCGTAAGGCCTCTCAAGAAGAGCCTTGACATTCCACCAAAAATCAGAATGCACAGTTTGAAGCGGGCAGCTATCCTCAACCTTAATATTCATTGTATTAATCAATATATAACAGAATATTTTCCAAAAACTTCAAATTGACTAAGGGTGTGTTTGGTATGATTTTCTCGGAAAATAAGTGATTTTACTATGCATTTTCCAAGATATTTGGTGCAACCAAACAAGGGAAAATAGGTGAATATTTTCCGTCATATACCAAACACACCCTAAGAAAGAAAGCAGGTGTAGGGAGGATAAAATAAAATGGGGAAGCAGGGAATGGAGCATCATACATTTTCACAGTGTTTTGCTGAAGAAGCATCCATGAGAATAGAGCCTCCTTCCTTTCCAAATGTACAATTATCACTGATGATTATTTGAGGATCTTCTTCAGCAGCCTTAAATGAGGCTTCATCTACATCAGATATCTCTTCTTTGACAGCGACATTTAATGGCTCTTTAGCCGCTACAACTTCGTTGACAGCGACAATTGCTGATGATTTTCTCCTTTTTCGCGCCGTCTGCTCCTTACTTGATCTCTTCTTTTTCTCACCCTTTTCTTGCCTCTTGGATGCATTATTTCCCTTCGTGCTATTTTTCTTGCTCGTAAGCCCCCTTTTCTTCTTTTTCTTTTGAGGTAGAGGATCAAAATCGCTATCATTTTGCAGGACAGTCCTAGATGATTGCTGCCTTTTTAGATTATATTTCCTAACAAATGAGTTTGTCAAGTGCCAATTCTTATATATAAATTTCTCCAGAAGTAAGGCATAGTCTTCATCTACATCAGCTGCCTCGTCTTTGTTAGGGATATTTTTAGCTGATTTTCTCCTTTTCCCTGTCTTCTGCTCCTTATTTGACCTATTTTTTGTCTCACCCTTCCGACGCCTCTTAAGATTCTGGCTCGTAAGCCCTTTTTCCTTCTGAGTAACAGGACCAAAAGGCTCTACTATCACATCATTTTCATTTTCTAGGACAGTTCTTGAAAATGGCTGACTTTCTACTTTATCTAAATCCTTCTCATCCCCAGCGTCTTGTTGTTTTTCCCGTCCTAAATATTCGTACTCTTCATCAGGTCCATCCTATTTTTCTTGCTCATAAGCCCCTTTTTCTTCGAAAATGGCTGACTTTCTACTTTATCTAAATCCTTCTCATCCCCAGCGTCTTGTTGTTTTCCCCGTCCTAAATATTCATACTCTTCATCAGATCCATCCTCTTTCTCGTACTCTACATACACAGGAAACCCATCGCTTCTATCAATTTTAAGCACATATGAGTTCCCTTTTGGCTTAACATTAGCCGAAAACTTCTTGTAATCTGGATCATCCTCATCCGCATCCTCGTCTTCGTCCTCATACTCGTCCACATCATGATTAAGCTTATCTCTAACAACAGGAAGACCTTCATTTCCGCCTTCATGTGTGGATTATTTATCATCGTCAAGGACAAGCATCAAAAACTCTTGATAATCTTCATCTATATCCTTAGCATTTCTAATCTTATTCCGAAAGTGTGCCATCTTTCTCGGTGAACATCAAACGTCATTCAATATCTCACAGCCCTCTAATCCCAGTCGCGCCATTGTAATGGGATTCAGCTTTCAATAACAACCTCAAGATCTCTTCTGAAACAATGATTAAAGGCAAAAGAAAAAGAATATACTCAATGTAAGTCGGCTAATAGTCTATTTGGCAAAGCTTCACCAAGGCCAGAAATGCTTTTCTTTAAAGTTCAGGTGTTTGGAACACAGTGTTGTAGAGTACAAGCAGACGCTGTTTCTGAGAAGTTGAAAAAAATAGCTTAAAAAAGTCTTACAACTTAGAAACACTTTTTAAAAGCTTGGTCAAACATTAATTGCTGCTCAAAAATGTTTTCCAAATTAACTAGCCAAATTTAAGCTGCTTCTTACCAAAAGTACTTTTTTTAAAAAGCACTTTTCGAAAAAACACTTTCAAAATAAGTTGATTGTAGAATCTTGGCCAACATCCTTGTCTTTTATTTCAAGTCATCAATCGGAAACAACCTCTCTACCCCACAAAAGTCGGTGTAAGGTCTGCGTAAATCCTCCTACCCTCCCCAGACCCACTTGTGGGACTACACTGGGTATGTTGTTGTTGTAGAAGCTTGGCCAAACAGGCTATAAAACTATTTTGTACCAAAAATAGAAAGGCATATCCTTTACATGAAATTCTCCCCAAGGTGGAAAGGCGGGGATATATTATCTACAGCCTTCCCTTTGGATTTATGTGAAGAGGTTGTTTCCTCGCATAGAACAAATGACCTGCATGTAACCAAAGGAGCAACTTTGCAATTTTGCCAATGTTTGTTCTCTACTAAAAATATTAAAGATAACAAAAATACTTGAATTTTACATTCATACACATCTGAAATTACAAAAACCTATAAATTGTTAAAAGTTCCATAACATCCAGCTGAAAGATCATTGTTGAAGGGGAAAAGAGTCAGCTTTCTCTGAAGTCTTAACACTTGATACTCTATAAAGAAGACACTAGCACTTGAAATAACAATAACCTTTCATCATAACTTATGTCGAAGACATACTAGATAAATAAAGCAAGCCTTTTAGATGGAGTGATTACACAGGAAAATTTAACATGGTATGGGCAAGAAAGTTGGAGTCTCATCGCTCCCCGATAACAAAAAATATACCAATATATGTGGCGAAAGAAAAAAATCATTGAAAACATTAGCAAATAACAGTAGCACTTGTGGTCCAAGAAAAAACATCATCTGATGGGGCATACTAAAAAGTAAAAACACAATTAAGTAAACAAAAGGGCACCCTAGCTGCTAAGCTTTAAGAAAAAGTGCTATAAGCTATGGCCCCAAAATGAAAAAATCGCACGATATGCATTGAAGATATAATTAACAAATAAACCCCTGTCCCCTCATACCTGCTAACCATTTAGGCGAGATCATTCACCTTCAACGATTTCGTTAAAAGCCAAGATTTTGAATACCCATAGAACCCAAATGCATATATACAGATATATGGGTGGGTATACCAAAAAAGAGGAGAATCAAACAAAACATATGGTTCTTTCCAAAAGACACCCAATCCTCTATATAAAAAGTAACTATATGGGTGCACCAAAAGAAAATAAGGGATTGGCTGAATTAACTCACCGTGAATGAAACATAGCCAAAAAAAAAAAAGTGAGATTTATCACAGTAAAAGCTGAAGACAAAGGAAGAGCATAACTTGATTGGCTGCTAAGCTTTTAGAATTGTTCGCCTCAATGGTTCCGTTAAAAGCCAAGTTTCTGAATACCCACAAAACCGAAATGCATATACATTGATATAAGGTATGTCACTTTTAAGAAAAAACAAAGACCTAGACATTCCATAAATTCACTCACCGTGAATGAAAACTGAAACTTGTAGCAAAAATGAGTGAAACTTATCAAAGTGAAAGTTGAAGACAAAGAAAGGGATTACTTGATTGACTGCCTTTTAGACGAGTTAATTCACCTTTAATGATTCCGTTTAAAACCAGGATTTCCAATACCAACAAAACCCAAATGCATATATACAACCACAACAGCATACTCTGGGGAGGGTAGGATGTACACATACCTTACCCCTACCTTTGTGGGGTAAAGAGGTTGTTTCCGATAGACCCTCGACTCAAAAGAAGTGTAATTGAAGCATGAAAGAAAGGATATATCATGAATTGACTCACGATAAATGCATATATACACAGATATGAGTACCATGAATTGACTCTCCATAAATGAAAACTGAAACATATAGCAAAAAAAGAGTGAAATTCACCTTTAGTCAAAGTTGAAGACAGAGAAAGAGCATAACTCAGATTGACTGATTCTTCGCCTAGAATGATTTCGTTTAAAGCCAAGATTTTGGATACCCAGAAAACACAAATGCGTATATACAGATATATGTATCTATAAAACAATTCCAGGGATTAACTCACCATGAATGAGAATTGGAAGATATAGGAACAAAAAAAAGAGTTAAAGAGCATAAATAGCTGCTCACCTTCGCAGAGAAAGAATCAGCAGCAGCAGCAGAAGCGTGAATTACAATGGCTGATCTGTAACTAATTTTGTGGAGAAAAAAAGACCCCACTTCTATTATATACTTCAGATTTTGCTAATCATAACTCTTAATAGTTTTTCCCTTTTTGGGTTTCATTTTAAATTTACTTTTCTATTATTTACTTACTTAAAAACAAAGGTAAATGTCAAGACCCGATCCGACGGGCCGCGACCCGACGCCCTAATTGGACGTCATTACACTAACCCGTCACGTAATCAACTGACCCTTAAGGATAATAGAAAATTTCGGATTGTGCTGCATCTATAACATATACCCAAAATAGGCGAGCCGACAAGGCTGCCTTACACAACTATCCAACCATCACAACAGGCTAGCCGACTAGGCTGCCACCAAATAGCATCACATAAGCAAAGGAGTAATCACAATAGGCAAGTCGGCAAGGCTGCCACTATATACGGGAACATCCCAAAACAAGTGCAACAATACAGCTAGCTCAACCGCATAAACGTTCTACACAAGTCCAAAACACATCTATCACCCACAACTGTCTACAGACCTCTAAGAGTACAATACTGACATATGACGGAACATGGCCCCGTCGTGCCCAAAATATACATAAGTCTGGAATGTAAGGATCTGTACCAAAATAGATGGCTCCGGAACAAGGGAGCTCTTTAGCAGCCGGTAGATGTCCTAAACTGGAGGGTCACCTAACCGATCACCTGTACCTGCGGGCATGAACGCAGCCCCCCGGGGAAAAGGGGTCAGTACGATAGATGAACCAAGTATGTGAAACTGAAAAATACTGTAATTGAAATCATAACAATTCAACGTATAATAGGAGGCAAGTATGAAATCAACATAACAATATAACTGTGTCTTATCAAATGAGAGTAATGAAAATCAGTTCTTACCTTTCCAAAATATACAAGTCTTGCCAAAATCATGAACTCCTATCCTCAGGATATAATAGCACGGGACTCGAAACCGTCTAGGTACATATATATCATGTGACTCGAACCCAAGTATGTATATATCATGGGACTCGAACCCAATTAAGTATGTATATATCATGGGACTCGAACCCAAGTAAGTACGTATATATCATGGGACTCGAACCCAAGTAAGTATATATATCGTGGGACTCGAACCCACGTAAGTATATGGAATAATATAATGTCATGGGACTCGAACCCGCATCATGGAGAGCTAATCCATGGAATAATAATAAACCGGGAGTTGAACCCGCTTGGGACTCGAACCCAAGTAATATAATAATAATAGCCGGGACTCGAACCCGGAACATACAATATAGTGTCGACCCTCTATGTGAGAGACTCGGTGAATGTGTAATAATACTTGGCACGAGTAGATATCATGAGCCACTATATGCAATTAGAAATCATCTTTGACTTTCGATAATATCATCATAATAAGCTCTTTACTGAAAATCATAGGCACTTGTCATAAAAAAATTCCTTTAAAACTAACTTTGTAGAAAATCATGTACGTCCGCCGTACTTTTATTAAAATCATGTCAAATGAAAGTTTGTTTCACAAAATCATGCCAAAAGAAAGAGGGATATGCTCACCTACCTTATAGTCGAGCTAACCAACTCACTACTAGAATATGCCTCGTCTAATACTCCAACCTATAATAATAACATTAGGCCTGTCAACTCTATGATTCCTAACGTAAGTTAAATTGAATGACGACTTCCTATTCTACGGAAATTTGGGCAGCACTTCCCTGTTTATATGTACATCCACAAATTTCAAACCAAGTCAGCAATACCAACAGCAAGTCATAACTCAAATATATAACCACAATAATCTCAGATATTCCATTTATGTCATCATAACGTATTCCTTCTCTTTTATTTTTAAGCGATATCACAACTACAACAAACCAGGTGATTACTACACCTATTTCTCATGTTAATTCAGTCCTTAGTCCATATTAGAACAATCTTAAAATAATCCATCAACTCTAATGACAACAACAATAACCAAGTTCTATAATTTGTAACATAACACCCTTTTTACACTTTACTTCCTTTAAGACATGTATTAGTAATTACCATAACTTATATACATGTTCATAGTCAAATTCCCAACATTTTAACTTCACAAAATCAGCCCCTAACTTGACGCGATAATATCCAAAAATTCCAAGCAAGTCTTTGGCCAATATTTACAAAACCAATCCTTTACTTAATTCTTTAGAGTCCAATCTTGTTCCAATAATTCTTTATGAACAATTATAACTTATATGCCAAGATTCTCTTCCAATATCAACATGCCAAGTAGCGATAAATTTCACAACACAATAATCGAATACGACAATTTCAAGATTAGTAACATTAGTCCTAATATCGGCTACAACATTCAAATTATCCACATGCAATGTCTAAATTCAAGATTTCTTCCTAACACAAGTCCATTACTTCAACTACCACAATATGCAACTTCAATTATAGCATAGATTGAAGAATTTTCATACCTTAATTAAATCCCCAAAACAGTCCCGATTTTTAGTCACTGCTTCGTCAGCTGAACTTGTAACGTCCATAACTCTCTACTCCGGTGTCCGACGAGTGGTTTGTTGCTTTGGAAACTAGACTCGACGAACTTCATTTTAGGTTTTGAAACACCCAAAAACCCCTAATATACGAGGAGATATACCCCTCCAAAGTTGAACAAAATTCTGCCCAGCAGTACCGATTATGCCACTGTTTCGTGCCCTTTTGGCTTCAATTTTTCACACTTCTTTAATCCCAAATCGACATGCAACAATTCTACTATGTTAACCCAACATTTATACACCTTTCTCTTTCAAAAATCTTCATCAAAACTTGAAAGAAAACCCCAATTATTTTCGGTCCATGTGGGTCGAAATACCCACTGATTTGGGCTTCAAAAATTGTTCTAGTTCTAGGCTTAATTGTGTAGGATATTTAGGCTAATAAAATGGAGCAAAAACTTGCTAAAACTTGCTAAGATTTAGGCTCAATTAATCCCCCAAGTAATAAATCTTGATCCCGATTCTTTCAATCTTGATTCCCGTTTCCTTTAATTCCCGGGAATTCCATAAGATCTTGTATTCCCCATGTCGTAATTCTCATAATATGTACCAATCCTCAATGGAAAATATAAATAACTTATCATATTAAATACTCATTGACGTGTTGTAGCTTGTGTAATTATATCTCATACTCATTATCCGAATCTTAATCTTAATGATGTTCTTAATCCTTGTCTTAAACTTACGAGGTGTAACAGTCTGTTTAAAAAAACAAGGGTAAACTGTGACCTTTCATATTAAATGTAGTATAATACAAAATAAAAGAATCTCTAAGAAATTTTCATATTATTTTAGAACAAATCCTATATAGGATAACTTATACGAGAATTAGCTTACAATAATGAAACACCTAAAATTCAAAATTATTTTTAGTTTATTTTTTAAAATTGATTTACTTGAAAATAAAGGTAAACGGTGATCTTTCATATTTACGTAGTATATAATACAAAATAAAAGAATCTCTAGGAAATTTTCGTATTATTTTATAACGAATTCAATGTAGGATAACTTATACGAGAATTAGCTTTACAATGATAAATCACTTAAAAGTTTCAAAATCATTTTATTTCATTTTTTTATTATTTCAAACTTCAAAACATGAGTAAACTGCGAAGCTAACTGCTTAATCATGGAAATTTGTTTTTTCCATTTTTGGTCTTAAGGGATTGTGGTAAACTTCTGTTTGTAAAAAAAATTCAAGGTATTCATAGGATAATAAATACTCAAACTTTCAATCTTCCCCAGTAAATATTGAATGTTCTAAAATATATAGTATCTGATTTTGTGAATCCAACTAATAATCTTAATTCACACTCATGCATTAAAGTTGTTCTTATCACTTCTTCCCTACAAAGATATTTTTCTTGATTCTTTTTATTGAGAAAAAAAAGAAGTAAGAAACACATTACATTAATATACAAATCTTAAATCAGATTAAGCGTGTGTTTGGTATGGAATGTTTTCCAATTTTACCATGTTTGGTAGGCCAAAATTTTTGGAAAACATTTTCACTAGGAAAACAAGTTCCACAAAAATGAGGAAAATGACTTCCTTAACGAAGTAGGGAAAACAAGTGACATTTCATGTTCATTGTCTCCTCCCCACCCACCCAACACCCTCAACCCCCGCCATTTGACCAACCACCCCCGCCACGCCCAAACCCCCACTCCACATTCCATCCCACCCCCATAGTGTTTTGCTAGATTACATACAGACGCCCTTACGATGATATTCTTTTTCTTCCTTACCAAACATTAGAAAATAAGTAAGAAACTCACTTGTTTTTCAAGAAAACATTTTCCATCATACCAAACACACCCTAAGAATAAAATGTTTGAATTTGACTGCATATGCCGATATCAAGAAATTGCCAGACAAATTTGAAAATGTTGATACATAATTCCATCAACGGACTGTCATCCCTGTAGCAAGATTTTAAATGAGCGTGTTAACTGAACGCGTTTAGGAGGAGAGAAATTAAGAGGGAAAGCATAGCTCCATTTCCACACTCATTGTCATAACTAAGAGAAAAGGAACACTCATGCACCCACACGCTCCATGTCAGGCAGAGAGGGGATCAAGGAGGGGCAGTAAGTTATAAACTATTAGCTTAAGCCAAACAATGATAACATAAGAGGCTTACTTTCTAGCTTATGTGGTTCATTCTTCTATTCGAGAACTATTTGATCAATCCTGCGACCAAGAAACTGCACGTAGTTCCATATTTTGGCTAACACCTGCTGTGAAAAAAAATCAGACCCATTAAAGAGAGAGAGAGAGCTAAAGTTAATAAATTAACCTTGTTCTTTGAAGATGCTTACGCGTCTTTTCCTCATCCACCATCACAGCTTCATACCATTCCATCCATTACACCTCTTTAAACTGCTCATAAACTTCATCATTGTCTGACATATCACCTTCCTCTTTAACCAACGGTTCAACCTTCTGACCATTTGGAGCTCTGCCTCTACCCATTTTAACATTTAATCCGGATGAGCTTAATTTACTTTGTTTAACCTTTCAAAGAGGTGATGTGGTTCTGGGAAGGCTTTCCTTTTGCTTGTTGGAAACCTTACGGCCCACTTTTAAACTAGCGTTCTTCCCACCAACAGCTGCAACTTCCTGGTGGCAAGACTAACGTGGGTAAGTTATACAAGTAACTGAAAAGCTAAAGTTCTTAGAATCAACACACAACATAAAAAAGATCAGTGAACTTCCACATCCTACAGCTGGAAGAACAACTGCAAACTAATAGGAAGAAAAATACAACCACAAACACAAAGGAATTTCAAAAAGAGGCAACTGTATGCATTCACTGCACTTGCTGGGAAAGAAGGTATCAAAAGTCAGTAAGAAGCAACTGAAGACCTTATGGCTGAACAAGTCCAAGATATTGTTACAGTTCACCATTGCAAAGATAGAGATTGTGTCATGACTGATATAAAGCAGCAGCATGAGCATCACACATATGGAGGAGTTCACTATTTATGTTAATGACTCCCCCCACAATGAGACCAGAACATACTGATATTCCATTGCTACTTTCCTTCTTGAGGGCAAGAGAAGGGGAAGTACAAAGGGGTTTGGTGTCCAAGGGAAGAATTCATCCTTCACCTTTGTGTTGTTTAGTACAACTAGAGGAGGTCAACTGAGGGCTTTGGTCTAAGTGGTAAGAGCGCAAAGTGTAATGTATGGATTAGGTGCGCTTCATGGATTTGGATTCTGCGGCAAACAAAAGATTGGTATTTAAGTGAAGAAGGGCAGAGGGGCAGGCCATTATGCACCGACTTTCAAACTGTGCACCACTGACCCTTGGCAAATTTTCTCGGATAACCAATAAAAAGGTACAACTGGGGAGGTAAGGAATGTAGGTACACCAAACAGTTAAACATTGAATGGACCAATAAAGCTAATGTGGAGGACTTGGAAACCCCCTCCCCCTTTTAGTCCTAACTACACAATGAAAATGAACCATGCACATCTTCCTGTATTTCCACTTTTCAGGTAAAAAGTCTTAATCTTGAGCAAAAATGTGTTCGTTTGCTTACTTTTTAGCGTAACATGGCCATGGTTTATGTTTCAGAACCATCTGGCATGATAGATTTTCTTGATTCTTTTTTTTCTCAATAAAACACATACTTTTTAGAAAGAAAAAAAAAGCTTTGCTGACCTAAGAAACAAAACACAAAATTCAAGTGTAGTCCTACTGTAGTTGTTACAGATTATCTATTACTCTGTTTAACCCATGAAAAAGGGAGAGGGGAGGGGTCCCTTGTAAGTTTGATCAAGTGATTTCACTTATTTAGTCTAAATAAGACAACTCTCTAATCTGAGTTGAATTTCTTCAAGTGAAATTTAAGTTGTGTTAGAGTTGAATCAATTCACCGCGAATGAAACATATAGCTAAAAAAAGTGAAATTAGTCATAGTAAAAGCTGAAGACAAAGAAAGGGCATAACTTGATAAACTGAAGACAAAGAAAGGAATAACTTGATTGACTGCTAGCCTTTTAGACGAGTTAATTCACGTCAATGATTCCGTTAGAAAACAGGATTTTCAATACCGACAAAACCCAAATGCATATATACAACCACAACAACATTCCCCGTGTAATCCCACAAGTGGAGTCTGGGAGGATAGGATGTAAGCAAACCTTACCCCTACCTTTGTGGGATAGAGAGGTTGTTTCTGTTAGACCTCAAGTTGAAGAAAAAGAAGCATAACTTGATTTGCTGCTATGCCTTTAGACGAGGTAATACTACGACTATTAGTAAGAAAGAAAAATGAGACAACGCTCTACTACCTCTACTGGCCTTCTACCCTAATCCGTGTCCTCCACAATCCAAAAACCCATAAAACCCAAATGCATATTAAACAGATATAACGTATTTATAAAACTATTCCATGAATTAACTCACCATAAATGAAAATTGAAACAACAACAACATACCCGGTGAAATTCCACAAGTCGGGTCTGGGGAGGGTAGACCGTACGCAGATCTTACCCCTACCTAAAGAGGTTATTTCCGGTAGACCATCGGCATAGAACAAGCAATTCAAAGCAGTACTAAAAGAAAATAACGATAACGAACAAGTCATGTCAAAATACTATAAAAAACATTAATAGAACAGTAAACTACAAAAAAAATGGATACTTACAAACCACAAATTAAAACACAATCAAAGTACAAGAAACAACAAATAGTAGCAGGAATAGGAAAAGAAACTATAAAAGTAATACTATGACTAATCCGTGTCCTCCATAAATGAAAATTGAAACATACAGCAAAAAAAGAGTGAAACTTGGATAGAATAATTCCATTAAAATCCAAGAATTTGAATACCCACAAAACCCAAATGCATATATACATATATAATGTATCTATAAAACAATTTCATGAATTAACTCACCATGAAGAAGAAGAAGCAGCGTGAGTGAAAACCAACTTTATATTATACTCCAAATTTTGCTAATCATAACTTCCATATTTATTTTCCTTTTTGGGTTTCTTTTCTAGGGATAATAGTACTTTTGATCGGTCGGTTATGGGTAAATTATGATTTTAATTCTTGTGAGATATGATGTCACTATATTTAGTCTTTAATTAATTAAATTGTGTTCTTGTATGTTACATGTATAATATAAACATGCTTTTGACGCGAAGCTAATCGCTTAATCATGATAATTTATTTTTTTCTATTTTTTTGTCACGAGTCCAAGATATTAATAAGATTTGCGTATGTTGTACTCTTCCGAGATCTCAAAGCGTACTCTTTTGAGATTTCATTTTGAGAGATTTCACTGATTAGGTATGTTGTTGTTGCTATGGGATTGTGGTAAAGTTATATTTGTAGTATTTTTTGTAAGTATTCTTAGGATAATTTTTTGCGCCCCTTCAAAGGCATTGGTATTTAATTTTTGCTCCTCATTTAAAAAAGTGACTGAATATATTTTGAGGTTGCGAGTTCGAATTACTGCTCAGTCAAAAATTTAAAAATTATCTTAAAGGAGAGTTTACCATAGACATATAGCAAATTATGTTATGACGGAAGGCAAATTCTCTAAAACTCATGCATTAAAGTTATTCTTATCACTTTTCCCATGGGATGATATTTTCTCATTTGATATTTTCTGAATCTTACACCTATTTTTACGTTTATATATCATGAAATACATTGACGGCCTCTTAAACTTGCCACATATTATATTTCATTATACACTAAAACTAATTTATGTTTCAATTGAGTATTTGGACACATAATAAATATTCCTACTAGACATTTCCATATCAAATTTTGAAAATGTTACTTTCATTGTTCTCAAGCACTACTTAGGTAACAATTTAAAATAAGTTACCTCCTTTAATTATATGTGTCGGCTTTAATAAGTTGTAAGTCCTCAGATATGTCCTAATTGAGGTTGATGTGTATAATTAAATGAGTGGATAGTTGATGCAATAATGAGTATTTTTTAGAACACGCACAGAAGCTTTTCTAAAATTTGGGTCTGAAGTATATAATAGGAACACGTTATCATGTATTTAGGAGCTCAATTGAAACATTTCGTAGTTCAAATGTCTAAATAAAATACAGTGAAAAGTTTAAGAGGTCATTGATGTGTTTTGCCATCGTTTGTTTTTACCAATAAGATGTTTGAATCTGAATGCGTATTCAAATATTAAGAAATTGCATATAAATATGAATAATTACAAAATTATATTTTTCGACATCTAAATGTGGATAATTTGTTTTACTTAAAAGACTAATAAATATAGAATTCAAAAAAGTATTATTATAATTATCATGTACATAAAATATTAGAAAACTTATTAATTTACGTGATAGTGTATGAATTTTCTTTGGTGAATCATATCTAAAAGCTATCAACAGTGACAACCGAGGCAGTCGTTGCCAATGATATTTGTAAGATGATGGCTCATTGTGGTCGTGGTCGTGGTTGTGTGGAGTCTAGGATGACAATTGGACAATGGTGGCCCAGGTGGTTCTGCATTGTTGTGGATATACAGTATGATTAAGGGTAAAAGTCGGTGGTGAAGTGGTTAGTACTAGTAGGAGAGTAATGGTTAGTGGTGACTAGTGGTTAGTGGTAGAAGAGGAGTCTTAGAGTAATTGATAAATTTGTTGTCATATGACCAGGTGATCATGTGTTCAAGCTGTGGAAATAGTTTTTTTGCATAAATACAGGGTAAGGTTGTGTACAATAGACTCTTATGATTCGTCCTTTTTCCGAACCCCGCGCATAGTAGGAACTTAGTTCACCTTACTAGTGATTAGTGGTGGTTTGGCAATAGAGGCTTGTGGTAGTGTGGTTGGCGATTGTGGCTACTAGCTATTAAAAATAGTGATCGGCGATCGAGGTGGTAGGTGGTTGACAATTGTGATTGTGCGATGAAGGCTAGCGATAAAGGTACTATGATACGCTCAAATTACACCTAAATTATGGCGTAAAGCAGACGTTGTCAAATATAATAACCCAACTAGGTTGGGGTCGAATTCCACCGAAAATAAGGTGAAAAAAATTACTTTACGTAGCGTGATACTTGACTCTCGTAACCCTATTCCTAGAAAAATTGATGAAAATTTGTACTAAAACTATTTTGACAAAATAATTAGCTATGATGAATTAAGGTTTATAAACTTCTAGAAGGAAATCAAGATTGTGTCCCCGTTAATGATAAGAGTATAATGTTATAGGTGTTAATATGATATATTTCTAATGGGTTATTGCATTGTTTGTACTTAATCTCTTAATGATTCTCTAATATTTCCCAATAGCTAGAGAATATCTCCTCGATTTTCCCAAATGCAAAAGAGTTAATTAACAAACCGATTAATTATGCTAAGTAGACTCGTCTTATCCCTGAGTGAGTCTATTAAACAAGGATTAGCGCCACGAGTTCTTGCTATGTAATTCTACCGAACCCTAGCTCACTTTTCCAAGTAAAAAAAAGGGTTTACTGCTTAGGTTAATGTTTCCAACCACCAACCAAACTTTAAAGCACAAAAAATAAATAAAAACTAACAACTATACATATATTTAATGTTAAACACTCATTTACATAACACCCATCATTTGGGTCCACAGCCTTAGTATTATATTTAGCTACTCATACTGTTTGATGCACAAAAAAAAGCAAAAGAGCACATTAAAGACAACATTTAAGCTTACAATCAATGGAAGATGACAAAAGTGTAGGAACATTCTTCTTGAAAGCCTCAAAAATGTCTTCAATGCACTTTCAAAGTGGGAACCAAATCTGAACAAGAATGACCCACAAACTATTTATAATGTCCAAAAAAGCGGAGTGAAATTCAAATAAATATGCCCTCTGACAGCATGTTATGCGTCGCATATAACACTGCATATGGTGATATGCGACGCATTCTCCTTGTTTCAGCCGCACAACTTGGGACAATATGCGGTCCAAGAGGATGAGTTTTGCGACGCATACTGCGATATGCGTCGCATATGATCTAGCGTTTCTCCTGTAACACAACTGAGGTTCCTGTTTTGATCCGCGATCCATTTTACCTTTTCAGCTTCATTTTGTCATTTTTTTCTTGACACTTACATTAGATTTTCACTACAAAACAGAAAATAACTAAGAAACGACAAGTAATATGCTTAAAACAATAAAAACTTCACGTAAAAGATATCAAATATGCCGTAATTTCACGACACATCATACTACTTAATAGTGACAAGTTGTGGAGGTGGCTGATAGCAGTTGTGGAAGTGGCTAACGAGGGTGATAATATATTGAATAGCGATAAATGTCACATTCACATGAATCTTTAAATGAACTTCTTAATGATTTTAAGACTTGTACAAGATCTACACGATACAAATCTAGTACTCCTAAGAGCTAATAAATGCTAGTGAAAGAAAAAGAAGCAATTTATAGAGCTAGCATATAAATAATTTAGATCCAAACTTCCACCAAGTGCAAACAAATGGAGCCAAAATCTTAATCTCAACAAGTTAGTATGGCCAATATGGATCTTTCAATCTGCCATATCCCGTTGTTAGCTAAGTTTGAATTGATTCTGAAAGATTACAAGTATTTCGCTCCAACTTCTCATGCAATTTTAGGTTTGCTTCCTCTTATTTTAGCACATTCAATCATCTTGACGAGAGATAATAGGTACTTTTCTAACTTTCTCTATTCGATTTTAGATTTGCTTCCTCTCATTTTAGAACATTCACTCATCATAACATCAGTATGTGTCACATCTGGAGGTCTACGTAGATCAAAACCAAGCCATCTCAAGCAACGGGATCTCACTTCATCATCTATGCTTGCTACTTGCACATCTGTTAAATGTGATCATTTCTAATCCTACATCACGAAACATGTCCATCTTAACACCAGATAAAGTCAAAAACATATGCAAAAAACAAAAATACCCTAAGAACTACTTGCATTCAGCCAAATGCAACCAGTTCCATGAAGATGTAATACCGTATTCCCAACTATTGACGAACACTGTCACAATTTGTTCTTTCAAGGAATGTAGCAACCATTACTACCATGAGAACTAGTGCAAAAGTCAAATACATTTGCCGCAACTCTCAAGACTTACCTACAAACTGAAACGGTATCTTTCCCTACAAGCTGCAAGATGTAAATACATCAATTTTTTTTTTTTGAAACTGGTAATGTTAGATGTAAATACATCAATTGAAATTCGAACACTTCAAGAAAGAAAAATGGTGGCATCTACTTACCTGATTATCATTGATGATAGTTGTTCGTGACTTCATCAGCACTACAACTACTGAAAACCAATCCTGCTGAGTTAATATTACTGAAAGCAAAGTAATGGGAAGTACAGCAATGTTAATATTACCTGAATCAGTAACAAAATCAGAAATTAAGCAAAGACCCTCAACACAGTAAAGAATTTGGATGTCAGCTCAGCTGACTAGTATGCATATCTGGGCTGTACCTTATAGTAATGCAAGATAAAAAAAGTAAACTCTAAACCTGGTAAAAACACATCGGCATAGTGCCTGAAGAAACCAGTAAATGCAGAAAACTAGTTGACAGAGAAAAGAGAACTAGTTAAGTGGAGTCAGTGGTGTAAAGAATAATGTTGAGTTATTGAATAAGCAAAATTTGATAATGTACACTTCGCGAAAAGCATAATACATACAGACTGACATACTGTCACTTATAACCTAGGGAAATGCTCTCACTATCCACTATATACGTCAAAACGAAAAAAGACTGGGATTTTATCTATAACGCGAAGACATTTGTGCCCTAGAAATTTCAATATATGAGAATCTTCATCTCCTGGATATAGAAAAGAGCCTCCGAGTTCTCTGCTTCTGGCTTCTAAATGATGCAGTCTGGTTTACAGTTGCTTCAGAATAGCAGATGTGTGGCCAAGCAATAGGCAAAAATTTGTACTCCCATGGGCCAACGCAATTCCGGGTAAAGAATATAGACCGAAGCAGCTGAACCACTGAGACAAAATTGAATGGCTTCCCTGCAGGGGTACCATGGCAGTTTATGTCCAGTAGAAGAGCTACCTGGGACCAGACGAGAAACCTGGTCTTTGGGGCAGGCCAGACTGATGTGTTCTGTAAGCCCTACCACTACCCGACTGTTTGCTATCTAAAGGAGCTGCGCCAAGAATCCCTGACGATAAGTTCGGTTCAGGAAGGCGTGTACCATTAGTCGAAGTTCTTTGATGCTGGGGCTGAACTTGGGAATGAACATCAGCTTCAGGTCTTTTCCTTCGTTTCCATGCTTCAAATTTAGCCGCATCAAAACTTCGGGGTATAAACCCTGTAGTTGGATGCCCGGATGCAGAACCATTAAATTCTGACGGTCCTACCCTTCCTTCTACAGGTTGCTTCTGTTTAAGTTTAGAATAAATCTGACGAAGCTTCTCGCCGGACAAATTTGAAAATGTAGATACATAATTCCATAAACGGACGGTCATCCCTGTAGCAAGATTTTAAATGAGCATGTTAACTGAATGTGTTTAAGAGGAGAGAAAGCATAGCTCCCATTTCCACACTCATATAGTGTTTCATAACTAAGAGAACGGAAAAATCATGCACCCAGAGTCCATGTCAGGTAGAGGGGCTCAAGGAGAGGCAGTAAGTTATAAACTATTAGCTTAAGCCTAATAATGATAACATAAGAGGCTTACTTTCTTGCTTATGTGGTTCCTTCTCGTAATCGAGAACTATTTGATCAATCCTGTGACCAAGAAGCTGCAAGTAATTCCGTATTTTGTCTATCACCTGGTGTGATAATAAAACTCAGACCTATTGAATGAGAGAGATAGAGGAGAGAGAGAGAGAGAGAGCTTAAGCTAGTAGATTAACCTTGTCCTTTGGGAGATCATCACTAGTAGTCTGCAATCTTTGAAGACGTTTAAGTGTCTTTTCCTCATCCACCATCACATCTTGGCACCATTCCATCCATTTCACCTCTTTAAACTGCTCATAAACTTCATCATTGTCTGACATTTCGCCTTCCTCTTTAACCAACAGTTCAATCTTCTGACCTTTTGCAGCTCTGCCTCTACCCATTTTAACATTTAAAATGGATGAGCTTAATTTACTTTGTTTACCCTTTCCAGGAGGTGCTGTGTTGCTGTGAAGGATTTCCTTCTGCTTGTTCGAAGTCTTACGGCCCACTTTTAAACTAGTGTTCTTCCCACCAACAGCTGCAACTTCCTAGTGGCAAGACAAACGTGGGTAAGTTATACAAGTAACCGAAAGTTCTTAGAATCAACACACAACAAAAAAAAAAGATCAGTAAACTTCCACATCCTACACAGCTGGAAGAACATCTGCGAACTAAGACGAAGTACAACCACAAACACAAAGGAATTTCAAGAAGAGGGAACTGTATGCATCCATTGCACTTGCTGGGAAAGCAGGTATCAAAAGTCAGTAGGAAGCAACTGAAGACCTTATGGTTGAACAAGTCCAAGATATTGGTACAATTCACCATTGTAAAGATAGAGATCATGTCATGACTGATAAAATAAGCAGCATGAGCACCACACAGATGGAGGACTTCACTATTTATGTCAAATATTCCGCAGAAGATACTGATATTGGATCGGTATTTTCCTTCTTGAGGGCCAGAGAAGGGGAAGTGCAAAGGGGGCCAAAGAGGGCAGGTCAATCTTTCTTATGCCCAAGGAAAGAATTCATCCTTCGCCTTTGTGTTGTTCGGTACAACTAGAGGAGGTGAACCGAGGGGTTTGGTCTAAATGGTAAGAGCGCAAAGTGTCATGTGTGGATTAGGTGTGTCACGGATTTGAATTCTGCTGCAAACAAAAGCTTAGTATTTAAGTGAAGAAGGGCAGAGGGGCAAGCCCATTATTCACAGACTTTCAAACTGTGCACCACTGACCCTCGGGAAATTTTCTCGGTTATTTAAAAAAAAGGTACAACTGGGGAGGTAAGGAATGTATCTACACAAAACAGTTGAACTTTGGATGAACCAATAAAGCTAATGTGGAGGACTTGGAAGAAATCCTCTCCCCCCTTGTAGGTCCTAACTACAAAATGAAAATGAATCATGCAAATCCTCCCACCTTTCCACTTTCCCGGTTAAAAAGTCTTATCTTGAGCAAAAATGTGAACTTTTGCTTACTCTTCAGCAGAACATGGCCATGGTTTATGTTTCAGAGCCTTCTGCCAAGATAGATTTTCTTGGTTCTTTCTGTTTCATGTAAGTAACTTATTGGATGTACTTTCTCCAGCTTTGCTGGTTCACGTCAATAAAATACTTACTTTACTGATTATTTTATTTTTTTAAAACTTTGCTGACCCAAGAAACGAAACACAAAATTCAAGGGTAGTCCTTTTACTGAAGTTATTACTGATTATTTATTACTCTGATTAACCCATGAGATATGGAGAGAAGAGGGACCCCTTGTAAATTTGATCAAGTGATTTCACTTATTTACTCCTAGATGCATATTCAAAATTAACAGTCTAAATAAGAAAACTCTCTAATCTGAGTTGAATTTCTTCAATAGTATTTGGACACAGCAAATCTATTACCAAACATTCATTGACATGGAGCAAAACCCCACATACATTATTACTTCCAGTAAAAGAACACAAGGGCCAACTGAAATTTCAAGATGCTATGTGTTAACAGACAAAGGCGTTTTTCCCTTAGACCCCTCAAAGTCTGCTAAATCATGCATCAACACTTCCCTGCAGCACTTACACACACCTTATAAAAATTAAATACAGTGTTAGTTCTAAAGACCAACATTGTAACTTGATAACTTGTCTTTTATGTTATCATGTCTTTTTGTCCTCATGTCTTTTTATTACGATTAAAAAATACTTCACGGTAGCAAAAAATATTATTTCTCTCAGTAGCAAACTAAACAATGCTCCCGACAACGATTGAATGCAGATCAGTGAATGAAAACCAAAAAGGAAAATGATGACAGAATAATGGAAAGATGGACCTAACAAGCAATTTTCTTGAACATAGAGACTCGAGTGAGTTTTCTATACCATTTGCAGAAGTTGAGAAGCTCTCTCCTTCAACTGGGGAGCTCGTGGCAAGAAAGTTTCATGATGTTGTAGTTGCACTGGTGCAATCTTCTTCATGAGGCCAAGTTTTTCATCTAACCGTATGTCTTCCCAATTGCCAAATCCGTAATAATGTATTCCGAGAAGCAGCCTGGCATCATCCTCTAACAAATAAAGGAGTTGAGGCAACCATACAAAAATTTCCAAGATCGCAACGGGAACAGAAATGAAAAGAACAAGAGTTGAACAATAAAAAGGGCTCAACTTACTCTGGTTCCAGCCACAACCTTTAGACCAAGTTGCAGGTTTTAGATAAGACAGAGCACGGAACTGTGATACAGGATCCTCATACCGAGAAATGCGCTTTGCTAGGAGTTGAAGTTCCTCGACACGGTCCAATAGTTCATCAGCCTTCACAGGAACACCAAAAAAATCTAAGAGTGGCCCCTGAAGGTGAAAACACATGAAATGTCAGCTCAAGTGTGTCATCTCCTAATCTTCAAAAGTACATTATGAACCAATATACAGACCTTTGGGTCAACAACTTCACCTTTAACTGCTTCTCTACAACCATCAATTAATGAGTCAAAAAGCTCAACTTGAGCTTCAGTTGGCGCCGCTTGAACTGCCCCACCAACATCTAATGATATTAAGTTAATTTGGCTATCATTCCCAAACTTCTTGACCTAAAAGTAGTTGGAAATAACAGATTAATGATTTTGATATCTACACAATCAGATAGTTTGATCAAAGACAATAAGTTACCACGAAGAAAAGTACACAACTGAAGGAACAGATAACTGTTCACTCCAACAAATACATTTTATAAGTAGAACAACAGAGCCAAAATAAACTTAAGTACATAATTACTTAACCCTACCGCACGGGAAAAACGTGTGGCATCTCTCTTTGACAAGTTCCCATAAGACCATCCTCTCACTTGAGCAGAAGCACCATCAATTGCCGGAAGTGTGCAGCTAAAATCTCCCTTGCGACGCTTTGGGAACCTATCCTGAGCATCAACACCCTTCTTTCTTTTATTAGTTTCCACTAGAGGGCTAGCTTCTGCATAACTCCTTTTATTTCGAGCAGCTCGAGGAGCCAAAGAATCCTATCAAAGTAAATACAACAAAATAAAAAATTCATCAGTATGGGAACCATTAGAGAAATGCATACAACCCTACTAAAGTAGAATTACATACTTCAGCGTGTGCAGCAGCTTCTGGCTTTATCCACCGACTCCAAAAAGTTGCATCATCTTCAGCACCACAGAAATTGGCAACCTGCATAGGGAAATTGCAAAACACTGGTTATACAGGGAATAAAGGGAAAAGGGGAAAAAATTGAAGTCTCGAGCATGCCTGACCTCGATGTGAGAGAAATAAAAGTTAGTGTGAAGAAAAGACGACAAAAGGAGAGAAAGGAAAAGCAAAAAAAAAGATATGCCACATATGTCAGAGAAATCAAAAGAGGAGAATCAGAAAAAGGGAACAGCACAAATATCTGCCAGAAGGAAAATTGCTACTTGCCTTAAAAGCACTCAGCAACTCATTCCCTTCCTCTGCCTCAGCTCCTCTCTCTTCAACCTTTTCAGCCCGATCAAGAATTTCATCAATATCCATACTAAGAAGCCTCTTCTTGCTTTCGTCATCATTTTTGTCTTCCTTAAATAGTTCCTCAGCACCAAACCTCAAAATTGCAGAGAGCTCATTCTACAATCAAAGCAGGCAAACAGTAATATATAAACTACGCAAAAGATCAAATATGTTCGAACAGTATATAATTTTATCTTCATTGTATCATTGAGTTCTGTCTATATCAGGACAAACAAAACTTAACACGGAGTCTATCAGATATTTGCGACTCTACCACTAATATCTTTACCTTATCAAAGAGACTTCCTTTCTTGGTTTCTTTCTTCTCTAATTTACCCTCTGCATTCAGTTTCTGAATCACCAGATGGTCAAGAACCTGCAAGGTAAATATGACCGGTAAAACCATCACGCCACCAACATACAAAATGGAAAAGTTTAGATACTTGACAAATCAGGCTTTTGATTTCTCAACAACATAATATGTCACATCGAAAAATAATCGCATTCAAAGGCATCCATATCTTGTCGTACCATCTTCTTCTTAGCACGTTCCAAGATATCTTCCTCCACACTTTTACTTGTAACAAATCTGTAGATGTTGACAACTTCTTGCTGCCCTATCCTATGAGCTCTACTCATTGCCTGATTAGGACAAACAAAGATGATATAGCATAAAGGAGCATGTTATAAAAGGCAACTTTTTCACAAAAAATCCATCTTTCGATTTGCTCATAGTAAAACTTCAAGCAACACACTAGATAACAAGTGTGACCTAACCTGCAAGTCATTTTGGGGATTCCAATCAGAATCAAATATGATAACTGTGTCTGCTGTTGCAAGATTTATGCCCAATCCACCAGCACGTGTCGAGAGAAGAAAACAGAAGTCTTCACTACCAGGTGCATTAAAGTGGTCCATAGCCTGCTGGCGTAACTCAGACTTAGTACTACCATCAAGCCGCTGATATTGGAATCCTTTGATAGACAAGTATTCTGCCAGTATATCCAGCATCCTAACCATCTGCAATCAGAAGATGGTAGACAGAACTTACTCAGCTAGTCAAAAGCACAGGTGAACATCATCATGACTCAGGGTGAGCTTCAAACATGCATTCTATAACAGTTCCTACGGCTAAACTATTCTTCCTCATACGAGTAATAACATAAATGTTCTCTATATATATATTTTAAACCAGCTCATAGGAAAAAGGAGTTACCAACCTGAGAAAATATCAACACCCGGTGCTTCGTCTCATGCAATCTGTCCAGCAGCTTGTCAAGTATAACAAGCTTGCCACTGCTAAGTATAATTCTATCCAATTTTGTGCTGCCAAAATAATTTGCATCCCCACCATAACCATGGTCCGCACTTTCAAATAAAAAGGGGTGATTGCAACATTTCTTCAACTCCACCACAATATTTAAAAGTGAAACCTACAAAGTTCACAAGGCCAACATAAGCAAAATAATAATTCTTTATGCTTCATATCAAGAAAATAATGTGTACTGCAAGCAATTATTTTAGTATGCAATTACGCATTGGTCACAAAAGATTTATCGGAACGTATAAGTAGAACTCACTGGAAGATCACGTAACTTCTCTTCCTACTTCTGTCGTATTTGGTCATGATAATTCATGTTCATGGAGAAATCCCATACTGCCGCTCATTCAAATCAAAAATCAAGATCTCTAGAGTTTGGGAAGATTAAATTTGATACACGTTTTTTTTAAACTAAATTTTGATACACATTGTAATGCTATTATTTATTCTCCCTTACTAAAGGAAAGAAACAGATTTGGAGTTTGGACACCACATCAATCACTAGCCGAATATAAAAAGCCCCGGGATGATCAATTTCAAAGAATGGCAGGCGAAGTAAGTAGTTAAACATCTTTAAAGGAAAATATAAGAGAAAATTTAGATAATACAGCAAGGTAAGTGACTGTATCCATATGAAGGAATTGAAGATTCATAAGGGTCCTTTGACAACCTGATTCCCACGGACACCTTTATTCAAGTCTTGAAAATTCCTTTCCAATATCCATTTGTAATACCTACCCAAATATAACATGGAAAATGATCAAATTAAGTAAACTAGGTGCTGCTAACAATTTAAAGGTAAGTATAAATTAAGTCACTGGGCAATACTGTTTCTGAAGCGGTGACATCTCAACCCTAAGAATTCGTTCAATCTTTGGAGGAAGTGACTTCTCCACATCTTTTATGACCCTCCTGAGAATGTGAGGCCTCAATTCCTTGTGAAGATTTGCAAGCTACAATACAACATAATATTCCCTTAAAAATTGTACGCCCATGCCAAGGTCGCCAGACAAAAACAAAATTGCATCCACGGAGAAAAGACAAGCGGGATAATATCATTTCTAAAGATACCTCCAGTTCATTAAACGAACTAAGATTCTTATAGTTCTGAACAAAATCATCCTTGCTCTTGAACTTAGCAGGATCAAGAAAGTGGAGTAAGGCCCTGCCAAGGTCATGAACAAATAGACATATTAACCAACTGAAGGCATATATAACCTCACAAAAGCTTTTACAAAATGACGGATCGTTTCTTTCTTTCTTTTTTCTTTTCGAGGTAAAAATGGAGATTCTATTTTAACCAGTATGCAGAGGCAAAAACGAACAGGCAGGAATAAGACACTCTCCATGCTACAGGTGATAAAGATATACAAGAAAAGAATTGAATGCAGTTCTATAACAAAATAAACAGAAAGAGACCAGTTAGGGGTTACTCATGATAGGAGAGTACAATTCATTATTCAATTTTAAAGCAACCAACAAAGTAGAAGATTGAATGCAGTTTTATACCAAAAGAAGCAGAAAGAGACTGGTTGGAGGTTACTGGATAAACGAAAAAAAAGTAGATTGATTAGCTACTCCTGACAGGGAGGAGAATACAATTTAATATTCAATTTTAAAGCAAGTCAACAAAAATGCTTGTCCAGAGTTTCCTCCCCGGATTTTTTCAACAAAAAAAAATGCAAGATTAGCCTTCCGTCAACCTACATAGAGAAGAATGACATTTGGTCATCAAAAAAATTTATAAAAAAGAAATTAGAACAATAGGTTTTGCCCCCAGATATGCTTATAAAGAGTCTTAATTTATGGAAGGAGCATACAAGTACACCCTGCAGTAAGTGAGACAGTGAGGCACTAAACAATTTGAGAGAATGAATTTGGAGATACTTGAAGCAGAAACAATTGAACGTTCTTGGAGAATGGAACTTGAGACTCTGTTTCGCAATTCCATCTCCGATGTCAAACACATCCATTACATAGAGGCAATACCATAATCATTCTTAAGGGGTTACTAGGCACTTCTGCATTCTCCTCTTTTTTCTTTCATCGCTGGGAAAGGGGAATTTTTTTGTCAATGCCCTGACTTCAACGTTGTTCTATGCTTAAAAGATGAAGTACTGTGGTTGGTCTAGTGGTAAGAGTGTAGCACGTGATGTGTGGGCCAGGCGCCCGTCATGAATTCGAACCTTGCTGCATATAAAAGCCTGGTATTTAAGTGGAGAAGGGTAGAGGGTCAGGCCCACTATCCACTGAGTTTTGAGCCGTTCACCACTAGCCCACGAGGATTTCTCAGTTATCTAAAGAAAAAGATGAAGAACTGTATCTAAATGCTAATGCCAATACGTGATAGACTGCAAGTCATGATCAGTTCAAGGGAGAGCATCTATGTTTTGCTGGGTCGATGAATCTTAGAGGCATAGTTGCTGAAACAATCTAGGTCATACATAAACCAACCTGGTTTCCTCCAGACCATTCTTTCCAGTCCCTGCATTCTTCCGTTAGCTAGGCGCATTCTCTCTACCTCTTGCTTTCCCGGTTCTCCTTAACCCAAACCGATCAAATAATAATAATAAAAACCATTAAGAAGCAGCAGCATTGGACATTAGTAAACATACAGATGACCAAATGTTATTCTTTTTTTAAAATAGGTAGTGCCCAAATGTTATCCTATTCAGGGCAAATAAACTTTTGCAGGATAAAGAACTTCTAGACACTATCTCAGTCACAAGAAAAGAGAGACATTGCTTTACATTTGTAATTGGGCTGAAGAACTTGTTATAAGTTATATCTGCTTAAGACCTTGCTATTACTATCCCAAACAGATTAACTAGACGATACTGCTCACAAACAAAGTTATATTACACACACAATGAATTAATCAGTAGAACATCAAAGTAAAATCAAATATAGAAATACAATAAAAGAAGAGGAAGCTCCTACCATAGTTCTTCGACGCTGTTCTGCAATGGCGTACCAGTGATAAGCAACTTGTTTTTCGTGTTAAACTCCTAAAGATACAAAGTAAACCCAAAAAAGAATAAGAGAGCAATTATCTGAGTGCTCAGAAATGCCAACGACATATACATGCATGAAAGAAATTCAGCAGGAGAAGTCATCATACCAAAAGTGCTGTATAAAGAGAAGCCTCACTGTTCTTTAACCTATGTGCTTCATCAACCATAAGGTAGTTCCATCTTATCTTTGAAAGCACTGTCTTGTCCTTCAATAGTACCTCATAAGTAGTAAGCAGCGCATCAAATTTGATAGTCCTGCCAACTTTATTATCATTGTAGAATTCGTATTGTTGACAGACCTGCAGAGATCACAGGCAAGTAAAATTCAAGCAGAAAAACTTTCAGGACGAGCAACAGCAGAGAGTCATATCTAATTAAGAAGTAATTGAGTATAAGAAGCACGGTTAGGAGAACATATAAGAACAAGGATTCTCCCACATTGCAGCCTATAAAACGGGCAGCCCGGTGCACTAAGCTCCCGCTATGCGCAGGGTCCGGGGAAGGGCAGGACCACAAGGGTCTATTGTACGCAGCCTTACCCTGCATTTCTGCAAGAGGTTGTTTCCACGGCTTGAACCCGTGACACATTGCAGCCTATAAAGAGATGAGAAAAAGTCAAGAGCTTTTTTTTAACAGGTAAACGTATTTTCATTCATAACAAAAGTCATGAGTATCTGTTTATAAATGAGTAAAGTCAAGGTATCTGACAATAGCTTTTGGAGAGAGACATGGAGCAATCTCACAGCTAATAAAGGTTATGCAAGATATACTCAACCACCAGCCTAAGATGACAATTCAAGGACAGCAACAACCCAATGACTGTATAACATGTCATTCCAACTCTTCCCTCAACAAAAACCTTTTATTAGAAATGCAATCCTCAAGTAACATCTGAAGCCATTTGGTTGGCTACCCTGCTTGCTTCCCCCTTTCAACAAAATTTGGTATTTTGCTTCAGAGCATAACAGCAAGAATTCTGGTCTAGCAATTCTCACTTCAGTTCACGTAGAAATTAGAATGAATTTTACAGCCTGAACTTAACAAAACTATAGCATAGCAGCATTCCAAGGCAAACACGAGAACAACAGACCAAACAAAAAATTCATGAAGGTGTGTGTATCAACTAAGATTCATAGCAAATAGCAACAAAACCAATAATGAACAAATATTCATACACTCAACAAATGACCATATCCAGAAAGTTACATACTAAAATGAATAGTGAAAGCTGGACCACTAGTTTTAAGGTTTCTTCTTTTGCATCTTGTACAAAGAGTGTCGATTTTCTAAAAGAGCAACTGAGAAATATAAATAGCATTATAGTCAGTCGGGTATTATTGGAGTTCCACTATAACTATTAACAAGAGCAGCTTTGAAATCAACATAGTTTTTAATTAATTCAGGTCTAAACCAACCAATATTATTCACGAGCACAGTGTTCTCAAAATGGTCCGGAAGGGGGGGAGGGGGATAAAGCTGTAGTGCCAAGGCAGTGTTTGCTTAAAATAAAAGAATGTACGACAACTAAATTACATAGAAAAGAAATACATATCCTTCTGCAGTAGGCATAAACATCACACCCAACAAAAAAGGGCTGCAATGCACAGAGACAGCATATCAAGTAAAATAAGGATGAATGTACTAGTAGTAAAGTCACACACATTCCTGGAAAAAGAATCAGATATCATCTCCCTAGAGTCATTAAGTTAACTGAGTAGCTAGATAATTACCTAATCAAACAAAATACAGCTTGATCAACGTATAATCCAGACTTACCTCACGACTTGCACGTGCTCCAACATAGATGATAACGTTCATATCAGGCAGCCATTTCCGAAATTCTTTTGCCCAATTGGAGAGAGTTGATAATGGGACAACAACCAGAAATGGTCCATGAATTTGCTGAGCATTCTGCAGGGACAATACAACAATCCCGTTTACCAAAAACGAAACAACACTACTTTGCAGAGCATAAAACATAGAGAAGCCAGCACCTGTAGAAAACCGAGCATTGAAACTGACTGAACAGTTTTCCCCAAGCCCATTTCATCAGCTAATATAACATTAGTATCATTCCTCCAACTGTGCTGTGAGAAGACATATCAGGAGACAAAAACTATTGGGAAGAAAACATAGTGCATTTACTTTTTTTTTTACTGAAACATATTGCAAATACATATTTAACCATAATGCAGAGCCAACTTCGTTACCTGTTAACCATAAAATTTAACCCTTCAAGCTGATAATCTCGAAGTTTTCCACCCTTTAACCATTCAGGCTGCTCTTCAAGCTTCCTCAAACTTCCTAATAATGTATCAGTTTTAAATTGACTATGACAGGAACACTCAATAGGTAAGAAGGAACAGAAGTAACAGTACTATAAAGAAGACAGATGAGATAACACAGAAAGAGAAACAGAAATACGGAATGACAAGTTAGAAATTGGATGGGGCAGATGTTAATAACAGAATAAGAGGACGAGGTTAGATCGAAAAGGATAAGAAATTAAAACCTCTGCTCTTTTTGCGCTGGAAATCCACTGATTTCCCTTGTACCATAATGGCAGCCTCACGAGCCTGCAAATTGCATAACAATTTAAACATTGACGAAGAAGATAATCTCACCGTGACCAAAAAACGAACTAGATCAAATGCATTTAAAAAGATAACAAATAAACTATGAAAATAATGACTATTAAAAAGGGCAGATATAACAAGAAACCACTAAATTGACTTGTCTAGAAAAGGAAAATGAATCTGAACTGCAGCTTTTAGTTAATTATAAGAAAATGTGATGGAAGAACAATAGTGTTGAAAGTACCTTGCGGTCAGGGTAGGATGCAAAGGAAATTCTATTTGTACACCACAATCTTGATCACATTAAGGAAACAAGATCCCTATATCAGTTCTCAGGAGGTCAAGATTCAATGATTCACGAGTAATTTAGCAAACAAACCTTCTAGACCTTAAAATGTAAAGAAAATAGACCTTTTTGCCAAACTCAACCCTCAATGCTCGGCTCATGAGATGAGAATTGCCCAAAACCATACGGAGACAATGGTCCATTCCGTCAATTGATGTGGCACAGTCAATACTTCCCCCACCGCCTACCCCTCGCACGCCATGGCTGGACATCTCAGTTGGACAGTATGACATGGGACCCAACACAGGGTAACCAAAAACAGGCATGGTATTGACTCAAATACCATGATAAGAAACTGGACCTTGGCCCGTCCAAAGAGACTACAACTTCAACGTATGTGGAATGCTTTATCACACATACCACCTCTCGAATCCCCCCCCCCTCCCAAGAGTGGACATCTAGAGCATGGAAGTCCAATAATGGAAAACACAAAAACAAGAATGGGTATGTCTCTGATGCCATGAAATGAAATGGACAGTAAAGGTTAGCTCATGAAGTAAGAATTTCCCAAGACTTTTTAAGGAGACAACGGCACATTCACTTAACCAATGTGGGATACTCTAACAAAGACAATGTTACTGGTCACTTTTTTTTATCGAGTATTTTCATTCATAATCATGGCCACGAAAACGACCGTATACATGGAATATACCAAAAGGTAAAGCATCTACAACAATCTTACTGGTCACTTATCAGAATATAGAAGTATTGTAGATGTTATCAGGAGAAAACCCAACTTTCCTATGTGATCTTCTCTATAAATAAAATTGGTGGCATGCTGTCATCAAGATAACTTAAAGCAGTAATTGAGTGCTCAAGTTTCTCAAACACTTCTCCAGAAACAATACGTATCCAAATATGTTCACTCATTAGTTTCACACTATAAACTTAATATATATGATCATATACATTAATAATATCGACAAAAACAGCATTAATTAAGGAAATGAAGGAATTAATTGGTAATGCTGCAGAATAGGAGGTGGATCAAAGAGTGACATGACATAACCATAATGTGTATGCTACCAAATTGCTACCTTGTACTCATCGATGGCATCTTGACCAAAAGCAATATCAACATCCTTCTCCCTGAGATAACATGAAGGAGACCCACTAAGCACTCAAGTCTAATTGCAATTTATACGGCTAAAACTACAACATAATTTGTTCTGCAGATAAAACAAAAAACAAACAATCCAAGGCAGGGAGAGGTCAGAAAAGACAGAAGTACATGCAGTTAATCAACCATTCTTTTCCAAGTAGACCACAAGAAACATTGCCTTTAAGAACAAATTGATAGGCATGGTCAAAAGAACAAATAGTATGATACAAGCGCACAAACAATCTGCATACCAAGTTGCTTCAGCATAAGATAGCCCTTTCCATTTAACTAAATACTCTGGCACCACGTTACCATAACCATCTTTGCTGATTCTGTCTGCAATAACTCTCTCAACCTAAGGATGCATCGACAAAAACAAACGTTAAGAGCTGTGTGATCTGTGCATTGAGGTGACAGAGGTCTCTATAAACAACAAACCTGACTGTTCTGTTTGATGATATCCAAGTCCATTTCCTTGCTCACATCATTTACCTCGATCTAATGGACAACAGAGAAAAGGGGCCATAAGAGAGGAGGTTGTAAATAATTTGTAAAAAAATCCTGCAGCTAACTATAAAATATCAACAACAATAAAGCAACAGGTTTTTTTTCTATGTACCCCCACAGCAAAGCACATGGCTACATGAGTAAATCCGGGACTCCTCTTTCTCATTTATCAGAAATTTCAAATGTTCATTTCATATTAGCTAAAAGGCCGAGAACCATGCAAAGGTCATTCACAAATCAAATCTGAATGTAGCTCCATCTATAACTATCTAACTTGGCTTAAAAATATTTCCACTAAACAACCACAAGCACACATGAGAAACAAAAATAGCCCATGCAGGTACAAGTCCTTTCTACAGGACTTATATATATATATATATATATATATATATATATATATCTCAAAAGATTCTTGAGAAATAGTGTATAAAATTCTCACTCACCTCCTCGCGGGATACAGTCTTCCGATACTTCACATCCTCCGTGACTCTTTTGGTATAATTCAAAACCTTCTTAAATCCACTAAGCTGCACGAGCATGGAAAGAATCAAGATAAAACTGAATTTAATCACTTCAATATGATGCTATCGTAACAGAATATGTAGCCAAACATAAGAACTTGCAGCAACATGAATTTGTTACTTCAATGCAGATATGAAAAGGCTTACATTTTGTAGCTCAACAAATGACTTCCATTGACAATGCAAATGAGATTGGCCTTTCCATTTTATTAAGAACTCCATCTCATTCCAATCTGATTCAGAATCATACAAATGACTCAACAACATAGGATCAGCTGATTTGTTATTCATTCTAGCTTCTTCAGCCATGCCCTTTGGCTGATGCCACAGAACTTTCTCAATTGAGTCACCATCTTCCTCTTCAATTTCTTCCTGTTGCAAGAAATAATTATTAAACACTATCAATCAGGGCCAGAAAAGATAACAAGGACGCGAAAAGACTCGCTGATGTGACATAATAAGCAAACATATTTAAAGCCAAATTCAGAAAGCACTAGCACTTCCACCAGGAGCTTTTGTTTTTTGATGAAAGGTAAAGAAGCAATTTCACCAGGCACGTGCAATTTGTATGAAGGGCCAGTGGCACATGCATTGTCCAGTGAAAACAGTCCTTGACATAGATGGCACATAAAGAAATTGGTAAAGAAATTAAGATTCAAGCTATATACATTCACAAGAAGAAGTTCAAACAACAGATATACAGAAAAACGTAGTATGTGCGGAACTCATGATAACACCTTTTGGCTCTTCTTTTGCTTGCTCTCATCAATTTCTTCACTTTCATCACTCTCCACATATGAAACTTTCCGAGCTGACCGACGACTCGAAGTTCGGAGTTCACTATTCCTGCCAGATACACTTGCAGCAGTAGATCTACCACCATTTTTCAGGCGGAGATTTGCAACTTTTCTAGGTTTATTTCGAAAATCCTCATCGCTCTCGTTTTCAGAATCATGTTCTGATGATTCTTCCTCTTCATATGATGTTCTACCCCTTTTCCGTCGAGCAGATGTAGCAAGAGACCTAACTTCTCTGGTAGATTTTACACTATACCCACCCCTATTCTTCTGCTTGCCTTGACGTTTTCTGTAATATTCTTCATCAGAGATGCCCACCTCATCATCATCGCTGTTGATCTCATCAGACTCTCCACCCTCCCAGTCATCATCCTTGTCCTGCAACAGTAAAAGCAAATGACCAGGTCACTCGACAAGTACAATTATTTTTAAAATTGTTTGACAGAAAAATTACAAAAAAGGGAACAAAATCACATGTCACTTGACTCCCAACTTACTGCAATTACAAGAAACTGAACAAATGAAAAGGAGAAACGGTTTTTTCTGTACCAGCTGAGCTTAGAGTACAATAAAAAAAGATTAATCAGTTCCTTAGAAAACAGTAATCCCAATATACATTTCATTCCACCACATATAAAGAACCGAAATTGTTACAACTTCCAACACATCCTTTAGGTACCTTTGTCTAACAAAATTAACACTTACCAAAAAAAAACTAAAGAACTAAAAGCTTTTCAATATCTTAGTCAAGAGTTCGCGTAAATGGAAGTGGTTACTAGGTAATTCGTTTTAACAAGTATGGATTTTATTGAAGTGGTTGGCAAGTATTTCAGATACTTTTTTATTCGTTACCAACCAAAAAAACTACTATTATAACCCAAGGATTATTAAACATTCCTCCTACATGAGAAATAAGGAGAGCCAAATGCTCAAGACTTTTCTCAAAATATCATCTAAGATGTCATTTGAAAAATAGTACTTATTCTCTTACTGATCATAAACAGTGTGTAGAGCGTGCAAAAGGAACTAGTCCAGCCATTTATTGTTTCGACAAACTTCGAATTTGAAGAACGGGACAATTTGGGTTACATGGCAGAACAACATACATCTACTTTCTCCTTTCTGTTTTATTTTTCTTCATAATTCAAATCCACCCCCTTCCAATTTGTAATTTTCCATGTGTATGGCATAGGTCTAATCTGTGCATGAACCTTATAAGCTGCAAATTGAACACAGCTAGGGTCTTCATAGATCATGATACAACACGGTTAATTAGTTGCTAGTAGTGCCCTGGATGTCAAAAAAATGGTTCTGAAATAAAAGAA
Organism: Przewalskia tangutica; assembly: GCA_029844215.1. Taxonomy (NCBI): domain Eukaryota; kingdom Viridiplantae; phylum Streptophyta; class Magnoliopsida; order Solanales; family Solanaceae; genus Przewalskia; species Przewalskia tangutica. The sequence goes on from CM056726.1 coordinate 705,928, forward strand.
CCTAGTCAACTCCAGGCTGATGTAAGACAAACATGGGAGTCCAACCTGATGTGAATGTTATGTTCTAAAATTGTTCTTTCTGGAGTTGACTTTATAGTACTTTAAGAACAAAATATAGGAACGCATTGGGCTAAAAGAGCTTCTGAATAGACAAGTTATGGGTAATGATTTGGAACACAAAAGAGGCACGGAATGCTAAATTAAAATCTGTTCTGAGGCCTAGTGAAAAGGGACAAGAATAGGGAGCATTATATAAATGTGACATACAAATCAATAGGAATGAAAAGCTGCATAAAGCATCAAATAAGTAAGGAAAGCTCCACAAAGGACCACAGAAAGAACTCACATCAAGATTCTTCAAAATATAATTGGTGGTTCCAAGACAGCCCACATAAGTGACAATATTGTTACATATAACTCCTACTCTGCAAAGAATGGGAAGAAAATCCTGCTTACCACTTCCGTAACTTTTCCAAGGCAAGTACTGGGATTTATTATCAATCCAAATTTGCCTAAACTACCACAGCCAACTCACTATCTTGACTTCTCATATTATACTAACCAACTAACACCAAATATAAATAATTATTTGCAGGATTCAGTGATCAAGCTGGATTAAAGTAATAATAATTAGAAAATTTAGCACCCAAGGGTGTGGTCTAGTAGTCAATGAAGTGGATGAAAACTATGGGAGACTGCACATTAAACTCCTAGTAGAGACAAAAGATTGTTAGGTGATTTGTTTCCATCTACCAAAAAACTTTGATGGGCGGAGTCACCCGTACTCGTACTTGTGTTGGTGAGAGGCAGCCGGTACCTGGTGGAGTAGTTGAGGTGTGCTAGATGAACTCAAACACAATTGTTATTTAAAAAGAGGCCAAATACATAGATAGACCATTAAAGTTGACATGAATTGCCTGTTAGACACCTTAAATTTGCCAATGACCAAGTAGACACTTGTACTTGACACGTATCTCGTGGACACTCGGATCCAAACAGACCTTATGCATGAGATGCAATCACAAATGATGTGTCATATAGAAAAATCAGTGAATGACACGTATATTCTTTTTTTAAAAGGAATAATTTTAACTTAGTTTGTAATTATTTTTTTAAAAAGTAGAAAAAACACTTCCCTTCTCCACCTCCCCTCATCTTCTCCTTCTAAATCAGGAGAATAACCTTGCCTTCCACCCTCTTCTTCTCTTCCCAATCAGAAAAAAACCTCACTGCATCTTTAGAACTTTTGCTTTCGGCAGGCACTTTTCCATTGCAAATATCATTAGATGTGGCTTCTCTGTTTTATGATTCTATCCCTGTTTCTAGCTTCCTTTCTTGGCCATAAAGTTCGTGACCAAAGACCTTTTACTTGTTCCTTCATGATTTGTTATGTCCCTCGTCTCTTTTACGGTGATTGATGGGTCAGTTAATGTTGCTTTTTATAATGTTTATGTGAATTATGTGTTACGTCTGGAAGAAAAAATGGCATGTGGATTCTATTGATAAAAGATCACAGGAAATGATTTGCCCGAATCTCCACATTTTCCGGTGAGAGATAGCAAGCCAGAATATTTTTGTTTTCGGCATTAATCTTCATCTTTTTATCCTCCTCGCTTTTGAAAGGGGTTGGGGACTATTAAGGTGGCAGTGGGTGGAGTTTGATGGTGTTCGTGAGTGTTTATGTAAAATGGTGTAGAGATCGTGAAGGAGGTAAGGTCAGGCATTGCGGGGAGGGAGAAATGAGAAGTGTTCGGGGATTAAAAAAAATGACTCACGCGCTCAAAATTTAGGTAAAACACGCATATTCCATGACAGTCACAGGTATTCACAAAATACACTATGGCATAATGGAGGGGTCTAACTGGTCACAAGGCTAGATAAGGTGCTTAATTGACAGTTCGTGCCAACTTTAATCATATGCCATGACAGCCACGGGTATTCACAAAATACACTATCGCAGAATAGAGGGGTCTAACTGATTACAAGGCTAGATAAGGTGCTTAATGACGGTTCGTGCCAACTTTAAGGGGTTATCTATGTATTTGGCCTAAAGAGAGTTTCCACTTAAAATTAACATTAAAGGCAGCCAACAGTTTTGATATTATTCAAGTATAGTTAAGGTCATACAAACCTAAATGATTATTGGAAAAAGTACAAGACAAAACATGAGATACTGTTTTCTGCTCTTTTTGAGTCAAAAGGACCTGCTATAACATACGAGCTCACCCTATCATAAGAACCAGCTTATCGTAGCACCTCTAGGTGACATTATAGATTACTATTGTTGCATTTTCTTTTAATTGAGTCCAAATCTCAAGTTAACATCTCAACAGAAGGCTCTGTCTATAAACATCGGATTAAAGAGGAGGATAAACCTTAACTTTCGCAAATTTTCATATGAAAATACCAAAGTAAGGCATTACAGCATGGAAAACAACCATCAGAATCAGGTGTTCTGAATTAAAATGATTTTCTCTGACTCTCCTAATTAATCATTCAGCATCATGCTACTTAATCCTTACATATTTGTAAATATCTCGATACTATTGCTGCAATAATCTTGTTGTCATAGCAACTGACAAGGACTCATTAGTACAAAATTTAGCTGCCTATCATGTAGCTTAATTTTCATCTAAAACCATCTCAAATCTTCAGTACCTGCATCTCCATTTTCATGCAACATGAGTACAAAATCTATATTTAGACCATATATTACTTCATTGCCATTTTATCATTAAATTTCATCCCATCAATATAGCAAATACATTATATGACTATATACAGGGATTTTCAAGTATTATATTTCGAAATACGCGACACTACATGAATGATAAGGACCAAAGTTTCCTACTGCAAATATTCTAAAAGTGGACATGCTAAAAGGTATGTCAAATGCTGGGCAGGTAAATACCATAGAAAAAGCACAATATTCATCACATAGCATGAAGTACCAGTAACAAGGCCAAGCAAGTCGAATAGTATATGATCAACACTATGCATAAGAGCACACCTTAATACAACTTCCACGACCTGTGCTACCATAGTCAGGATCATCGGGATCGTCTTCTGCAAGAAGTAAGAAAACAATTAATAAAAAGGTTACGGTGAAAGTCAACAATGAATCCAATCACAAATTTATTCTAATAACAACTTCTTGACCACTACCAAGAAAAGAGAAGAGGTTGATAGAGTAATCTACTAAATGGGTGGTTATTTAGTGTTATTCTACTCCTACTATATATTCCCACAATCCTCTAATTTTCCTCTTTTTCCCACATACACATTAGCAATTCATTACAGTAATTTCTAACAAAATATCAATTGTCCTCATGCATGTGTGCTCCGCAAGTCCCAACACAGAAGAGGAAAGAATTGAAAATCATGATGACTATTCCCATCATGTTCTATCTAGAAAATTATTATACATTTGTTTTCTTAAAAAAAGAATTTACCATCTTCACTGTCATCATCCTCGTAATCAGCACACTCGTCATCATACTTATCTTTTGAAGCTTTTGACTTCCGACTTGCATACTTGCTGGAAGAAACAGCCCTTGACTGCGGCTTTGAACTATACCCGCTTGAAGGGTTAGCAGCTCTGTAATGTAACGAGTCACTCTGATCATCACCATCTTGTTCATAATATTCATCAGATAACATCTCATCTGCAAGGACACTTCGACTCTTCCCCATTCCTTTCTGCCTTCCATCATCTTCCGACTCTAACTGGTCTTCCCTACCATCAGATACCGCATCAGATTCTTCCTCGTTCTTATACTCTGATCCACTCTTCGACTCATCTCCGGAACCAGACCTACCCGAGGGGCCCATCGGTTGACAATCCTTCCAAAAACCAGAACCCCATTTTCCAGCCAAATTAATTTTTCTTCCAGGCGGCACCTGATCCTCCGCCGCTGTTTCCACTTCTACACCAGCTTCATCTTGTAACTGAACATTATCATCATTTTCACTCAAACTACCTTCCACTTCCTCATTTCCTACATCCTGATGTATTCCCTGCATACTCTGTTCCCCCTGTATTTTGTCATCCAATGTTTCATTCGAATAATTCCTATAAAAAGCCATAACGTTTCTTCACATTAAAATTTCAGTTGCTCTTACTTTCCCAAAAAGGAAATTGCTTTGAAATGCATTAATGCCGGTTCTCTTCCCTCCAAAAACCGCTGAAGCAGAAGGAAAAATTCAAAACTAATCAATAAGCAGAGCATTCCTCAACAAAAATGAAGTAAAAATTGCCAACAGAATGCACTAACACGAACTACAGTTCATTTCGATAACAGTACAAACTATTTCAATGATATTTGAAACTGTTCTGTATGATGCAACAATCACTTGCCATTGAACAAATGTTCTATGAATTCAAATTCAGATACCCAGTTGCTTAAAATCAGCAAATATATGATTATAAGCAAAGCATTTCTCAACAAAACTTAAAAGTAAAATTGCTAACAATAAGCACTAAAACAAACGTACATTTCGAGAACAGCACAAACTATTTCAATAACATTTGAAATTACTCAGATACCCAATTTGCTAAAATTGGCAAACATATGATCAGGTATCCAATGTAACTGTTTTATTCGAATATTTCCAATAAAAAGCCATACCGTTTCTTCACATTAAGATTTCAGCTACTCTTATTTTTCCCAAAAAGGTAACAACTACAACATACCCAATGTAATCTCACAAGTGGAGTCTGGGAGGGTAGAGTGTACGCAGACATTAACTCTACCTCGGGAGGTAGAGACGTTGTTTTCCAAAAAGGTAACTGCTTTGAAATGTATCTTCCCTCCAAAAAACTCGGGAAAAAGGGGGAGCCCGGTGCACTAAGCTTTCGCTATGCGCGGGGTTATTTCCACGACTTGAACCGTCACATGGCACCAACTTTACCAGTTCCCTTCAAATTGCTCAGATACCCAATTTGCTTAAATTCAGCAAAAATATGGTCCAAAAAACTAATAAAACTCAATAAAAACACAAAACACAGTATCCACCACTATAAACAATGGATCCATTACTACACACTAAAGACCAAACAAAACCAAAACAAAAACTTCACTAATTCCTATAAAAACATACTGTTTCTTCACATTAAAATTTCAGTTGCTCTTATTTTTCCAAAAAAAAGGTAATTGCTTTGAAATGTATCTTCCCTCCAAAAACCTCTGAAGCAGAAGGAAAACTCAAAACTAATCAATAAGCAAAGCATTTCTCAACAAAACGCACTAAAACAAACTAAATCTCATTTCAATAAAAAAAATATGACAAGAGAACCCGCAGCCGCTACTCTTCGTGTGCCACAGTATAAACCCCGCTCCTGTGTAATAGCTCGCAAACCAAGCAGGAGAGATAACCCGCACTAGGCAAGTCTTGTGCGACAAGCTCTACCCAGAAGGCAAATCCCTATCGAACTTGAGACCTCCGTTGTGGAAGCTTATTGCTCAACCAACTGAGCCACCCTTGCGGGTTCATTTCAATAACATTTGAAATTGCTCAGATACCCAATTTGCTTAAAATCAGCAAAATGTGATCCAAAAAAATAATAAAAACACAAAACATAGTATCCACCACTATAGACAATGGATCCATTACTACACACTAAACACCAAACAAAATCAAAACAAAAACTTGACTAATTTCAATTACCTAACCCTAAAACTTAAATTTAACACCTCAAAACCCTAATTTATCCCCAATCCATCAACCAAAAACAATACTACACAAAAACATACATTAATTTCGAAACACATAACTCAAGTACAACGCGAACCAATAAAACACAATTTAAACGACATCGTTATGAAAAAAGGTGAAGTAATCGGATGTTCACCGGAAACTTACTTTATCGGAGAACGAGAACACGCCGGCGGCGTTAAAAATTTTAAAAAGTTGAAAGCAATACGACGACGTATTGTAAGTTTTTTTATTTTGAATGTATTAAATCGATTGATGCTAATTTGAACCTAAGTTAATGATTAAATCGGAACGATTAAGAAGGTTAATTGGATTTACCGGTGTGGGTTTTGATGAATTTTTTAGAGAGAGAAAGATGTGGGTGTTGTAGAGAGAGAAAGAGACAACAATTGTTTTTCTTTTTCCCTTTATTTATCTTTGTTTTGTACAGTATATAATGTGTATTTATACATTTTAATTTATAGACAGAGAAAGTGGGATGTGAGAGAATAATTACACCAACCATTGTAATGTACAAGCATTTAAGCATATAGTGTAGTATCTTTTCTTATAACTTTTGTGTTCAGATTAGATTACTCGCATCTTGACTATTTGATCGAGAAGATATTACTTCATTTTTTTATCATATTGATTAGTTTTCGGTACGTGTATTGCATGCGTACGTTAAATTATAAAATATACAATTATAAATCAATATTAATATTGTTAAAAAAAAATATACGTGAAAGAATAAAATACAAGTTTATGTGAATGACCAATATAGACCATCGTATGATGAATTGTTCATCGAGGTCTAATTGACATACAAAGATGAACAATTAAAGTTTACTTGAATACATGTGATAGTTTTCTTACTTATTTTGCACAAACATGTAGTGAAGCATATCTCACCTAATAATACTCGTTGTAAACGATATACCAGCTGATGTATACATATTGAAGAATTGCTATAGAATGAATTTGAAAAGTAATGTTCGACCTACTTGAATTGTGCAATTCTTATAACATATCAAGTATTCAACTTAGATAATGATTTCTTATTGTATATGTCAACAACGTGTAAATTAAATGTGAGTGATAAACATCGGTCATGAGTGATATGTAGTGATATATAGTATATTATTTTGACGAATATAATATTTTGAATAGATCGTATCACCTTCCGTCATTACGTAATACCACGTACCTCAACTGGATAGATCGTATCTATTTTGATGAATGTAATTTTATAGATATGTAGTGTATTAGAGATATATAATGTGTATTTATAAATTAAATTACAGAGAGAGAAAGTGGGATGTGTGAGAATTTGATATTGGTAAATGACAACTACTAACACATATTGTTGTAATGTACAAGCATTTAAGCATATAGTGTAATACATTTTCTATGACGGTTGTGTTCAAATTAGATTACTCACACCTCAACTATTTGACCGAGAACATATTAACTCACGTCTCCCACATGTGAGAATCATTTATCAGCAATCTGAATATTTAATACAACAACAACAACATACCCAGTGAAATCTCATAACGTGGGGTCTGGAGAGGGTAGAGTGTACGCAGACCTATACCTTGGTAGGTAAAACGGTGGTTTCCGAGAGACTCTCGGCTCAAGAAAAAGCATAAGTATAAGCAAGACAAGCACAACAAGTAAAGACAAGAGAAACAGCCAGACCCGGACAAGAAATTTAAAGCATTATAAAAATGCTGGTATGAAAAGCGAATAAGCTATGATAGCGCATTCTGGAAAAAAGAAGCAATAACTACTGCAAGTAAATTAGATAAGCAAAGTACACTAAAGAACACACAGCAGCTGAAATCAAACTATGAGAAATTATAAAGTAGCATTGCGCTTATTAGTATGATAGGCGAAGCGGACCTACAATAACAACACTACACTACCAGTTTGTAAGTGTACGTAGGACTACGTTTGACAACCTACTGCCCTTCTACCCTAATTCGCGTCCTCCACAACCCCATATCTAATGTAGTGTCCTTAGTAAGTTGCACATGCTTCATATCCCGTCTAATCATATCTCTCCAATACTTATTCGGCCTACCTTTATCCCTCATGAACCCGTCCAAAGCCAACTTCTCACATACCCGCATTGGGGCATTTGTGTCTCTCATAGCACATGCTCAAACCATCTCAACCTCGCTTCCCGCATATTATCCTTATTTCTAATCACATCTCTCATTGTATGTCTGCACATTCATCTCAACATCCTCATCTCCGCAACTTTCATCTTTTGAATGTGCGAAGTCTTGATGGCCAACACTCCGCCCCATACATCATAGTCGGTCTAACCACCACCCTATAGAACTTGCCTTTAAGTTTTGTGACACTTTTTTTGTCGCACAAGACTCAAGATGCGAGCCTCTATTTCATCCAATTTGCCCCAATATGATGTGTGACATCGCCATCAATCTCTTTATTCCCTTGGAAAATAGACCTGAGGCACTTGAAGCTTTTTTTCTTTAGAATGACCTGAGTATCAAGCCTCACCTCTCCGTCTGTCTCAAGGCCGCCCATGTTACTGAACTTGCACTCTAAGTATTCTGTCTTGGTCTTACTCAGCCTGAACTATTTAGATTTCAGAGTATGTCTCTGAACCTCCAGCTTAGCATTCACTCCGCTGCGAGTATCATCAATCAGGACTATATCATCTACGAATAACATACGCCATGACACCTCTCATTAGATTTGTCACGTCAGTTCAGCCATCACCAAGGTAAATAGGAATGTGCTAAGAGTTGATCTCTGGTGCAGCCCCATTATCATTAGGAAGTGCTCTGAGTCTCTTCCTACCCTCCTTATGTACTTTGTCATATGCCTTTTCAAGGTTGATGAAAACCATATGCAAGTCTTTTTTCCTTTCCCTGTACTGCTCCACCAACTTCCTAATGAATGACTTTTGTAGTCGAACATCCCGACATGAATTCAAACTGGTTCTTGGAGATAGACACGCATCTTCCCACCCTCATCTCCACGATCTTTTTCCAAACTTTCATAGTGTGGCTTAGCAGCTTAATACCCCTATATTTATTGCAACTCTAGATATCACCTTTGTTCTTGTACAAATGAATCATTGTACTCCACTTTTACACCTCGTAAGTTTAAGACAAGGATTAAGAACATCATTAAGATTAAAATTCGGATAATGGGTTATAATTACACAAGCTACGAACACGTCAATGAGTATTTAATATGATAAGTTATTTATATTTTCCATTGAGGATTGGTACATATTATGAGAATTACGACATGGGAATACGAGTCCTTATGGAATTTCCGGGAATTAAAGAAAACGAGAATCAAGATTGAAAGAATCTAGATCAAGATTTATTACTTGGGGGATTAATTGAGTTAAGTAAACAATTGGAGGGTTAAAGAGTAATAAGAAGGGGGGCCTAAATGTAGTATTTTAAAATCTGAAAAATTAAATACAAAGCCCTAATTAACTTTATTCTTTCCCTAAAAGATCAAACTATTTTCCTTCTCCTTCTTCCTTCCCCCTTGGTTGAATTCCCCTCCCCATCTTAGCAAGTTTTTGCTCCATTTTATTATCCTAAATATCCTACACAATTAAGCCTAGAACTAGAACAATTTTTGAAGCCCAAATCAGTGGGTATTTCGACCCACCTGGACAGAAAATAATTGGGGTTTTCTTTCAAGTTTTGATGAAGCTTTTTGAAAGAGAAAGATGCATAAATGTTGGGTTAACATAGTAGAATTGTTGCATGTCGATTTGGGATTAAAGAAGTGTGAAAAATTGAAGCCAAAAAGAGCACGAAACAGTGGCAAAATCGGGACTGCTGGGCAGAATTTTGTTCAACTTTGGAGGGGTATATATCCTCGTATATTAAGGGTTTTTGAGTGTTTCAAAATCCTAAAATGAAGTTCGTGGAGTCTAGTTTCCAAATAAATAAACCACTCGTCGATAGGACACCGTAATAGAGAGTTATGGACGTTACAAGTTCAGCTGACGAAGTAGTGACTAAAAATCGGGACTGTTTTGGGGATTTAATTAAGATATGATTTTTTTTCAATCTATGCTATAATTGAAGTTGCATATTGCTGTAGTTGAAGTAATGGACTTGTGTTAGGAAGAAATCTTGAATTTAGACATTGCATGTGAATAATTTGAATGTTGTAGCCGATATTAGGACTATTGTTACTAATCTTGAAATTGTCGTATTCGATTATTGTGTTGTGAAATTCGTCGCTACTTGGCATGTTAATATTGGAAGAGAATCTAGACATATAAGTTATAATTGTTCATAAAGAATTATTGGAACAAGATTGGACTCTAAGGAATTAAGAAAAAGATTGGTTTTGTAAATATTGGCCAAAGACTTGCTTGGGATTTTTGGATATTATCGCGTCAAGTTAGGGGCTGATTTTGTGAAGTTTAAATATTGGGAATTTGACTATGAACATGTATATAAGTTATGGTAATTACTAATACATGTCTTAAAGAAAGTAAAGTGTAAAAAGGGTGTTATGTTACAAATTATAGAACTTGGTTATTGTGTTGTCATTAGAGTTGATGGATTATTTTAAGATTGTTCTAATATGGACTAAGGACTGAATTAACATGAGAAATAGGTGTAGTAATCACCTGGTTTGTTGTAGTTGTGATATCGCTTAAAATAAAAAAGAAGGAATATGTTATGATGACATAAATGGAATATCTGAGATTATTGTGGTTATATATTTGAGTTATGACTTGTTGTTGGTATTGCTGGCTTGGTTTGAAATTTGTGGATGTACATATACACAGGGGAAGTGCTGCCCAAATTTTTGTAGAATATGAAGTCGTCATTCAATTTAACTTACGTTAGGAATCATAGAATTGGCAAGCCTAATGTTATTATTATAGGTTAGAATATTAGACGAGACATATTCTAGTAGTGAGTTGGTTAGCTCGACTATAAGGTATGTGAGTCTATCCTTCTTTCTCTTGGCATGATTATATGAATTTTATCCTTTTCATTTGGCATGAGTTTTGTATATAGTGATTGTACGGCGGACGCACATGATATCTACACAGTCTAAATTCCTAATGACATGAGTTATGAGAAGTACATGTGATTTTCTATTAAGGAGACATTTAATGATTTTAATGTGAGTCAAATAAATGATTTAAATTGCATACAGTTGCTCATGATATCTACTCGTGCTAAAAGTCATTTCTCTACTTCACCACGTCGGTAGGCGGTCGTGCAATTTGAGATGATTCACCGCATCCCTCCAGAAATTTGGCGGTTATGTATATTTATATGATGATTTCACGCAGACGCATCCGTGATGCGATCTGAATACTAATGCCGAGATATTCCACCGCGTCCTCACCGCGGCGGGCGGTTTATGTATATTATATGATGATTTCACGAACAGACATCCGTGATGCGGGTACAGATACCCATTACAGTATATTCCATCGCGTCCCTCACCCAAGGGTCGGGCAGTTTATTCATTCATTTATATCTGATGATTTTATGACTAAGCATGCATGATGCAGTATGACTCATTCTTTATGACATCTGATTGACTCTACCTTACATGACACAGTTATGATCTTGATTACAATATTTCATGCTTTCATACTCAGTACATTATTTTGTAATGACCCCCCTTTCCTCGGGGGGGCTGCGTTCATGCCTGCAGGTCCAGGTGTTCAGATAGGTGACCCTCCAGTTTAGGTCTTATGTACATCAGTTGGAGAGCTCCTTTGTTTCGGAGCCAGCTATTTTGGTACAGACCTTTATCTTTCAGACTTATGCATACTTTGGGCACGACGGGGTCCTGTCCCGTCATATGTCAGTATTGTACTCTTAGAGGTCTGTAGACAGTTGTGGGTTTGGACGTTTGTACCTTGTTTTGGGTTTTGATGTTGTTATACCCTGTGTTGGGATGTTTCCGGTTATTCCTGTTGTTATTTGGTGGCAGCCTAGTCGACTAGCCCATTTTGTTTATTGATTAGTTGTGTAAGACAACCTTGTCGGCTCGCCTATTTGGGGACATGTTATAAAAGCAACGTTGTGCTGTCGAAATTTCTATAGATCTCGATATTAATTGGATTAAGTGTGTCAGGTCAGTAATGACGTCCAATTAGGACGTCTAGTCGCGGCCCGTCGGTTCGGGTCGTGAAAGAATTAACATGAGAAATAAGTGTAGTAATCACCTGATTTGTTGTAGTTGTGATATCGCTTAAAAATAAAAGAGAAGGAATACGTTATGATGACATAAATGGAATATCTGAGATTATTGTGGTTATATATTTGAGTTATGACTTGATGTTGGTATTGCTGGCTTGGTTTGATAATTATGGATGTACATATAAACAGGGAAAGTGCTGCCCAAATTTCTGTAGAATACGAAGTCGTCATTCAATTTAACTTACGTTAGGAATCATAGAGTTGACAAGCCTAATGTTATTATTATAGGTTGGAGTATTAGACGAGGCATATTCTAGTAGTGAGTTGGTTAGCTCAACTATAAGGTATGTGATCCTATCCTTCTTTCTTTTGGCATGATTATATGAATTCTTGTTCTTTTCATTTGGCATGAGTTTTGTATATAGTGAATGTACGACGGACGTACATGATATCTACACAGTCTAAATTCTTAATAACACGAGTTATGAGAAGTACATGTGATTTTCTAGTAAGGAGACATTTAATGAGAGTCAATTGATGATTTAAACTGCATACAGTTGCTCATGATATTTACTCGTGCTAAGAGTCATTTCTCTACTTCACCGCGTACCGGGTCGGGCAGATTCGTGCACAAATTTCAGAATGATTCATCGCGTCCCTCCTTATAGGGTCGGACAGTTTATGTATACTTATGTGATGATTCCACAGACATGCATCCGTGATGCGGGTACATATACCCAGGACAATATATTTCACCGCGTCCCTCATCAAAGGGCCGGGCAGTTTATTCACTTATATCTGATGATTTTATGACTAAGCATGCATGAGTACTGGTATGACTCTCATTCTTTTATGACATAGTTGACTCTCTACCTTACAGGACACAATTATGATCTTATTTACAGTATTTCATTGTCACGACCCAACCGGGGCATGGCGGTACCTGCAGGTACCGCATCAGTATATGTCGGAGAATAGCGTGAACATACATAACGCATAACTTATAAAAAGGGTAAACATCACTGGCTAGCCGATAAGGCTGCCTTCCATAAAACATACTTAAACAAAGTATAGCGATCTGGCCAGGTTCTTATAGCCCCAAAACATACATGTGACCACGCACTTCAAAGATAACAATCGTGGCGGGACGGGGCCCGCCATACCACGAATGTACAAAATACCTATAGCGTCGGGAATATCCGTACGATAAACAAGCTTCCGAGGAATGGAGCTTCGACAGGAATAGTGATCCTAAGCGAGGATCCTCAATCACTTACCGCACTGCGGCGTGAGCGATCCAGGAAGGGGTCATTACCTGATATGTACCAAGTATGTAAGGTTGGAAAATCATGTGAAAATATCATAAGTCTAAAAGTAGTGGAGTCGTGGAAGAAAGTCAAAATACCTTTTCGTGCCTTACTAACAATGAGTGACAAGTATATATATATGTAATCTTTGCGTAAAATAGGGGCCTTAGGATCAAAGCAGGTACCTCGTCCGTAGTATCAATAAGCACCCTACTCGCGAGACTATTTCACGCGTAGGTCTTGTGGACCCGCGTGAGGTATTCTCGCGTAAGGTGTACCGCCGCGTGGGACTATTTCACCGCGTAAGCCCATGGGACTCGCGTGAGGTATTCCTCGCGTCGTGGGTAGCAAATCCACTAACAGTGGTATAACGATCTTGGGGACTTTCCCGCCGGATATACTCTTACCCAGGCGGATGGTATAACGATCTTGGGGCTTGCTCGCCGGATATACTCTTACATGCAAGCGGATGGTATAACGATCTTGGGGCTTGCCGCCGGATATACTCTTACCGAAGAAGGTGGTATGACGATCTTGGGGCTTGCCCCTCAGACATACTCTTACCCTGGAGTAGGTGATATAACGATCTTGGGGCTTGCCCCTCAGATATACTCTTACCCTAGCTCAAACTGTCATCATATCATGATCATAAATAAGTTAAGAAAAACTTATAACTTCTTATTAGTCTTGTTCATATACCCTCTCATTTTAGTTTACTTAAGACACTTAATCATATCTTTAATAAGAGAACACCGGGAGTTTAACCCAAGTACTACATGCTTCAACTCTTTTAAAAATGACTCTTCTTTATACATAAAACTCTTGGGCAATTGATGCCTTAAAACCAATTTGCCTCTTCATATACTTATCTTACTTAGAGTAAATCTCTTCTCATTAACCTTTTATGAAACTAATAAACCAACTTCCCATAAAGTTGTTATATTAACTCTACACTTTAGTAAAATCATACTTTTCCCCTAACTAAGGGACTTATACATTCTTAAAACGAAACAAGTCATTATACACTTAAAACAAGTAAGAATACCAAAATCTTGTACGTCTACCGTACTACATAGCTTCATCTATTCATGCTCAAGAGATATGAAAGCTTCACATACCTCTTTGGTCAATCCACTTGCCAAGTCCAAACTACCGCAAGTAATATTTCAACCTATAATAGTCATGATACGTTTATTAACCTCTAATCTTAATGTAGAACAATCCAAGTTCAAAGTCACTAAATTCTATGGAAATTTGGGCAGCATTTCCTTTGTTTCTACTTACTTTGCCACCTTTCTCAAGGCCGAATTTATCATCCAAACACCACATTTAAGGTTCAACAATCCAACATTTTAAAGGGGATTACACACCTAAACTTGGGTGTGTAAAATTCTGCCCCATAAGTTTACAACAATTCACTTAACAATTCTAAGGTAGTTTTTAGGCTACAACATGCTCATAATCTCTTCTTAACCCATTCTTCATATCCAAACCACATTTTCTAGCATGCAATGACTCTAAGAGCATTATTTTACTACCACAAGTTCATTCTTCTAAGCATGCAACACTAGAACTAATTCTAAAGGAAGAAATGTTACCTTAAAGTTTTAGCCAAACTTATTCCAAAGATTTTGCTAGCTTCCTTGCCAAGAACACCACCACAAGCTTCCTTTTTTGTTCTTAATTTTTCAGATTTTCTTAGGCTTGGATTTCCTTTGGAAATGTAGAGAGAAGGAGGAGCTTTTGCTTTAGAGAGAGAGAAATTGGAAGATGACCAAGTCTTGAAGACTTGGTCAATATATTGCATCTGAAATCGGATGGAGGGGACACTTCACCTCCCAAGGTCTTTAAAAGAAAATCGACTTTTCCTAAGTCTTTCCGCCCAAAATCCGCGTCGTGCGCGCGCGCTGGAAACCTCCGCAACCTCTCTGAACTTTGGTGCGCGACCTGCATCTGGCGCTGCAACTTCAGCGACCCCTCGATGCTTTAAGCCGCGCACCGCGCTTTGCTCAAACGCATTCTGTCCGATCACGCCGAACTTGTAACTCTCATAACTTTCTACTCCGACGTCCTATCGACGAACGGTTGGTTGCGTTGGAATCTAGACTCCACGAACTATGCCCTAGGCCTTTGAAACACTTAGGAATTCTCAATGAATCGGGTCATAACCCGCCTCAAAGTTGACTAAAACCCGTCCGGAATAATCCGTTAACCTATCCTTTGAAAATTTTAAGTCTTACATGCTTTCGTACGCTCTCATACGTAGGGTCAGAACTACGGGGTATAAAATTCATGCTTACATACTCAGTACATTATTTCGTACTGACCCCCCTTTCCTCGGGGGGTTGCGTTCATGCCCGCAGGTACAAGTGATCAGTTAGGTGACCCTCCAGTTTAGGACATCTACCAGCTGCTAAAGAGCTCCTTGTTCCGGAGCCAACTATTTTGGTACAAATCTTTACATTCCAGACTTATGTATATTTTGGGCACGACGGGGCCCTGTCCCTTCATATGTCAGTATTGTACTCTTAGAGGTCTGTAGACATTTGTGGGTTGGACGTTTGTACCTTGTTTTAGTTTTCGATGTTGTTATACTCTGTGTTGAGATGTTTCCGATTATACTTGTTGTTATCTAGTGGCAGCCTTGCCGGCTTGCCTATTTTGATTATTCTTTTGTGTATATGATAATATTTGGTGGCAGCCTAGTCGGCTAGCCTGTTGTGTGTCACGCCCCAAATTTTCCTAAGTCTTTACTTAGGGCGTGATGACACCTGGACAATTATTTTCCACCAGGAGCACCATTTAATTCTCTTTATTTAGAAATTTAAACTTATATTCAAATACGGAGCTATTAATAAAAATAACAATAAAAAAATTTGTTTATGACTTTATTGAAAATATAACGCGAGCCCATGCTCGTGCAAATATTATTTCTATATAGACATACTGACAAATATTATTCTAAGTTGGAAGGGAGACCATTCCACACGGGCATTTCCCGAGACATTAGAACTGACATTCTGAACCTGACGAGTACCAAGCCCGAAACAATGGACTTGGTATGACAAGAGGCTGCGGGACGATCGCTAGCCTTGGCGTGGAGCCTTTCCTCTATCACGCTTTCCTGAAACATGTTAAATAAAAAGTCACTTCCATCTGAGTGGTGAGAACCTTACCCTGCAATTCAAAGTAACACCACAATATTCCAAGCGCAATCACATTATAATGTAATAAGCATATTGCAAAAACATATCAGGTTACAACATTTTTAAATATGCAACAACTCCTCATAGGAAATTCTCGGTTTAACTAACACTTCATTTTATCTCGTATTATACGTTAAGACATTCCCTTGCATTTCCACATGTTTATTACATTTATATATTTGTGAACGCGTATTCACTTTTCATATTTATACATAGGTGAACATATATTCATCTTTCATATTTGTTGCGGCGTGCAACCCGGTCCATTATATTTACGTATTTGTGAACACATATTCACTTTACGTTTTGTTGCGGCGTGCAACCCGATCCATTATATTTACGTATTTGTGAACACATATTCACTTTACGTTTTGTTGCGGCGTGCAACCCGATCCATTATGTTTACGTATTCGTAAACGCGTATTCACTTTACGTTTTGTTGCGGCGTGCAACCCGACCCATTATATTTATGTATTTGTGAACGCGTATTCACTTTACGTTTTGTTGCGGCGTGCAACCCGATCCATTATATTTACGTATTTGTGAACACGTATTCACTTTACGTTTTATTGCGGCGTGCAACCCGATCCATTATGTTTATATTTATATATTTATGTGAACACGTATTCATTTTTCATATTTTTCAGAAGATTGAATAAATAATATTCTCTTTCCCAACATTCTGTCATTCATACTTGTAACAATTATAACTTTTTAACCATAACTCCAACTAAGGTGTTTCTCAAGCGGAAACTAAGGTAAGACGGAGATATTTCACTGTACCAAATTTCATTTAAAACTACTTTGGGTAATTAACACAAACTTATCCTCAAAACAGCCATATGAGATTTGTTTCGGCAGAATTTTTATTAAACAGAACCCAATCTTAGAATAGTCATAACTCCTAATCTGTAAACCCGTTCAAGCCACATAAAATCTCAAAACGACGAGAACAGAGAGATACACGTCTCCATGTGAACCATCCTTTCATATTCTGTACCATTTGGTACAGTTTTACACTTTTATTCGCTGAACTTCCTGGATCTCGATAGATCCGAGGTAGAAACTTTAAACAGGGATAACTCTCAATCCGTAAGTCAGATAGACCCCCGTAAGGTCTCAAAATGTCCACAACAGAGAGATATAGAACTTTAATTTAGCAACAATTTTCATATTCCCCACAGATTAGTACAGTTTTACGTTTCAACGTCATGCCCTTCTGGATTCCGATGAATCCGAGGCAGCAACTTCAAACTACAATAACTCTCAACTCGTAAGTCCGTTTTAATAACTCTTTATCTATATCTGTCCGTAACAGAGAGATTTACAACCATGTAAATTTTCATATAATTCTAATTAGTAAAACTCAATAAAAACAGTTCGTAATTATGCCTTTCCGAATTTCGGCCAAATCTAAGGCAGGAAGTTTGAACTATGATAACTTTCAAACCGTATGTCCATTTTACCTCATTTTTGGTTCTGTATGATAATATTAGAGAGGTGTATCACTCTTCCGAATTTCATCAAGTTCTAACAATTATAACTCAGTGAGATCAGTTCGTAAAGTTCATGACGCAACTAGTTGTCTAAACAATCAAAAGTTCAATATTTCTTTTCAACACTCAATTCTTATTCTAACATGTATTGAACTTAAAATAAAGGATGTTACCAAGAATTTTTGAGTGAGAAAACTCACCTTGTAAGTGTGAATATTATTGTTGTGTGGTTGCTAAAATTATCCTTACTCTCTAGTATTTTGCTTCTTCTTCTTCTTGCCCTCTTGATATTTTTTTCCTCTTCTTTTCACTTGTTTTTTTTTTTCTGATTTTCTAACCTTTATGTTATGTACTTTGTTTGTGTGTAAATACAATGTATAAGTGGAGAGTTTTCTATAACCTATGGGATGTGGAATGACAAGAGTTGGAGGAAATGAAAATGGGAAGGGGGAGGCCGTGCACTTTGCCATGCATCTTTTTTTTTTCTTCTTATTTTCATTTTATCTATCTATTTATCCAACTTTAACACTAACTCTATCCCATGCAATTTATTCTTTGTTTTCTTATATATGTATATATATTTTTATTAACCCAACCACAACTATATATTATTATTGTTTTTTTCCGGACTTTACATTGTGATTGTTGATTAGTTGTGTAAGACAGCCTTTTCGGCTCGCCTATTTTGGGGATATGTTATAGAAGCATCGTTGTGCTGTCGAAATTTCTATAGATCTCAGTATTAAAGGGATTGAGAGTGACAGGTCAGTAATGACGTCCAATTAGGACGTTTAGTCGCGGCCCGTCGGGTCGGGTCGTGACATCCACATCCATTCTTCAGACATTATTGTCGTTTTAAAAATGACGTTAAACAACTTAGTCAGCCACTCCAAACCTGCCCTGCATGTGCTCTTCCGAATTCAGCTGAGATCTCATCAGGCCCAGTCGCTCATCCCTACGCATTGTGCGAACAACACCCTTAACCACTTCAACCTTAATTCTTCTACAATACTCAAAAGCCTGGTACCTACCAGATTGATCCAGATCTCCCAGAACAATATCTCTATCTCTTTTCTTCTCTATCTTGATCTCCAAATCCATAACCAAAAGCTTATGTCAGGTTGTAAGATACTTCCTCATAATAATCTTGCAGTCTTTACAAAGAACGTTGTCAACCTTCCGAAGGAGCAAGAAGTCTATCTGAATCTTAGCCACCGAACTCCGAAAAGTCACAAAGTGCTCTTCCTCCTTCAGAAATCTCGAGTTGGCTATCACCATCCCAGAAGCTCTATCCAAAAGTGAGACACCTCCCCCGTTCATGTCCCCGAGGTCAAAGCATCCATGCACGTCGTCATAACCCGCCGGAAGTGACTCGTTATGTCCGTTGAAATCTCCTCCTATAAATAAATTCTCAGTGGGTGGTAAACATCCTACCATTTCATCTAAATCCTTCCAAAAGCGTCTATTCTCCTCCTCGTCCAATCCCGGGGTGGTGCGTAAGCACTAACAATGTTTCTAGTGAATATTTAATGCGTTGTGTAAATTTTTCTTTTTTAACCACATTGATGAAGTTTTTTTTGTGTACTTGTTATATGGACGAGAAAGTTTCGACCGGATAGTATACAAAACGTCACAAACAACTTGTTTGGACAGTTACATATTATTATTTTATAATGTATGTATCATATTATATTGCACTAATTTGACGAATAGAATATTTGGATAAATGTTTTTATTTTCAGTCATTGTATAATGTCACATAAATCAAGTAAATAAATTTTATTATTTTTCTTTGTTTCTAGATTTCTTGACCATTAAACTATTGAATTAAAGACAAATATATTAAAGTTAATTTGTTGTATTTACAACAATTATTTTTCTAAAGACATTTTTTATGTTTTTAAAACAAGAGTGTCTATATAAAAAAAACAAGTATAAGGATATGTCACTTGCCAATTGCCATTTGAAGGTACAAACATTAAACCATGTAATACAATGCTCATATTGCATCCTTTGTCTAGCAAAAGTTAAATTACTACTTGCACCACAAGGCTGAGGGTACTTAACTAATTATACTTTTGCCTTTTATCTCTTTTTACCTTTTTTGTGTGTCATTGGTAAAGAGAATGGCTAGTTTGAGGTATATATTGTCACAAGAAACTACACTTTCCCAAGTATGGCATTATATACTTTAGCTTTTCAAAAATTCCAATTTCTTTTTTTCTTCTTCTTGCCAATCCATCCATTTTACTATGTGGTAGTAGTAATAGATAATATTACACAATATCACATGTATATTCCTCTGCCAAAAGTAAGTCTTGATTATATAAATCTTTAAATTAACAAAGTCTACATAACAACAACAACATATCCATTGAAATTTCACACCGTGAGGTATGAGGAGGGTAGAGTGTGCACAGACCTTACCTCTATCTTGATAGGTAGAACAGTTGTTTTCGGGAGACCCTCGGCTCAAGACAACACATAATCACAAGCAAGACAGTAAAAACAAAGCACGAGTAAAGCAAAAGAAACGACCAGACTCATAAGGAATTAAAATGCATAAGTAGGACTACGCTCGAGTACCTACTACTCTTCTACCCTAATCTGTGTCCTCCTAAACTCTTTGATTACAATTACAATTATGTGCAGTACAAATCTGGGTGTGCTTGTACTATTTAAAATTGCTTAATTTTATCTGGTGTTACTTTTTGTAATCTTACCCTCCCGCAAGGTAAAAGCCTCATTTTACCCCTGGACTCATGACGAAATTCCAAACATATCGGTAGGTTTAAATACATTGCATACATCGATGAATCTTTAAATTTATCAGTAAATTTCATGTAGAATTTTAGACACTTGAACTATGACATATTCCAATTGAGCACCTGGACATATGATAGACTGTGTCTATTAGATGCTTCCGATTATATTTTGAAAAAGGTTTTGTACATTCATTACGCAAATAAGTTAATCACATAAAATATGCATCCTCCTTTAATCATACACATCATTATTAATTAGGACATGCATGAGATTTTACGGTTTATTGAGGTTAATGCGTATAATTAAACGATGTGACATATTTTAAAGGTTAACTTATATACGTAGTGAATGCTTAAGTGTTCAGGTACTCAACTGAAACATGTCGTAATTCGAGAGGACAAATTTAGTAGACCGATAATTTAGTAGATGACAAAATTGAACCATTTTAAATTTAGATAATACAGAGGTAAACTTTAACCTTTTCCCTTTAAACAGTTTCATAATTTTAATTTTTTGTATTTGTTAATGCTCGAATTGACTCCAACGTGTAAGAAAATAAAATTGATTCACGTTAAACTCACCCGAACATGTGTCCATTTTAGTGTTAGTTTTTGGGGTCTACTCCAAATGAAGATCATGCTAAATGCCAAAGGATGTGAAATCCTCTTTATAATGGGGATTAGAGAAGGTAATTAACATTCTGGTGAAACATTTCTCACATTTTCTTTGAATACATTGAAAAAACTAAATAAATTTCTTAATATACGATTATCCGTGAGAATTTAAGAGCGCCAAAAGAAGAATCACTTCCTTCGTTGCACGCGATTACGAGGCAGTCAACAAACTCACACGAATAAATATTTGATGTAGTTGGATGGTCAGTGAGGGTTCGAATCCCCACGTTGTAATCGCCTTCCCATTTTTCTTCCCCTGCCCCCAAAGTAATACTTTTTTTATATAAAAAAAAGACGTTGATTCGAGGATCTTATGTGCAGAACTAACTCTTCTAAAATGCTTCATTTTTTTGGCGGACCATCATTTCCCCCAATCCATTGTATTGGAGCATTTCGAGAAAAATGATTATGCTTATATTTTAAACTTTTTATCGTCACAGTAAAAAACCGTAATATTATCTTCAGCAGCGGAGGTAGATGATTCACTAAGGAGGTTCAAAATATAAAAAAATAAATACACATAAGAAGCCAAAGGGGTTCAACATCTACAATATATAGATAAAAAATTAATTTTAATCATGTATAAATAGTGTAATTTCCGACGAAGAAGATTCAGATGAACCCCGGGACCTTCCTGGCTCTGTCCCTCTATCTTTCATAAGTTACATGACACAAATCAGTCAAAAAAATAAAAAATCCTTTCCGTTGCATCTTCTCGAATTACCAAATCCTTCTCATGTTGTGACATTCATTCTCCTGAAATTGTCCACACTTGTTTAGACTATGATCCAAGAGTACCTAAACGATCTTACAAAACCACTTCAATTACCATATCATAGTCTAAAGATTATAATCTATAAACATGTCAACTGGGCTACCAACCAGGCCCAATCCAGTAAAAGGGCCCAGGCCGATCCAGTACCGGACCAGGACAGCCCAGTTTCATGCAAGCCTAAATCTAATTGTCATATCAACGGGATTAGGATAATTGTAAATGAAGTATCTTCGTGCCTCCAATTGTTCCTTGTTAGGTTATATCTAATGGAACTCAAGTAGTTACCATGTCAACTAGAAAGTAACAACTGAACAAAATATACACTGACCAAGGAAGATGTACCCAAGACAGACACAAAAAGCTTTGAAAAATAGACTCGCAAAACTTGGGATCACCCCGTAACACTGAGTATATTGGGAGAAAAGTTCGGTGAGATATGACCCAAATTTCAGTAGAATTATGAACGTAACTTGCGGTGATTTTTGCCGACTTTTGTTTTACAATTTGCTAGACTTCAACACTTAACATACGACTATTATATAATTCAAATACCTAATAACACGACTTTCTTAACATGTTAAGCACTCCTAGTATTACCCCAAAAAGTACGGGTTATTACAATTTCGACGAACTTATTTTCTTTGATTTGTTTAGCCTCGAACTCTTACGATATTTACTTAACACTCATTTAAATCGTTGTTATCTTTTCTAATGTCATCAATCTTTCAAATTCACCGTAACTTACTCACAACAGATACTAATGCAAAAATACGGGATGAACAAGATACACCCCTCGTTAAAAAAGTGGTTTGGTGCAAATACACCCATGTCATTACACAAATGATGTAATATACCCTTTTCGGTGACAGATTTAAAATAAATAAATAAATTATTTAGCTTACTTTTTAATTAAAAAAATGCCACTAAAGCTTTTGAAAAAATAAGTATACTTTTTTTAGACTTATTTTCTTTAAAGCCACGAGATAAATTTTTTTATAGTGAGTCGGGTCTGATTCGTTTAAAAGAAATATTTATGTATTTTTTTTAATCTAACCATTTCTTTAAACGGACCAGACCCAACCCAACATGAATAAAAATTATCAAGTGGCTTAAAAAAACAAGCCTACTTAAAAATTTGAATAGGCTTTTTTAAAGCCACGTGATATTTTTTAATTAAAAAAATAAGTTAAATGATTTTTTAAAAATATTCCACTAGCAAAAGGGCATATTTGCATCATTGGTGTAACCGCAAATGTATATTTGCATCACTTATTTAACGAGGGATGTATCTGCTCAATATTTGCACTTTTTTCCTTTATTATAATCACGACTGATTTTTGTTTACAAGGAACAATTAATAATGTCATGCACACCTCTCACACAGGGAGGTTCGAATATTATATTGCTACAATAAATTTGTGGCTAGAGCTTGAAGTTTCCAATTTCCAGTGATATACTCAGCTATGATTATTTTTCTGATCTGGGCATTATTTTGAGGAGGGGTCTGCACTATACCAATGATTTCGTTCATTTTTCTTTTATATCGGAGAAATTCTTGTGGGCGCCTGGGCATGTACAAATAATAATTACGCCTCAATTCCAAACAAGTTGGGATCGGATTTTAAAATTGAATTAGCTACACAGTAGAGTTAAAAAAGCCAGGATCTTTGTGACTCCAATTGTTCCTTCTTAGATTATAGCTTAATGGAACTCAAGTAGTTACCATGTCAACTAGAAAGTAACAACTGAACAAAATATACACTGACCAGGGAAGATTTACCCTGAACACACAAAGCCTTTGTCATGTATTTTTCTCAAGGAGTCTCATATATTATAGTTGATCCAAAGAGGCGTTTGGATAAATACCTTTCATCGTAATCTCATCTACTGAAAAAAGAGGTGACATGGTCATTTTGACGAAAAAAGAAATGGATATCGAATGACTGATTCAACATTGGGAATATTAATCCCATAAAGACGAATATTATGGTGTTCAACGATAGATCAAAAAAGAACTTTTTGAATTCCGATACCTATAGCCATTACTGATGTGGTTACATGCTCAAGCTTTTTAATATTTCCCAACAAACAATACCAGGTGGAATTTGATTCTTTGCTAGTTAAAAGAGGTATGTCTTAGACATGCAACTATCATATAGAATCAGAAAGCTTATTTGTGCCAGAAATACAAACATACAACACTAAACAGGAAAATATGACTTAAAAGTTAAAACAAGAACATTAAAAAAACATCATCTTGATTGATCCTCATCAAAGTGGAAATGTAAACACTAGAGAGAAACTCACATGAGATAAAAAAAGATGATAGAATGACTCAAACATGTCAATGGCAATCTCACTAACAAAAGTTCATCCAACAAATATTATGTTGCAAAACAAAAAAGAAGAGAGATGTTAAAAATCTCACAATGAGAACTAAGTTTAATCTCACTTCCTACATCTCCAAGACGAAACAGAGAGAAGGGCTCGATCTTGCCAGCATATCACTACGCAACCGTTCTCTTCTTTGATCTTGTATCCTTCACAACTATAACTCTGCAACAACCTTCTTGCTTGCAACATAGCATAATAACTCAAAGGCACATTTCTAAAACCGGATGTATCGAATCTTTGAAACCATTTTTCGAGTTTTTCATGCCTCTCCTTCCGTTCGATCCCTTCACATGCTATAATGTTCTTAATCTCCTCACCTAATAGCATTTTTTCCACCTTTAATCTCTCCAATGATGTTCTTGGTAGTGTCGATTCTAGACAATCGAATAATGCAGCATAAAAATGTAAAGACTCCGATAGCCTCTCCATAAGAGTTGTTCCGTTATGGTTAGAATCTTGTTCTGTTACCACCATGACCTTTGGTGATAAACCCCACAAAGCATTGAGGAAACTATCCATCTTTGCTGAACCAGTTGAACATAGCGGGTATGAAGAAGCTGTGTCATTGCCTGGACTATAACCATTAACGATATCTTTCGAATGCTTAAAAGTCAATGGGGACTTTTTTTCATTATCATGGCCAAGAAGGGTGTGCAATTGCATAACTGAACTAATTGCAAGAGCCTCACCTGTTTTCACGCGAAGTTTCTCAACATCAAGATTTTCAAAGTTGCTAACTACTTGATTGAACTGAAAAGGGATATCAAGCTTTTCTGCTTCTTCAGTAAGCACATGTGCCATTTGATCCAACACCTCTTTTTGCTGGTGAACCCCGGTAATACGCAAATGGGGAGGTCCTTCAGGACGAGCACTTAAGTCTTGAAGCAACGCGCGCCATTGCAAGGGTTCAGCAGCATTGAGATCAACAATATGAACCATCTTTTCACCTTCCATAGCTTCAATTATAGCTTGATTTGTGACCACAAACGCCACTTTCAAGAACGGAAAGAACTCGAAAAACATCTTCCTAACTAGAATATCTTCGGAGACAACCGATAACTTAGTGGAACTCAACGCCTTGTAAAGACCAGGCCAGCTTCTTAGAATCCTATCAGCTAAAGCCTCATTAAAATATGAAGCAATTCTTTGCATAGTGTCTCCATTAGGAGATGCAAGTTGGGAAATATGGTCAAGTGCTATATTAGCATTTTCAAGGCTACCAGAAGAGACATGATTGGCACAAGCAAGTAAAAGGTGTATTAAATACAAACCTCTTTCTTCAGATTTTAGCTCCTTAAGCCACTGATTTGATGAACCAAAGTTAGCTGACAGTGATGACATTATGGGAAATATTTGAAGGGGTGATGATGAAGTCACAGATGATGAACCATCATCTTGTAATAACATTGTCACAAATATTACAACAAGGAATTGTTGGTCCCAATAGAACAATAAAGAAACTCAAACACCTCAAGATGGTTGAAGGAAAAAAAAAGTCTTGAATCAAGACACGCAATTTCAACTTGGATGCAAACCAAAAGTAGGTAAAACAAGGAAAAGAGACTGAATCAACTACTATTTCAGTCTAAATTGTAAAAGTTTAACAGAAAAACGAAAATGAATTGGGAAATATGAAATCTTGGCTCAACCATTGACAAAGTTCCAAGTATTTTTAACTACTATTTTAGTCCAAAGTATTAAAGTACAGCAGAAAAGCAACAATGAAATCTTGGCTCAGTTGTTGACAATCACCAAACAAATAACATAGTAAAAATAGAGCCAAAGTTCCAATCTTTTCAACTACTATTTCATTCTAAATTGAATAAGTTCAGCAAAACAGCAAAAAATGAAGGGAAAAATGAAATTTTGGTTCAGTTGCTGACAATAACCAAACAGAACACAAAGTAAAAACAGAGCAAAAGTAACAACTTTGGTAAGAACTCACCAAATAGAGGAAGAATCAAAATTTCCTATAAGGGTTATTTAAATCATCAAAAACCCATAAAATTCCAAAAACAATTCCTCAAAAGTCACTTGCTATAATGAGAAATTTCAAATCTTTGCTAAAACAGAGTAAAACAGAGCTAGAGTGACAAATTGGCAAGAACTCGCCAAATATAGCAAGAACAACAAATTCCTTTAAGGGTTATTTAAATCATCAAAAACCCACAAATAAGCACAAAACAATTCCCCACAACTCACTTTCTTCAATGAGAAATATCAAATCTTTGTCAAAACTAGTAGTTCAAGAATCAAGACTCTTTGTTTTTAACTTGCTACTGAATTAGGATTTTTGGGGTTTAATTAAAGATGTGTTCAGAGAGAGAGAGAGAGAGTTTTGTCAGGTTATGAAAGAGTTTCTTCATGGCTACGTTTGTCACGTGAAGAGTCACGTCGAAAATGGAATGAGATGTAATTGTACAACTTTCGCCCTATAAATTATCTATCGTGGTTTAGTTATGCTCCAGATCTATTCTTTATATATCAGTTCATTTAAATTCTTTGTTATGTTGGATCCATACATTCTTAATGAGGTCTGAGTGTACGGGGAATCGTTTTAATTTTTTATTTACCAATTTTGAGTTTCATATTATATTATTCACGCTTCAGTTAATGAATTTTAAACGTACAGAGAGTATTAAGAGTCCAAATCATAAATAGAACGAGAACATAAACTGATTATATAAATTTAAATAATCTTCATCCGACAAACTAAATTTTGGGGTGACGTCGACAATGGCGTGGGTGTGATTTTTGTCCTTACCGTTTTAGCTATTGTCTTTTTGCATATATTTTTTTAGAAGATATGGATTTTGTGAGAAAAATGAGCACCCTTTTTTGGCCCTTTGTGTTAAGCATTTATTAGTCTTTCCAAAATCTCTCTAACAACCCCTTACTTATAATAGCTTATATACACCATAGAATTTTAATTTTTCAATGAAGGTGTGCGACCACCTTTCGTCTAAAGTAGCTCCGCCCATACCCTACCACTCACCCATACAAAAACTTTTTGTTGTTAATCAGAACTTAGTATTAGCATTTTACTTTATCTTAATGATGGTAGTTAGATTACTTTACCTTACTTTTTTTATAATTAAATCACGAAAGTCAACAACGAATTATTTAAAACTTAGAGAGTAATAATGTCATTTTTCTACTCTTGACTATTTAATAATACGAGATTTCTACATTACCATTTGAATTGGTCCTAAGGAGTAAGGACCAAGTCATACATTTCGTGTTGTGTTCTTATCACTAAATTCAAATTCAAATTCGACAAATTTTTATTATTTTATCACCCCTTTTCATGTTTAAGTTAGCTTTTGAGCAAATTGTTAATGTAGAGATTTTTTAAATAATTGTATATCATATAAAATTAAATTCGATGAAATCTTTTTATAGGATTTTCTACTTCAAGGCTCAAGCTAATCAGTACATATTCTTATCTCGAATTTATTTTTCATCGTAACAAACTAGAGTAGTTGGTATAATCGTCGAATATGAATATTTTTTTCTTAAAGGAAATAACTATTTCAATTGTTTATTTGGAATTATTCTTGCTATGCTGGAAAAACTTGACTTTATTGATCACTAAATAGGAAAAAGGTAAGATGCTTTGTTGCATAGTGATTTATGATTACCTTTAATTATTACTCATTATGAGTATATAACAATATATTCATAGAAAACTTTATCAAAGCTTAATCAAACTTTACGAATTTACGCATGAAAAAATATTTAGTAGGGAGTCGAATTTAAATAAATTAAAATCCAATAAGAACATAATAAATATTAAAAAACAAAATCAAACCCTAACCCCCACCTCTCCACCACCTTTTTCTTTGCCTCAAATAGAATCTAAAGTGTGGAACAACTTTTTGATTGTATGTTTGTCATGACATAAGATGTATAGGGAATCAAATAGTGGCTGAAAAGTAAATATTCTAAAAAGGCTACTTGAGTCCAAACATGCCCTAACAAAGACACACAAAAATACCATCATTTCCTTTTGTTCCTTAGTGGAGAATAGTGAGAATGGCTAAGATTTTTTTTGGTTGTTTGTGTAATATGACCAAAAGACTTTTCAAATTGGTATTTATATTTCTTTTGTCATATTAATAACAAGACAAAGAGGCAAAGGAGTTAAAGAAACAGCCAAATGTAGACTCCACCATTTATGGTTTTGTCATCCACTTGTTACACTCTTAGCCACAACAAAACAATGAATAGAAAATTTGGCTGGTTTTTCAAATTCTGTGGGAAATTGAAGGCAACTAACAATTTTTTTTTCTTGAACATTTTGAAATTTAGAGAGAAATCTAAATCTAGTGTTGAAAGAATAACCACGTTTACACTGTTA
Organism: Przewalskia tangutica; assembly: GCA_029844215.1. Lineage (NCBI taxonomy): Eukaryota > Viridiplantae > Streptophyta > Magnoliopsida > Solanales > Solanaceae > Przewalskia > Przewalskia tangutica. The sequence continues at coordinate 734,788 of CM056726.1, forward strand.
AAGAGTGCCACATGATTTATGGGCTTGTTTTGACGTCAGACCTGATCGTATAATTTCGTATTTAATCAGATCAGTATCAGAATGAACTAGACTATATTAGTATATAATGGACGGTATTAGAGTATTAATATATAATGGATTGTATTTTTTTAATTTTTTTAGTACAATCCAGGAGAGACCCATCTACTAGGTTGGTCTAAAAAATGACAGTTGGAGTGTACTATTTTTAAAAATAGTACAGTCCAGTCTGAATGAAAACGCCACCAAACGCTGCATTATTTTTTTGTCTTGTACAGTTCAGCGTAATACAATGTACCAAATGTGTCCTATTGGATTGGGTCAGGTTTGAATATAGTTATGGGCTTTTGGGCTCATATCTACATTCTTTCCATTCATAGGCCTGCTTTATTTGTCAATGGGCTGTTTACATGAGAAATACAGCTTGTAAGAATGGCATGGAATAACCGCTTTTTGTGTCGCCAAAATTTACTGACGTTTACAATGTTACTGAAATATAATTAATTTTTTTTATGTGAATAAATTATTAACAAAAACTTTCTAGGCTAAATTACAGAAGAATGTGTTGCAGTTAGAAGCTTTTAGAAGTAAAACTCTAATACATTATATTATAATTTAAAAACTTTATTTATGTGAAATTCTAATAAGGTGTGATGAAATTATGATGATCGAATTTTATCTCTTTCAACTTCAATCTCACGAGGAAAAACTTGAAAAGTTATAATATAAGCAGAAGGAATTCACATATATTCTAAGGGTGTGTTTGTTTTTTCGGTGGACATAGTTGATTTTGAAAGAATTGATTTTGACATAATTGAGTTTGACAATAATTGATTTATGTTTGGATGCAACAATGTAAAAGTGTTTGTTTTCAATTCATTATGTTTGGATAACTTTGATCAAAATTGCTTTTCAATGTAGAATTATCAAAATGGACACAGTCAAATACATATAAATAAAAATTATTAAAATAATAGTGAAATATGAAGTATGTAAATAAAAATTACAAATAGATAATAGAATTTAAAGTGCAATATAGTACTTAAATATTAGTAGAATATTATTACAATATTAATTTAAAGTGCAATATAGTACTTAAATATTATTACAATACTAATTTTGTATGTACTAGAAATATTATTACTTAAATATTATTACAATAAATTAAAAAGGGTAATGAAGGAAAATGTACAGATCAAAATTGAAATAAATGTAGATTTTAGAATTTAAAGTGCAATATAATACTTAAATATTAATAGAATATTATTACAATATTAATTTAAAGTGCAATATAATACTTAAATATTATAATATAAAATATGTAAATTTCGATCGTTCATTTTATCCCTTCAACAATTGCACAAGCTACAAAAATAACAAAACTTAATCAAATCATTATTTGTTTTCTAAATTGTGTCATAAACATTTGATCAACATTTAGATTCACTAAAGATCCAATTAATTAAAACATAATGAGTAGTATATATTTGATTTTTTAGTAATTATTTATAGATATTTAAAGAAGGTAATGAAAGTTGTATATTTGATTTTTTTAGTAATTATTTTTAAATATTTAAAGAGGTAATGAAGATGGATAAAATTGTTGATGAAAATTAAAGAGGGTAATAAAATAAAAGATAAAATTTAAATTGAAATAAATGACAAAATTGATTTTGAAGAGGAGAATAGTTTCTGGAGAGGAGAAACCAAACAACATTTTTTTCTCATTTTCACGAAAGTCATCTAGAATCGATTATGAATTGGTAGAAGCCAAATCAAACATGCACTAAGTATATAGTGCGCAAGACTTTAAACCCTAAATGCATTATCTATATTAGAGGTGAGCATGTTGGTAATAAAACATTATTCAAAGACGTTTAATGAATAAACTACATAAATATTATATTGATTTTTTTCTCCAACAATACAATTTATGCGGTATCGCAACTCTTTATAACAATCAAGACTGATAAGTTCACTAGTTCATACAATTATTTACACACCAGTAGAAGATTCAATAATTGTCGCAACCTTTGCCTTTTTAGGTGGAACTTCTTATTGTTGAATTACTTGTAATAATATCTTATACCTTTTCAAGCCGTCCAAAATAGGGGTGCATAAAGGGTTAGGACCGGACCAGACTGAACCGGACCGGAACGAGGACCGAACAGTAGGATTATCTGGACCGAAGACCGGACCGAAAACCGAAATTTCAAATCACATGGACCGAAAACCGGAACGAATTTCTCGGTCCGGTTCGATCCGGTCCGAACATATTCGGTCCGGACCGATTTTTGTGAAGCCCTAGTCCAAAATGTTTATTAATATTCATACTAAGAAACCTGTTTTCGCTTTGTGTCGGGGTTTCACATAAAGGAAAATTTTCAACTCATCATAAATATTCTCAATGCAAATCTAAATTAATCGGGGCAATAAACATTCAAAAAGGATGCTAATATATTTTTTTTAAATCAAAGATTTATAGGATGCTCAAACCAAACAAAAAAAAATCTTTTATTTTCACGCTTTATGTAGTGTTACTTTGAAGACTAAAATACCCTTTCCTCATTAAATGAGTACAAATTCTAACCCTCTTCTCAGTTTTCAATTCCATTTTCTAGGGTTTCTATTCCCATCCAATTTTTGCCCGCCATGTCTCCAATTTCCGGCCGTCATGCGCAGTCGGAGCTGTCCGCAGAAGGAATCGCCGCCTCCGGTCTAACATCGGAGAAACTATCCCTACCAAATCTCCAATCAAAAATGAAATGCGATCCAGAAGGTTACGAATCGGAACTAATATTAGTATACGAACAATTCAAATCATCAATGAATCTATTCGAAGAGCAAGCAGCACGTAGTTTCACTTCACTTAGTGGTGTATCAACTGATTCAACTGTTTCAAAGGATTTAGGTGATCGATCAATGTTTTTATCACATGTAACACCTTTTTACCCCAAATTGCTTGTTAATTTTCCTAAAGAGTTGGCGATATTGTTAAAATCTTCGGCGAGGACTTTGCCTTCTGGATTACGTGTTCATGTTACTCAAGCTATGATTTTGCTCATTAATCGAAAGGTATTGCTTCGTATCAATTACGTGTTGATGTTTTTTTAATATTTAATTGAATATATAGTACTAAATGCGTTGGTTTCATTTTATATGTGATGCTGTTTGATTGAGCACATAATAACATTCCTTAGTTTCGTTTCATATATGTGTTGCTGTTTGATTGAGCACATAGTAACAGTTAAAAAGAGAAAAGTATTGATTTTACTCATTAATCGAAAGTTAAAGCAGTGATTTGACTCATTAATCGAAAGGTATTGCTCATCAATTTGATATTTTTTTGTAATGTTTGATTGGAAGTAAAGTATGAATGCTTTAGTTTCGTTTTATATGTGATGCTGTTTGATTGAGCACGTAGTACCATTCCTTAGTTTTTTTTTATATATGTGATTCTGTTTGATTGAGCACATAGTAACTATCCTTAGTTTCGTTTTATATAGTAATTTGATGTGTTTTTTCAATATTTGATTGAATATATAGTACGTTTTCCTGTTAATCAAGCTTCGATTTTGCTCATTAATCGAAAGGTATTGCTCCTCAATTTGATGTTTTCTTATATTGAATTGAAGGTAAAGTATGAATGCTTTAGTTCTGTTTTATATGTGATGTTGTTTGATTGAGCACATAGTAACGTTCCTTACTTTTGTTTTTATATGTGATACTGTTTGATTGAGCACATAGCAACGTTCCTTAGTTTCGTTTTATATAGTAATTTGATTTAGTATGTGTTATGTTAAACTTGTATTGTTACTTTATAGAATGCTTTAGTAGGTGTTCATGTTACTCAAGCTTTGATTTTGCTCATTAATCGAAAGGTATTGCTCCTCAATTTTGATAAATTTTTAATATTTAATTGAACATAAAGTACGAATGCTTAGTTTCGTTGTATATGTGATGTTGTTTGATTGAGCACATAGTTTAAAATTTGACTTGTGTAGAAATTATTGAAAGGTTTTGATTTTACTCATTAGTCGAAGCATATTGCTCCTCAATTTGATATTGTTTGTAATGTTTAATTGAACATAAAGTACGAATGCTTTAGTTTTGTTTTATATGTGATGTTGTTTGATTGAGCACATAGTAATATAGTGGTTAAAAAGAGGTGTTGCTCCGCAACTTGATGTTGTTTTTTGAATATTTAATTGAACATAAAGTACTAAGTGTGTTAGTGTTATATGTGATGTTTGATTTTGCTCAATAATCGAAAGGTATTGCTCTTCAATTTGATATTTTTTTTATAGGGAAAACAACATATTTGGTCCCTCAATTATTGCTATATTCTAATTTTAGTCCTTGTGATTTATGATTCAAATAGATGGACAACTTTTAGAAGTATATTTCCCTCAAATATAAAGTAACAATACAAGTTTAACATAACACAGAGACAATTAAATGGTGGAACGATTATTAATTTTGAAAATTTGTGAATTTTCATATAGCAAAGGGATGAAAAGTGCACGTTTCAAGTAACTGAAGGTTATATGTGTTTAATCACAGGAACGAAAATTAGAATTTACCAATAATTGTAGGACCGTAAGTGTTATTAACCTTTTTTTTTGTATTAACATAAAGTACTAATGCATCTGTTCCGTATGTGTGATGTTTGATTGAGCACATAGTTTAAATTTGACTTGTGTAGAAAGTCTTAACGTAGTGGTTAAAAAAGAAAGATATTGATTTTGCTCATTAATCAAAAGTTAAAGTAGTGATTTTACTCATCACCTACAGATTTTAGTTTTATGTGATGTTGTTTGATTGAGCATATAGTTTAAATTTGCTTTCTGGACCACGTGTTCATGTTACTCAAGCTTTGATTTTACTCATTAATCGAAAGGTATTGTTCCTCAATTTGATGTTTTCATTAATGTTTAATTTAACATAGAGTACTAATGCTTTAGTTTCATTATATATGTGATGCTGATTGATTGAGCACATAGTTTAAATTCAGACCTGCCCATTTGCATTATGGTTTACTATAGGTTAGACCCATTTTTAACCCATACCAAGAACCTGTTTGGATTGGCTTATTTTAGGTGCTTTTACGTCAAAATAGCTCTTACGCACTTTTATAGTGTTTGAGTAAGATAACAAAGTGCTATTAAGGACTTTTTCTTAAGCCAAAATAACAAAAATAAGCCAAAATGGGTCACTTGCTTTAATGTTGTTTCTTATAATTGTTTGCAGAACTGTAACCTAATAGAAAATACCATATTTTGTTGGTATGTGATGCAAAAGTAGACTTTGATTTTTCTAAACCAAGGAAATACCGCTCGTCAATGATTTTTCATGTGTCCCTTCAACTTCAAGGAAATCCATAAAATTTGAAGGATAAGGATGAGCTTAGTATGGCCTTGCCTAGGATAATGCCAAAATCAAGATTCCACTTTACTTTATCCTTTCTTGTTCATGTCAGGGATAATAATTCAATAACCAGCATCAAGCACCCAATGTGTGGGTTAGTGTTTAGTATGGCTGTCCAAGGGGCTGGGAAAGGGTCGGGATGGTCCTCGACTGGACCGGCGGGCCGGGTTTGGCTGGACAGGATGATATCCCGTCCCGTCCCACATCCCGACGAAAAAGGGGACCGGTGTTGGCGGGGCGGGCGGGGTCGGGTCCGAGATTCTAGTTTCTTTAGACACTTAATTTCAAAAAAATTGTGAATATAAACATTTAAATAATTGAACAAGATAGTGTAATAAAACATTCCAAGGCTGTTTTTGTGCCTCTTATATTATTTAATAAAAATATAATTTTTTTGTAATACAATTTCAAAATTACAACTTTGTGGTGTTGTTCAAAAGTTGCAACTTTGTAGAGAGATATATTGTGACATTAGAGAGATTGTAGGACGATTTGTGAGAAAAATGAAGAGAATGAGGTATTTATTGTTGGGAAATTGGGTTAAAGTGTAAATATACTAACTTAGAGGTTAAAAATAAATATTAAGGGGTAGGGGGTTTATGGGGTGTGGGCAAAAATGGCCGTTGTAACCGTTGCACAATGACCAAAATCTAAATTTTGCCGTTGTTGCAACGACTAGTTTTGCAAGGGGGAGTGGGAGATCGTGACGTGGTCGGGGCGAAGCGAGACGGGCCCGTGCGGGACAAGCATAGGTCCCATCCCTGTTTCGAATCCCGACACCGTATTTATTAGGGGGATCGGGCCGACTCGACCCACTGGACAACCTTAGTGCTTACTGAGGTGAGTTGAGAACCACGAGGTCTCAAGTTCAAATCCTAGCAATAAAATACTAGGTGATTGCGTCCTATATGTCCAAGCATGGGTGGATAGAGTTACCTGGTGCGAGGTAGTAGGTATTCTGTGCATAGTCAAGGTCGCAAGCTGACGCAGACACCACGATTTAAAAAAATTGCAATAGTATGTGCTTCACACAGTAATTGATAACTCACTCAACATGTGTGTCTTAGCCATGAAAGAACCAATTGAATACCTTGTAATGAGATGGTCAAGGAGCTAATGTAGTTCAACATTGATGAATATTACCCGACAAATAAAAAAAAGGAACTAATTTAGATCAACCTTGATGTTATGTTTTACTTCAGATTGTTGACATTGGGGAGACACTTGAATTGTTCATGGAGCTCCAGACTCTGGGGGATAGGGTTTTGAGGAAATTAGCTTTCTCACATATTGTCCATAGTATTCGGCGTATGAATCAGAAGCACAAGAATGATATGAAGAATCGGGCACTTCAGAATATTTTGTTTGCCTTGCTACAGGTTTGGTTCTGCCTTTTCTTGTAATGCCTTCTGAATTTCTTTTTGGTTGAAGGTTGAAATTCTGCTTATTTGTAAATGTGATAGCAAGAGGATGAAGCAAAAGCAAAAAGATCACTCATCACACTTTGTGAGCTTCATCGAAGAAGGGTGTGGTTTGATGATAGAACAGCGAATGCTATATGCTCGGCATGCTTTCATTCATCATCAAGGTAGGCTTTGTTGCTAATTTTTTTGAGAATTCTAACATTTCTTTGTTGCTAATAGTTGCTCACTGCATTCATCACTTTAAAACTAAAGTTCTTTGTACTTGCTAAAATTCCCAGGATTATGATTGCCTCCTTATCCTTTCTTCTTGATTATGAGAAAATTGAAGATGACTCGGATAGTGATATGGCAGATAGTGAAGATGAGCAGACAGCCAATCCTCAGGTTGTGGTAAATAAAGAGGCTATTTACAAGGTTGGTTCTCATATTAAATCCTCTATGGGCATTCCTTATATAATACACACGTCTGCGGAGCAATGATGCCTGCACTAGTGATTACAGTGAATGGTTTATAATTCTAATGTGTGTCATTCATTAAATGGTTATTTAATCCATGTCAGCATACTTGTTTCACTCTTTATTTTTTTAGTTCAATGAGATTATTGATCTAATTTGTCACTAGTATAGAATAACAGTTTGTTCAAGATGTAGTGTATTCCGGTTTAGGTTGGATAACATGCAGATGAGTTTTTGCATTCAGACCTGATCCTTCTGTTTTAGAGTGGATAATGAGTTTCCATATTTTGATCTTTGAATGTCGGAACAACTTACCACTGATGTCTCTAGTTTTCAATATTTAACTTAGTTCAAACTCTCAAGAGAGTAATGAAAGTTTGTCCTCGGCTGTGGTAAATATTCATCAAATCTGTTGTACTTATGACTACTTGCACATCTAGGCAAATAATAAGGGTACATCGTCCAGCAAAAAGAAAAAGCAAGCAAAGTTGCAGCGTGCCGTCCGCAGCATGAAGAAGCAGCAGCGTGTGCAATCCGAAAATAACAGCACTAGTTATTATTCTCCATTAAACCACTTAAAGGATGCTCAGGTTTGTTTAGTTCTTTGTATTCTATGATGCAGTCTTTGTGATTTGGAATATGTGGAAAAGATACCTACAGTACATATTTTCTTGCAGGGATTTGCTGAAAAGCTATTCTCACGTCTTCAGACTTGCAATGAGAGGTTTGAGGTAGATTACCTTTCTTTACTTCCTGTAGTTTTGCTTTGGTACGACTGAAATGGACTTCCCAATTACCTATTCTTGTTCATTTCCTGTCTCCCTCCAGATTAAGATGATGATGCTGAAAGTAATTGCACGAACAGTTGGGCTTCATCACTTGATTTTGTTGAACTTCTATCCGTACCTTCAGAGATATGTTCAGGTATTTAATTATTAAATTTCCTCTGGCATGACAGCTGATATTTCTTTTGGCAGTGTACTTTTACATTCATACTTAAGGTTGGTGCGTGGGTGTGCTTATAATTGCAGCCCCATCAGCGTGATGTGACAAATTTACTTGCTGCAGCGGTTCAGGCATGTCATGATATGGTACAGTGCTTTTTGTTCTTCAATTTCTTTTTGTTTCTTTTGATAAACTTGCTAGCCTTCTCCAGCTCAGATGATATCTTATCTTGACAGGTGCCTCCTGATGCAGTTGAACCATTATTTAAACAAGTAGTCAATCAGTTTGTGCATGACCGTTCAAGGCCTGAGGTGTTCAAAATGACCTCATATCTCATTAGGATCATATATGTTGTACACAAATAAAATTCATGCTATATCTGTATTTGACATTTGCAGGCTATATCTGTTGGAATCAATGTAGTCCGAGAAATATGTTTGCGCATGCCTTTGGTATGTACAAGGTTTCTCCCAAGTATTTGGCATTTATAATATACTGTTTTATGTGTTCGTATATTCACAACTTTTGTCATTTCATCTTTTGTTTTAGCTGATGACAGAAGATTTGCTGCAAGACCTTGTGTTGTATAAAAAATCGAATGAGAAGGCAGTTTCTGCAGCGGCTCGATCACTTCTTACTTTGTTCAGAGGGGTATGAATGATTTCCCTCTTTCCCTCCTTAAACATGCATGTTAAGAATCAGTGAAGTTTTATTTGGTTCTACCACAACAATTGCTTGCAGATTTGCCCTTCACTTCTAGTTAAGAAGGACAGAGGGCGCCCTACTAACCCAAAAGCAAGGCCTAAGGCATTTGGTGAGGTTAGTGTTGCCAGCAGTGTTCCTGGCATTGAGTTGCTGGATCAGGAGGATAATGACAGTGATGATGTAGAGGAGGGGTCTGTTGGCTTGTCTGACTATGATAATCAAAGTGATGAGGATGTTGACCCTGTCGAAGAGGATGTCAATTGTGATAATGATGGAGATAATGTTTCCGACAATGGGTCCGGTGATGATGATAAAATTGACGATGAATGTAATAGTGATGAAGAATTTTCAGAAGATGATGATGCAATTGATAGTGCCACTGAAGACGATGAGAGTGATGGTGAAGCAGAGGATATTGTTGATAGTAAAATGCAGGATAATAGTAGCTTGGCTTCTGAAGATGATGATGTGGATGAAAAGGAATCTAAAGGAATAAAAAGGAAAATATCTGATATTGATGTAAATGCCGCCAGTAATAGCCTTCGTGCTTTAAAGAAATTAGCAGGGGCGAAAATGGAACATAACTCCTTGAATACGGAGGAGGATGGTATTCTATCTAATGAGGACTTCCAAAGAATCAAAGAACTGAAGGTATGCTGATTCTGAAGAAACTGAGTCCCACTTGCAATGAATCCTTCATTTATGTTCCCTGACCTTACAAGTTCTCTGTTTTTGCTCATTAGGCTAAAAAGGATGCGAGGAGTGTTTTAGCACAACATGGATTCAAGCTTCCCAGCTCAGACCAACTCAGTACTAAGAGAGTTGATGCTGCTAAACTTGAGGTTAGGTGCCTTACACTTTCACAACATTATTGTTCTGCAGTCACTGCTGTACTCCTTCCCACTCGTTGCCCAGAGGTGCTTTGCAATTACGATTTGGTTCAGAAGAAAATGCTTCACCCATAGCAAATAGAGGGAAGAAAAGGAAAATGCTTCCCCCATATTAAGCTGATAAAAGAGGATTTTAGATTGTGCTGTAGTTGCTTTCAAATTCTGATCGCTGGACACAAGCTTTTGTCTCCTTATTTTGATTTACTTTAGGAGTTGGCTGTTTTGTTTCTTGTTAATTGCAATCATCTACCCTAACAGGATGCATCCTATGCTATTATTTCTACTACTTTAGGCTAACATACGAAAGAAGCTCAGCAAGGAAGAGAGACTGGCGATTATTCGGGCTGGCAGAGAGGATAGAGGAAGATACCAGGCTAAAACTGCTCTGAAAAAGAAAAAGGTACTTCTATTGTTTGCAAACGATTTCCTAAAATTTCAAAATTGGTTTCTAATTATACCCTCGGGTGAATTTCGACTTTGTTTATGAATTTCCTGTTGTAACCGTACAAGTTACACATAACTTCATCTTTTCCCTTCGTACCCTGTCTCTCCGTCTTTCAAATTTATACTCTTGCTTTCACATCTCACGTATCTTTAGTAGTTAAAGGTTACCACTATAATGAATTGCACTTGTGATTTGGATGATGTGATTACATTTGTGTTTCAATTTTGCAGACGGGTGGTTCAAGCAATCAACAAAAAGAGCACAAAAAACTCATGCCGTTAGCAGCAAAGAGATCCAAAGTAGCAAGATCTAAGATAGATAAAAAGAGGAAGCAGGCGCGCGCTGGCAAACAATTTCGAGGGAGAAAAGCTTGGAAGTAGAGCGAAAACTAGCTTTCTTTTATCCAATTTTGTCAAAAGAAAAAGCAGAGAAGCAGAAAATGTGCTTTGCTCTATCATTGCCGTTTTTCATATTTGATTGTGTTTTTGTCTTAATTTATTGTAGACAATAGTGTTACGAGTAATTTTTTATTCGAAAAATAAGCGTGATTCTTTCTCTTTGCCTGTACTCTCAAGGCAGTCTGTTCATATGCATTTTTCTTCTTAATTTATTGTATATCTGCTTGCAAATGTTATTGCCATGTGATTTTAACATCATTGACATTCATTCCACCTTGAACGAATAGGTTTGATAATTGCTCTATTTTAGGGACCTTAATTTTATTAGTCATATCTGAGATGACAAGAATTGTACCAGCAGAAGTAGAGATAGATACGAAGTCTGAACATGGAAGCTCCCTGTGTGTATGGTGAGCAACTGTTTTGTCACGATATTTACGCATGGACGGGTCACACTTTGGCCAAGTATCCAAGTAAGAATCTCCCGGGAACTTGGTTGTGCATCTTCTCTTTGACACTCATCCTTGGCATATAGAGTGATCTCTCTTCATTATCAACCTATGTTGCTCAGGTCGTCCAATAAGTTTGTCGTACCTGTGTCAGATTTTCCAAATCTGCATAGTTTTTGGAGTATCTGACACGCACCGGATAATATTTTTGAAGAGTCTGAGCAATATAGATCTCATTGAAGTAAGGACAAGAGTAAGAGCAACCAACATCTTTTTTACCCCAGAAGGATCTTACTTAATTCACTAGAAACTTAACTTCTCCTTCACTGTGTAACTACTGAGATTTTGTTATTTTCGGAGATTAACAAACGCTGTGAAATAACTCAAATAAGAGCTCTTTCTCCTTGTGGTCCATTACTTGTTTTTTTTCTTGGTACTTGAACCTCTTAATGAATGTGTGTTGATTGCTATGTGCTAAATACTGCGAAGAATCTTTTTCCTTTCGGTCACATTATCTGTGTTCTGTGCTATTTGAACCACAATATGTATCAACTGCTATGCGCTAAATATTGCGGAATAAGAACTCTTACTCCTTTTGGTCCATTACTTCAGTTTTGCGGTAATTGAACCGTTTTAACTAGGGCTGTCCAATGGGGCGGGGTTGGGTTCTGGCGGGGCTGGGGTTATGGCGGGGTCGGGGGCTGGCGGGGTCTCCCGCCGCCCCGTCCCGATCCAGAGGGGGTGGGATGGAGTCATTTTTTTATTTGTTTTTAAATTAATTAAATAAATAACACACACAACAAAATAATTTAATAAAAATATCCCAAGACTGTTTTTGTGCCTCTTATATTATTCGACTAGAAGTATGATTTTTTTTGTAATACAATTTCAAAATTGCAACTTCGTGATATTGAAAGTTGCAAATAAATAACATAGTAAAATTACAATTAAAAAAAATTACATTTTAAGAAACACATTTTCTAGTTTCTTTATAATTTCTTGTGGTTCTTCGGTTGGAATTGGTATATCTTGATCAAATTGGACGACGTCGCTTGCACATCCGTCGGATAAGATTTCGTTGTAATTGTAGTCTTCTTCTTCGTTGATCTTCGGTTGGCCGCACCTCCTACGCTCCGCACGAATCCAGTCTCTGAATAGAACTGCAATCTCTAGTGAGTCTCCTGCCAATGAATGTCAGTGCTCCCCTATTTGAAATCTTCCCGCAGAAAATGCGCTTTCGGACGTTGTTGATGACGCTTGAATGTTCAACACATCTCGGGTCATCTTTGCTAGTGTTGGAAAATTCTTCTCATTCTCCCTCCAGTATTTTAGCAAGTCTTCACGTCCCTCTTCATTTTCAATTGCTTCGTACGGACAACACCCTGCAAAACAAAAACATCAAACTCGCTAACTTGGTTAAAAACGGTACCACTAAACATTCTCTGTCTGAGGCTTTGAATACTAGCCGCAGAAACAACATGTCATTTTTGAGGTTTTGTTGAAGAAGAAGAAGATAGCATGGAAGCCGATTTGTTGCTAGCACATTCTTGTTGGTAATGCGTATATACTTTTTTACATTCATCTTGAATGCTAGACAACACTTCTTCTCTATTTTTTTCAACAGGTGGTGGCTCATTTGAATTTTTAGGAGTTGGTGGAAGTGTATCTATGCAATCGTAAATAGTTTCAACAAGATTTTTATAACCGTCTATTTTAATAGACGGATTTAATACAACACTAATAAAAAATATTGGGAAAATAGGAATAAAATATTTTTTCACTTTTATAAACATTTTTTTAATAGGTGCCTTATAAGCTGATTTTGCCATATATTCACTAAGTAATATAAATATTAGAGCTATATAAAATAACATTGATGAAATAGTAGGATAATAAGTACCGGAAAATTCTTTAGTAGCTAGATAAAATTTCTCTAAAAATGTATTAAGTTCTAAAATTGTATCCCAATCGGAATCTATAAGCATATCATTAGGATTTCGATTACGAGCGTTAAAAAATTGAGTTATAGGTTGTCTATACTCATAAGCAACAAATAGTTGGTTGTATAAAGAATTTCATCTCGTGCATACTTCTTCGAAAACTTTTCGGTAAGGTAGACCACAATCGTGACAAGTTTTTTTATATTCTTTTAGTCGTTGTATTCTATTATTTTTAAAAATATAGTTTATAGCAAACTGAATTTTTCCAAAAATTTCTTCAAAAAGTGATATACCATCCTTTACAACTAAGTTATAAATATGACATGCACATTTTATTTGAAAATGATCTGGAAAAGATGGAGTTAAGACATTTTTTAATAATGTAACAACATAAATATTAGAAGAAGCGTTATCTAATGTAATAGTCATGACTTTATCAGTTATGTCATAATAATCGCAAACAGAAGAAATATTTTCTTGAATAAAAATACCAGTGTGCCTACAATCTATATGCTAAAATACGTTTTTGCATAGACCATTTACAGTCTATCCAATGACATGTTACAGTTAAATAATCATGACCGTTAGTACTCGACCTATATCAGATGTGATAGATACTTTTTCAGGGTAATGATATAAATAATAACGTAAATATTGTTGATATTCGTGTGCAAATTTAAAAACATCTCTCCTAACAGTTGATTTAGGAAAACCGTTATAAGCAGGATTGTAAATTGATCTTATATAATGAATAAAACCAGGAGAATCAGAAAATGAAAAAGGCAAACCCTCCACTGCAACTAATTTTGATAATTCTTCCCTATCTTTCATTTTATCGTATTTAGGGTCTACAATTGCCCTCGTCATAGGGTCAATTTGACCCTATACCTGGTGCGGGACAGTATGTGAAACTTGTCCTGACTGAGAGGACATTGTTGACTCACCCGTCACTTGAGTCTTATATTCATCCCACCTAGCTTTGTGTTTGGTATTCAAATGCGTAGTTAAACCTCCCGTCCCGCTCTGACATTTTCCCATTTCAAATTTATAAACAATTTTACAAATTTTGCATGTAACAACTTGATTTTGTACATCTCTATCAAAAAAAAGCCATACATGTGATTTTAATTTTCGTTCTGGTGGGCCTCGTCTCATACTAGGGGGAATAGGAGGCGTTCGAGTTTGAGGTGCATTAGTTGGCGTGTCATCTAGATTAGTTGGTGTGTCATCTAGATGTTCATCTAAATTAAACTCTTGTTGATTTTCAGAAAATAGCTCATCGTCTAAATCTAATTGTACTTCAGGAAAATGTTCAGTATCAATAAAATCATCATGTCTAGGAGGAATAAGATGACTAGAAGAAGGACAATTGCCTTTGTCACCCCTACTAGAACTAGACATACCCAACATTCCTTTTATTCCTTTCATTTTAATTTATGCTAATAAATACTTAAATAGTTAAAGATAATGAAATTAAGTGCGCTAATTAAAATAAAGAAACAATAATAATTTAATAAAGGAACGAATGTACCAAACGCCGACGTAACGTCGACGTGTAATCGAGAGATGTTGAAAATTGAAACTTTGCTCAACGGATGATCCTCAAGCTAGTTGTCAGCTTCACTCCCAATTCCCAAATGAATAAATTAAATTAAATATTTAGAAGACAATGCAAAGAGAATGAGAGATAGATTGAGAGATTATTAGAGAGATTGTAATTGTAGGAAGATTTGTGAGAAAGAATGGAGAGAAAATGAAGTATTTATAGTTGAAAATTTTGAGTTAAAGTGTAAATATAATAACTTAATTGTTAAAATAAATATTAGGGGGGTTGGGGGCGGGGTATTTGGCATGGCACACCAACTGGACAAAGCAAAGCCAGTGCCAGTGGCCTGTCGGATGGGGTGGGGAAGCGGTCGTGGCCTGGGTCGGGGTGAGTCGGTGTTGGGTTTTTTTCTCGGCCCCGTACCGGTACCGATACCGATATACCGATACCGGTACAGGGCAAGGGGGTCGGGGCGGGGTCGGTATGTGGTCGGGGCGGGGTCGGTATACCCCGCCCCGTTGGACAGCCTTAGTTTTAACCAAATATGTGTCGATTGCTATGTGCTAAAAACTGCGGAATAAGAGTTCTTACTCCTTTTGGTCCATTACTTGTATTGCTAAAAGTTTGTTTAATGTTCTTGTGTGTGTTCCTGCAATTCTAATAAGTATTTTTTCTTGTCCCTTTTTTTTGGTTATTTCATCTTTGCTACTTGTAATCAGATATAAATAAGTGAGTTGTTGTGGCTGTGATGGACCAACTTTATAAGGTTGATAAATAAACTTGTCAACTTTTTTCTAATCACATATGTTTGTTCACCATATATTAATGTATTGCTTGTATAGTTGTATATCTTTCTCTCTTTTTTCGTTTTCATGAAGAACTTCAACAATTTCCCTTTTGTATAAAATATATTGACTACAAATTGAGCTAGAGAAAAAAAACAAACTCCTTGACAACATTCAGTACTGCAATCTTAACCTAGAATACTGAACTACCCCGTGCAAGTAATTGACACCCCACTAAGTAGAATAGTTATGATATCTTCATCAAGTTCTAATTCTTTGAATATACTTAAATATGGCTTAGTTACAGAAACAGACATCGAACTTTAGTTTAATTGCACAAAAATCGTCTAACTAATTTGGGCAAATACATAGACGGCTCCCTAAAGTTGTCACGTCTTTTCATTTAGACACCACAAGGTCCACAACTGAGACTACTACATCTTAAGACTTTCTAAGTTGTTACATGGAGCAAGGTCTAGAGTATAATGACCAAGCCTTCCTGTACGATACAGATTAAGCAACTTAGCAGCCACTTTACGAACATAATCATCCGAGTCAGGAGACAAATTAAAAGCATCGCCAAGAACAGCAAACTCTGCTTTGATGAGCTGCAACATAATTTCCTCATCCAGTAGATTGCCATCGAAAGATGAAACTGCTTCGAAGAGTGCTCTTCGAACTTTGTTCACAACAAAATCCTGCATGAATAATCTCAGATGACATATCCAACTATTCTAATGAGGAAAGATCATGTTCCATTAATTATAGATGCTGATTGACATACATGTGACAATTAGAGCATCTACCGAGGTTCCACTTATTAACATTAGAATTATCAAATTGTTATAATCAAATGTTTCTATGTACATATGCATATTGTCGAAACAAAAATAGATCATTCCCTGAAGCTGTGTTGCTCGGGCCCTCAAAAAAAATTGTAAGTGCAGTTTGATAACAAACGACTAAAGAAACAGAACAAGCATATAGCAAAGAGGAAAGAAAGACATTATAATCCATTTCCTGTTAAACTGCTTACCTGCGTGTGATCTGTTAAATATTGTCTCTTCTGTCTTCTCTCTAACTCGGAAACATCATCAGCACCTGATAATGACAGCTTCGCCCATTTCTTGTATTCATCACACGAGTTAAAGATGGATAGAAAATATTCTGCAAGCTCCACTTCCCCAACCAAGCAATCTCTGATAGCACCTGTATTTCAAATAAAGGAACATAGAATATCAGTTGGTAAGTCACTTCTAAACTCAAACTCCCGCAATTTTCCACTTCCTCACTAACCATGGTACTTTCTCCTTGTGTAAAGTTTTGTCCCTTTGCCCGTACCTCGACTAATTCACTCTGCTACCTCCCACCACAGAAATCGGGTAACTCTATCCACCAAGGCAGGCTTAGACAGATGTGAAGAAACCACCTACTAGTATTTTTGCCTCTATCGGGATTTGAACCTGAGACCTCATGGTTCCCAAACCGCTTCATTGACCGTTAGGTCACACCCTTGGGTGCTGGTTTTATACCTATTAATGTCTATAGTTCCTTCTTTTTATTTCAGTTAACAAGAGGAACGGGAATTGTGAGAGAATTGGGATATGTGACTATGTTCTGATGAATCCAAAAAGTTAGCGGAAGAGAATGTTTTGGAAATTGTACCTGTTAATGCTAGATTGGAGCACGCCTCTGCATCAAGAATCTCAGCCGGAAAAAAACCAGGGGTGTCTAACACATAAATACTAGGATGGCTGGCAATCTGATATTGTAAAAAGTAGTTTCATCAAGAAATGACTATAGAAACAAAAAGCAGGCAGAAAAGCTAAAACCCGTAAGCTGAAATACAACTATGCGAAAAATCCCAAACCCAAGCTTCTGGGAAGCCAAAAAAATTTATTTTTTTCAAAAAAGAGCTAGCTTTTAAGGAGAAAATAAGTGCTTTTGAGTAGTACCAGTACCTGTTTTTCAGAAGCTAAAAAGGTAGCTTCCCCGGAAGCACTTTTGGAACATTGGCCAAACACAAAGTGCTACTCTAATACTAGCAGAACTCAAAAGTATTTTTCAACTTGATTAGTCAAACACAAACAACTACTCTCCAAAAGTACTTTTTCAAAAAATATTTTTCAAAATGAGAAGATTCTGAAAGCTTGGCCAAACAGGCTATAACCTTTTTAGTTCACAACTTTTCTGGTTGAGGCCAAATGATGATAATAATACAAAGAAGGGGAAAACCTCTTTTTCTATAAGTAAGAAATAAGTACCTTCAAGCCACTAATACTTTTTGTCTCTCCTGGATGAGGACTCACTATGGCATGCTTTAATCTTCCTTTCTCTACAAATCAAAGAATGTTTCATGATGTTTGGATTGGTTAAGTTCTATACTCTAGAGAGACTCTCTCAGAACCACTAGAAAACAGCTACAAGAACTTAATAACTAACAGCTTGTATTAAAAGTTGATGTACCCGCTGCACTGATCCTTCCAATTTGATGCAATGAGTTGGCAAGGGCAGACTTCCCAACATTAGGAATGCCGACAAGCATTAATGTAATTGTCTGATCCCCATGACCAATCTTTGGTAATTCTCGAACTCTGGCTCGTAGAAAGTTCAGTAACTGCAAGTCTGCAACATGTCAAGATTTATATATGACGCAAAACGAGCATCACATGCAAAATAAAAGGTAGTCTGATTAACTAGCGATGAACATCAAAGCCTACTCCTTTTCCATTAGTACAATATCAATACCAACTCTATAAAAATTTTCAGTTGTCCAAGAATTTCCTTTCTATGTTTCTAACACAGTTATTTGTTTTCTTATCCAAACATGTATTGTCATTAACTTCATAGACCTTTCAAGTTAGATAAATAAAATAGTGGCGTTAACGGTGCCAACGATGGTGGAGGGGAAGGAAATGCTAGTGGTAGAAGAACAAGTGCAAGGGAGGGCCGGAGAGGTAAAATGGGTTGGGGCCTTATAGTGGCATGCCACAAGGCATCCACCTTATTAAAATGTTAGTGCCACGTGAGATTGGGTGAACACCTTAGGCAATCCTAACTGAAGAAGGTATATTTGAACCATACAGGTAACTGCGGGGGTATTTTTGTACTGATAGTATAACGGAAGGTAAAATCGATCCTTTTGGCATAGTAGAGGGGAAAATTTGACCCTTTCCCCCTTGATCTATGTGTAGTATATCTCTTCTAGGGACCCTTTGACAAAAAAAAAATACAAAAAGAAACTCCATGCAGAAGGAATGTTACTGAAGTGATAATCCAGAAAGCTAACCATCAAGCACACGAACACGGTACATCAGTGGGAGAGTATGTTCAGAATTATGGGGAGCAATAGTTAAGTTACGGATTTGGAGTAAGAACTGAACAATAAATTCAGCACTAAACTTGAAATGAATAATTGTTACAAAATAAATGATGTCAATCTTTCAGTAATAACTCAAAAGAAGAAAAACTCAGTAATATACGTACGCATCTATATGTGTTGATGTCAAACAACAATAGAACATCAACGTACCAAAATTATGCCATCCAAACCACTAAAATTTTCTAATATAGGGAAAATTTGCAAATTATGCATGAAACAATGCCAACCTTTCTGTAAATATCAATTTAACCAAGAAATATGGAACCAATGCATATTCAACCTATGTATTTAGGTCAAACATCATGAGAATAACAATTTACCAACACAAGAGCAAACCAACAAGTGTTGCTATAACAAGAACAATTTGCAAATTAGACAACTGCGGGAAACTTTCATACAGTTACCTCTTTGATGTTGTCCTTATTATGGGAATTGACTCCAAAAACAAGACACTTTTGTTGCTCAAAGTATTTCAGCCATTCCTGCAGGAAACAAATGTAAATATTTGTACACGTAAGAGGCAGCAAGCAAAAAGTAACGCCTAACCACAAAAAGCTTTCATGTATGCTGCCCGTCATCATACAAGGGTGTGCCATTTTTCCCCATCTAAAATAAAAAATAGCAGCCTTAGAAGTCAAGAGCAACGCATTACCTTTAACTGAATGTGATTTGCTAAATCTGTCTTGTTCAGAATTATAATGCGCCTCGAGGAAGGTGAATGATGCTTAATTAGCTCACATGTTGATGATAAAGGAATCTGAGAAAAGCCAAAGGATTAAAAAAACAAATGAGATGATAGATATGCAAGCATATCCTTGTAAATAAAGGAACTGGAACATGATTGAAACATATTAGTAACAAAATACCCACCATGAATGCCATTGACAATTTTGTCAACTCTTTTACTCCCTCAGTCCCAATATATGACACTCTTTTCTTTTAAGTCAGTCAAAAAAGAATGGCATCTCTCCATGTTTAGTACCAATTTAGCTTTAAACTTTTCATTTTTACCCTTAATGAAATGATTTTTAGATACAGAAATTTCTATGGCTTATTTTAGACCACAAATTTCAAAAGTCTTCCTTTTGCTCTTAAATTTTGTGCCCAGTCAAACAACTTCACATGAGTTGGGACGGATGGAGTAATATATTATCCAAACACCACATCATATAACAAAACGTTTTCAGATTAAGACTAACAAGCTTATTCAGACATTTAATCAAACACATACCAGGCAACAATGAAAAGGAAAATATCCATGAAGGCTAGAATTTATACATACCCGGGCATCTCGGATTTCAAGGAGAATATCAACCAATGGGATCCGTTCGGTTATGGCACGAGATGCTGCAGCCATGTGAGGTGTATACCACCATGTTGAACCTTTATTCCTTACAACTTCCTTAATTGCACTACCTATCTTTTGAACTAAACTAGCCTTTAACACCATTCTTGAGCAAAATAATGAGCTGTGTAAGCGCATAATTGGATTAGCATATTCCCTAACAAGTAACAATCCATTCTCTATGATTTTTTAAAAAAAAGTTCCATTCTCAGTACAACAACAACAACACACCCGGTGTAATCCCACAAGTGGGGGAGTGTAGCATGTACACAGACCTTACCCTATCCATCAGTTCCATTCTCAGTATTAACAAGTATCTCATATAAAATGGCTAAAGAATGAGTTTTTCATTTCAATACATAATAATAAATCAACCAAAAGATGCTAAATTTAAATCAATAGACTATTGTGCACTTGCAGAAATGTAAGGTACAATAGACTGTGGTCCGGCATTTTCCGGACCTCACACATAGCGAAATCTTAACGCACCGGATTGTCCTAATAATAATCAACCCAAAGATGCTAACTTTAAATGCTAAAGCAGGCGCACAAACTCAAAGAAACACTTAAAAATGTACAAAGGTTCGATTTTTACCTATTTCGCGATGAAACTCCAAATCCTGGGAGCAGTGCCTGCAATACAGTTTCATTCAGTCCTTATGGTTATACCTATTTAATTTAAGAAAATTTAAATTATTTTTATTAATTTTTAATATGATTTTTAAATTATTTCACTAATTTTAAGTTATTGGTCTAATTTCTTTTTACTACTATTGATAATTATTATATAAACTAAAGTTACATGTTAACTCATGTGAACATTAAATTCCACTTGTGAATAATGTAATGCTATACTTCATATGTCTTAATTTAGTGACACTTTGCTTTTCAAGATTCAATTTTTTTTTTGATAATCTGCGCCTGGCGCCTTTAAGAATCATATCGTTAGTACTGCGTAAGATCTTTTACTATGCTCCTGGAGGCGAATAGAACCCGTTCTTAGCCGTCACCGCCAGGTAAATCGCGGGATGTGCGCCCCGCATTCAGTGTCTAATCGCCACCAACGGATCAATGCTACAAGGTCCGACCCCCCAATAGATTGTCTGAGGGAGTATCAAACCACACTGCAATATGCCCGCGCGGTTAAGCTACCAGACTTTAATACGAGACATATGCCCCGGAGAACGTATCCGCCGAGAATCGAACTTGTGACCCTAAGGCCATAAATTTGACTAATGGCCACTGGGCCACTATCTTTGGATAAGATTGAATTATTTTAACTTTGATCAATGAGAAAAATTAGTACTTATTATATTATTTGATTATTTAAATTTTAAAATATTAAATTGATTTAATCTAATTTAACTTTAAAAATTAATCAAACTAACCCTTGAGAAGCAAAAAATGTCACATAAATTAAGACGGTTGAAATATAAAAATATTGTATATTAAATAACAATATAGAGATTGTTAAGATTGTGATATAATTCTATTTTTTATTTATCCTTTGTCCACCATTTGTATTGAGCCATACCAAAATCCGAATTATGCATAAAAGTCATTAATAGATAAAAATGGTCTTTAAAGTTCTCATTTGAATATCTGTTACTATCGCTAAAATAGGAGAGCGAATTGTCAAAATAGTACTCTTTGAAAAAATTATTCCCAAAATACTACTCTCCCAAAATTAATTCTCATTTTACAACTAATTTTGCCACATGAATTGCCAAGTGGATAAAAACATATTAGTTAGTATTTAATCAATATTTCACATGTCACATATATTGTAGGAATGTAAATTTATAAGTTTATATTGTACATTTATTCTATTAGAAAGTTAAAATATATTTTTTCTGTTTATTTTCGGGTCGACGTGGCGCGACAGATTTTTTTATTTTATTCTTAAAAACGAAGCTGAAAATTCAATTTTAAAAAATAAACGAAAATTCATTTTTTTTTAAATGAAATTGAAAATTCAATTTTAAAATAACGAAACTGAAATTTCAATTTTTTTATTTAAAAAAAAAAAGAAACTGAAAATTCAATTAAAAAACGAAAATTCAATTTTTCTTTTTTTTTTTTAAAAGCGAAACTGAAAATTCAATTAAAAAAAACGAAAATTCGTTTTTTTTTAAAAATGAAACTGAAATTGATATACGTTGTCTTGCGAATTAATTACTACACAACTTATGCCGAATAACTTAATTTTTACACAATTTATTACATAAAAAATCATTTTTTTAAAAAATTGAATTTTCAGTTTCGTTTTAAAAAAAAATGAATTTTCGTTTTTTTAAAATTGAATTTTCAGTTTCGTTTAAAAAATGAATTTTCATTATTTTTAAAATTGAATTTTCAGTTTTCGTTTTAAAAAAAATGAATTTTCGTTTTAAAAAAAATATAAAAAAACATTGAATTTTCGTTTTTAAAATTTAAAAAAAAAACCGCCGGGCCACGTCGACTTGAGAATAAACAAAAAATATATATTTTAATTTTTCTAATAGAATAAATATACAATATAAACTTATAAATTTACATTTCTACAATATATGTAACATGTGAAATATTGATTAAATACTGGGTCGCCGATGACTCGCCCCGGCCCCACTCCGACTTCCGACACGACCCGTAAAAAAACGGACCGGGGCTCAACCGAGGGACAGGTATGGTCCCGCCCGACCACTGTGCCCCGATCCCGCCCTAGTCCCTTTGCAGAAAATAGCCGTTGTCTAACGACCATTTTACATTTTGGCCGTTAGACAACGACCATTTTTGGCTTCCCCCTCCCCCAACCCCCCTACCCCTTTATATTTATTTTTAACCCCTAAGTTATTATATTTACACTTTAACCCAATTTTTCAACTATAAATACCTCATTTCCTCTTCTTATTATTTTCACAAATCTTTCTACTCTCTAATCTCTCAATCAATCAATCTCTATTTTCTATACAACATTGTCTACTACATATTCAATATTTCAATCTATTTATTAATTTGAGAATTGGGAGTAAAGTTGGCAACTAGCTTGAGGATTATCTATCGAGCAAAGTTTCAATTTTCAACCTATCGATTACACGTCGACTCTACGTCGGCGTTTGGTACATTCGTTCTCTCATTAAATTATTATTTTGTTTTTATTTTATTTAGCACATTTAATTTCATTATCTCTAAGTCTTTAACTATTTATTACCATGAAAAGAGTAAAAAGTGTTTTTGACAAGGGTACTTCTTCTAGTAGGGCGGTTAACAAGGGCAAGGGTACTTCTTCTAGTATTCCTAGACAAGATGATTTTATAGATCCTGAACTGTTTCCTGAAATACCATATGATCTTGACACAAATGATTATCCTCAAATTGAAGAAGATTTTAATTTAGATGATACACCTACTAATAAAGATGATGATACACCCACTAGTGAAATGCCTCCTATCCCCCCTACTATGAGACGAGGTCCGGCAAAACGACCATTAAAATCAGTTGTATGAAAATATTTTGACAGCGACGTACCGAATCAAGTAGCTGTATGTAAAACTTGTAAAAATATTTATTCTTTTAAAACTGGATAAGGTCATGGTGGGACGGGGGGTTTAGGAAGACACCTATTGCAGAAACACAAAGCCTTGCATGCCCAATACATGATTGAAAAAAATGGTGAGCAAGCGTCCTCTCAATCGGGACAAGGTTCACATACTGTCCCGAACAAAGTACACGGTCAAATTAACCCTATGACGGGGGAGTTGTAGGCCCTAAATACGATAAACATAAAGATAGGGAAGCACTAGCAAAATTAGTTGCTGTGGAGGGTTTGCCTTTTTCATTTCCTGAATCTCCTGGTTTTATTCATTATATTAGAGATATGTATAATCCTGCTTATAAAGGTTTTCCTAGATCAACTGTTAAAAGAGATGTATTTAAATTTGCACATGAATATCAACAGTATTTACGTTATGCATTATATCATTTAAATTGCAAAGTCGCTCTAACTTCTGATATAGGTCGTAGTACTAACGGCCATGATTATTTAACGGTAACCTGTCATTGGATAGATTATAAATGGTCTATGCAAAAACGTATTTTAGCATATAGATATATAGATAAGAGTAACAATGGTGAGTTTATTTTAAAATATTTATTCATCTGCGACATTACTTAATAACTGATAAAGTTATGAGTATTACATTAGATAATGCATCTTCTAACAATTCTGTTATTTGTATTTCAAGAGATGTTTTAACTCCGTCTTTTCCAAAACATTTTCATATCAAATGTGCGTGTCATATTTATAACTTAGTTGTAAAGGATGGTCTTTCACTTTTTCAAGATATTCTTGAAAAAATATAATTTGCTATACACTTTATTTTTAAAAATAATAGAATTCAACAGAGAAAAGAATATAAAAAAACTTGTCACGATTGTGGACTATCTTACAGAAAAATTCCCGAAGAAGTACCAACTAAGTGGAATTCTTTATATGACTAACTAGTTGTTGCTTATGACTATAGAAAACCTATCACTTTATTTTTTAACGCCCATAATCAAAATTCAAATGATATGATTATGGATAATGATTGGGACAAAATTAGAGAACTTATTGTATTTCTAGAGAATTTTCAACGAGTAACAAAAAAAATTTCTACTTTATATTATCCTACTATTTCAACTATGTTGTTTTATATAGCTATAATATGTTTACTTCTTAAAGAATATATGGAAAAACCTGCTTATAAGGCAGCTATTAAAAAATGTTTATGAAATTAAAGAAATATTTTATCCCTATTCCCCCTATTTATATTATTGGTGATGTATTAAACCCGACTATTAAAGTAAAGGGTTGTAAAAGTCTTATTGAAAATATTTATACCTGTATGGACGTACTACCACCTCCAACTCCCAAAAATTTAAATGTTGAGCCACCTATTGAACAAACGCTAGAAGAAGTGTTGAATAGCGTAGAAGATGAATGCAAAAAAGTATATCGACATTACCAGCAAGAAAGTGTTAGTAACCAACCGACTTTCGTACCATCTTCTTCTTCAACACAACCTAAAAAAAGACATGCTGTTTCTGGGGCTAGTATTAATTCTATTGAAAACCTCAGAAATAGAATGTGCGGTGGTAGCAGTGCTAACCAAATTAGCGAGTTCGATGTTTTTGTTTTGCAGGGTAATTTACCTTACCAAGCAGTTATCAATGAAGAAGGAAAAGAAGACTTGCTGAAATATTGGATGCAGAATGAGAAGACATTTCCGACACTTTCAATGATGGCACGAGATATTTTGAACATTCAAGCGTCATCAATCGCTTCTGAAAGCGCTTTTTCTGCCGGCAGATTTCAAATAGGAGAGCACAGACACTCATTAGCCGGAGACAACTTGGAGATGGCGGCACTATTCAAAGATTGGATACAAGCGGAGCGAAGGAGGTGCGGTCAACCAGAGATTAACGAAGAAGAAGACGACAACTACAACGACATTTTATCTGAAGGCATGAGTAGCGACGTAGAACAATTTGACCAAGATATACCAATTCCAACCGAAGAACCACAAGAAATTATAAAGAAACTAGAAAAAATATTTTCAAATTGGTAATTTATTTCATTGCAATTTTTTAATTTTTCTATGTCTTTTGCAATTTTTTAATTTTTTTCAACAACAGTACACTACAATGTTGTAATTCTGAATCTTGAATATTTCAATGAAATAATTAATAATATAAGAGGCACAAAAACAGCTTTGGGATGTTTTTTTTACACTCTTCTTGTCTTTGTTTAATTATTTAGTTTATACTTTATACTTTATAGTTTATACTTTATAAATATATTATATATATTAGTATAATACTATAATTATAATACTATAAGTCTATAATATTATAGTATATGTATATGACTATATATTAATGTTACTTTGTTAGTAATTTAGTATTTTTAATTTAGTGATTTTTTTTTAAAAAAAAAACCCGCCCGACCCGCCCCGACCCCCTGCCCAACGTGACCGGGACACGGTATGGTCCCGCACGACCCGACTCCACCCCTCTTCTCCGCCCGACCCGTTCCGATCCCGCTAAACCCGACCCCGATGGGCCCGACCCGGTCCACTGGCCAGTCCTATTAAATACTAATTAATATATTTTTATCCATTTGGCAATCCATATTGTAAAATAAAAATTAATTTTGAAAGAATATTATTCTGAAAATAATTTTTTTACTCAATACTATTTTAGCATTCGTTCGAAATAGGAACCACTCTGCCCAAAGTCGCGGTTAGGCCGTTAGGGTGCCTATGCCCAAGAAGGGTCTAGGGGACCAAACACCAAACACGCGACAGGTTGTAGCATTTCACATTCTATAGGTGCGCATGACGGCCGTCAACTTTACTCCCGACAATTTCAAATAATCTTTTTTTTCGAAGGCTAAGAAATAGGGAAGAATGTCAATTGTTTATTACTCTTCTTAAATACCATTTATTGTTTTGTTAAGAGTGCTACAGAGTGTATTTACTTTGATTTTCCTTTACACTAAATCTATGTTCCGCCATGCTCGTATAGCTTCCCATCTTCCCCACATAAAACAATCTCTACAAACTCTCCCCAAATTCCCATTCCCCATTTCACAATGCTCTCAAAACACAAATGAAAGCTTTTTAATTCATGGAAATGTTGGTGATTATTTGGTGGGTGCACGTAAGGTGTTTGATGAAATGCCTGAAAGAGATTTTCTCTCATTATGCTCCACAACAAAATCTCTTCATCAAACACAACAAACCCACGCTTTCTCCGTTATCAATGGCCTACTCCCTATCAGCATTTCCATTTCCGCTGCTCTTATTCTCCGTTACGCCATTTTTTCGTCTAAATCAAGAATTGTACGGACACTTTTTTATCAAAGTCTTCCTTTTTCGCGTTCGGCATTTTTGTATAATACCCTTATACGAGCTGAAGTGATTTTGGGTGTTATCGATGATGATGATCATCATAATTTCCCTTTTGTTGTTTATAATGAAATGTTGAGAAGTGGTGTTGTACCTGATGATCATACTTTCCCTTTTGTGATTAAGCTTTGTTCGGATTTTAACGAGGTTCGAAAAGGGTTGGAGGTTCATGTGTTGTTGATGAAATTGGGATTTGATTATGATGTGTTTGTGAATAATACATTGATGGTGTTTTATGGGAGTTTTGGTGATTTGGCGGGTGCGCGGAAGGTGTTTGATGAAATGCCCGAAAGGGATTTGGTTTCGTGGAACAGTATTATTCGAGTGTTTTCAGATAATAAGTGTCAGTTTGAAGCTATTGTGATGTTTAGGAAGATGATTTTGTTGTCTGAGTTTAAGCCGAATGTGGTAAGTGTTGTGAGTGTTTTGCCTGTTTGTGCAGTGCTGGAAGACGGGATTTTGGTTAGTGAGATTCATTGTTATGCGATTAAAGTGGGAATAGATTGTCAAGTGAGTATTGGGAATGCTTTCGTCGATGTATATGGGAAGTGCTTGAATGTTGAGTCGTCAAGACGAGTTTTTGATGAGATGGATGAAAAGAATGAGGTTTCGTGGAATTCAATGATTGGTACTTTTGCTCATAACGGGTTCAATAACCAAGCATTGGAAAGTTTCAGGTTTATGATTAGTGAAGGTTGGAAAGTAAACTCGACTACAGTTTCAGGTTTGTTACCTGTCTTGGTTGAACTTGGCAAGTTTAGTAAGGGAAGAGAAGTTCATGGTTTTTGTCTAAGAACAGGTTTAGAGTGTGATGTATTTGTTGCGAATGCCTTGATTGATATGTACGCAAAATCGGAACATTCAGCTGAAGCATCAGCCGTGTTCCACAAAATGGGTTCGAGAAACGTTGTGTCATGGAATACAATGGTTGCAAATTTTGCTCAAAATAGGCTTGAGTTAGAGGCTATAGGACTTGTCAGGGAAATGCAATCTTTTAGTGAAACTCCAACATCTGTTACGCTTACAAATGTTCTTCCTGCATGTGCACGAATTGGTTGTCTTCGTTCAGGAAAGGAAATACATGCCAGGTCAATAAGGAATGGGTCTTTCATTGATCTCTTCGTATCAAATGCTATAACCGATATGTACGCAAAATGCGGTTATCTAAATCTTGCACAAAATGTGTTTGACGTGTCTCTTAGAGATGAGGTGTCTTATAATATACTCATTATTGGTTATTCACAGACAAGTTATTGCTCAAAGTCTCTTGTACTGTTCTCTGAAATGGCGCTGACGGGGATGAAGCATGATACTGTTTCCTTTGTTGGAGTTCTCTCAGCTTGTGCAACTATTTCGGCAACTAAACAAGGAAAGGAAATCCATGCATTTGGGGTTAGAAGAATGTTTCATGAACATCTGTTTATCTCAAATTCTCTCTTGGATTTGTATACCAAATGTGGACGGAGTGATCTTTCTCAGAAGATTTTTGATAGGATAGAGAGAAGGGATGCAGCATCATGGAATACTATGATTTTAGGGTATGGGATGCTTGGTGATTTACATACTGCAATAGATATGTTTGAAGCCATGCGAGAGGATGGTGTTGAACACGATTCAGTCTCGTATATTGCAGTTCTATCAGCGTGTAGTCATGGAGGACTAGTCGATAAGGGAAAGAAATACTTTAATGACATGCTTGCTCGTAACATTGAACCATCACAGATGCACTACGCTTGCATGGTTGATCTTCTTGGCCGTTCCGGGCTTATGGATGAGGCCATTAACCTTATTACTGGTCTACCATTTGAACCAGATTCCAATGTTTGGGCTGCGCTCCTTGGAGCATGTCGTCTCCATGGAAATGTCGACTTAGGGTCTTGGGCAGCTGAACACTTATTTAAGCTCCAGCCGCATCATCCTGGGTACTATGCTCTTCTTTCAAATATGTATGCTGAAGCAGGCCGGTGGGGTGAAGCTGATAGGATCAGAGAGTTGATGAAGCTGAGGGGAGTGAAGAAAAACCCCGGATGTAGTTGGGTTCAAATTCAAGACAAGGTGCAGGCTTTTATTGTTGGACAAAGACTGGAAGGATTGGATCCATGTTTATCGCTTGAGAACATTGGTTAAGATGGGGTTTTCCTGATGGCCCAGACTTTCTGTATGAGCTGTGGTATGCCTAATTGAACACCAATACAGAGGTCCAAACCAATATTTTTCATCCTGAAGCAGTGTGGACCAAATTTTGATTCCTTACGAAGACTCATTTGCTGCATTATTGACAACGTTTAGGGTCGGGGAATCTGGGTGAAGTTGCTGACTTTCCACTTTATTGAGCTGGCACTGAACATCAAATCATGGCCAAGTGCAAGCTTTGTCCAGGACAAGAAATGAAAGGATAGACCCAGAGCTCCGGTGTGATCTGCTTCGCTTAAGATGTGCTGTACTGGAGCAATTTCCAGTCAACTTTAAAGCAATTAAGGACATAAGCTGACTATGATCTAATTTGATTGCAGATCCATGGCTGGTGACTAAACTATTTGTCCTTGTGATGACAGCAAGAGTTTACACTTGACGTGCTTCTGGCCTGCACCATGGAAATGCCAAGCTAACTATATGAAGAACTCGAGGAGTTACTTGTTGGAGAAGAGCAGCAGAACAAGGCTGTTTTCTAATGTCCTCATGTGTTAATTGCCCATTTTGGGGCTGATGTTTAGGTCCCACAACCGTCAAGGTGTCGTGGCCCACACCTCAATGTATTTCGCGTTTAACGACCATGCCAGTTTACCATCATCAACGATTAAAATCACACTGATGAGCACTTTGAGTTCAACATTACTGGCTTTCCACGTTCTTGTAACTTCAATCTTGATTTCAGTTTTTTTGCATATGAGGTCTTTTTGAGAGAGGTTGCATGTTTTGTTAGATTCATTGTTGTCTTTTACATGAATACATACAAGTATATAATTCGGCACAAGTTCAACTGGGAAAAATTCTTACCTACCTTACATGAAGTACAGGAGACATTTTGGTTGAGATAGATTTGTACATAATATCTAGGATAAGATATGTTTGAACCTTTGAGCTTTGGCATCTATTCCATTGTATTGCTCTTTGAAACTTGAGATGTTACTCTACTATAAAGGTGCTATTTTACTACTTTTTGCTTGCAGTTAGAATGGGAGATTTGGCACTCAAATTATTTCTTTATATATATCTAAAATGTACACACAACCAAAACAAGACAGTAATTTACATCTTAGAACTTATAGAGCACAGAAGACGAGCGAGGAATAATAAACACTTCTATAGGATTTACTTTGCGCATGGTCATGCCTAAACCTTCTTTCATATCCAAAGGCTCGTTCGATGGTGTACTAAAATCAAAGCCTTGGAGTAAATGAGCTATTGCAAGGTGTGTCACTTGAGTTGCATATGTGATCCCTGGACAAGATCGTCTACCAGAGCCAAAGGGGATGAACTCATTGTTGACCGCGAACATCAACCCCTACTTGACAAGTCAAGAATCTCCCTGGATCAAATGTATCAGGATTCGACCAAATCTTAGGATCTCATTGTAGTTTCATAGTATTCACCCACAATCTTGTACCTTTCGGAATGTGGTATTCTTGTACGATGCAGTCATCTACTGATTCATGAGGTACTAACAAAGGTGCTGGTGGATACTAACAAAGGTGCTGGTGGATATAATCGCAGTGCTTCTTTAACGACAGCTTGGAAATATACCAAATTCTTGATATCACTCTCTTCTATCCATCTGTTTCTGCCAACTTTTGTGTCAAGCTCTTCTTGGACTTTCTTCATGACATCCTTATGGTTTAACAATGTACCCATTACCCAATTTAAGTGAATAGCAGTCGTGTCCGAAGCATCCAACACCATACTGTGGTAGAAAGAACAGTTTAAGGGGGGGGGGGGGGGGGAATAGAAAAACAAAAAAAAAAAATTTTCCACCAAAGAAACAGATAGCTCATAGTTACCATTGTATACAATCAAATCTCTCTAAAACAATGGATATTTTTTAGTTGCTTTAGCAAAATGATGTTGTAGAAAACATATAACATAACATGAAAGATCGGTTTCACGGAAAACATGATTGTTATAGTGAAATATTATTATAGAGAGGTCTATATTCATTATGTTGGCATGATGCTAAACGGTTGTACAATTCAGTTCGGAACACAGTCTCCATATCAGACTTGATATAAAGAGTTAACGGTCGTTGTAACTAAAATTATAGCAATTCTGGAGGAGCACGTGACTGGAACCCAATGCCTTAACTATCCATCGAGTGAACCAACTAAACGTCTACCCGTGATCTGTGTCGCTCGAACTGACCGAAAATGTTATCGCAGATCCTCCAAAAATACACTACTTTTGGAGGATCCAACACGCATCCCTCGACATTTTTAAAAAGTCCGAGCAACATAGGTCATGATCATAACATATACGCACCAGGATTTCATAATCATTAATATATTTCATGACTGACACCCAATTCCTTAACCGTGCATCGAGCGAACTAACTGAATGTCTACCTATGATCTGCTCGAACTCTCCAAATATGTTGCCCCACTCATATCAAATCTTCCAAAAATGACTACTTTTGGAGGATCCTACACGAACCCCTCGACATTTTTAAGTCCCAGCAACATAGGCCATGATCATGAACATATACGCACAAGCATCTCATAAACATTCATAACTTTCATTGACTGTATATTTGCTCGGACTCTCCACAAACGTTGTCGCTTGTATCAAATAACTCCAAAAATGCACTGCTTTTAGACGATTTACACACATCAATTGACGTTTTCGAAAAGTCCTAGCAACACAACGCATGATCATGACCAAATATGCACAAGCATCTCATAAAGTTTCGTAACTTTCATAGAGTGTATATCCTCACGTGCAAGCGCCCAGGGCCTCAAAAAATATAGGGCCTCAGCCGAATTCAGTAACTTTGATCCAAATCTTATATTTGTCTTTAGAAAGTCATTGAATTGTACACATTCTTAATTTAGAACTCAATAACTTGAAAGAATTACAATCCCGAACCCAATAACTTCAAATCCTTGCTCCGTCCAAACCAATTTTTGAACCTTAAGCTATGAGAAATAATAGAGAGAGCAAAACCAAAACCCACCGAATACAAATTCTCCCACATCGGATATTTACCAGCAATTTTTCTCCTTTATATTAAGTTATTTTAGGCACTTCGTACAACTTGGGGGTGTGGGGTTGTGAAACACACACAATTGTACCATGATTAACCCTTATCCCTCTGTTATCAGTTTAAAATTGGGGGTTGTTTGCCGGTGTTTTCCCCATTGATTTAAAAAAAATAAACACCGATGCCTGTGTGCGCTGTTTCTCAAACGTTGTCTTTATCCCCGGGCAGGTTAGAAGGTAGTGCCATTGACATGGACAATGTCCTATGGTCACTTTGTTCCTCACTTGCCAAGCACCCCCAATTTTTTAATCTTTTTTTAGTGGTGTTATTGTATGAGACTACCTTTATTATCGTTCGATTAATCAGGTTTTTAAAAGATTTACTAGTGAATGATTTGATTAATGAATATTAAATTTCTTCATTGTAAAATTAATTCACATCAATTCTTTTATCTTTTATATAATACCAAAACAAATATGAATCAGGGTCGTCACTAATCATTTAATATAATATTTAATACGTATGTATGTACGTTTATCCTTCACTTTATTTTTTTCTTTCTAAAGTTTTACATATTTCTTTACCGACACATTTAACTTCATTTGTTAGAATAACCTCCATTGAGTCTCTGCACCTGTCTTTTAATTTCTAAACTTTTTTGTTTTTAAAAAAAAACCTCAAATATAAGACATCCACGACAAATAGATATCCCATGTAAGGCAGGGTGCTATTGTACCAATGGTGGAGTGTCTTGGTGGGATCTCTCGCTCGGATATAAGACCTTCGTGATTAATAGATGTCCCATGCACTTTTATAATTAACTTTCCCCGAAAAAGAGCAACATAACATCAATAAGTCGATTTAATCGAGGTAAATTTTCACTTGTTACAGGGGTGATTTTTTTTTCGAGTTGCCCCTGCACGGCAGCCAGCAACCTTAGCCAACTTCAGCCTTCAACACCAACTCGTTTCACCAACACTTAGAATATTTTCCAACACTTAGAATATTTTAGGGACAGAAAGTAACCAAGAACGAGACAAGCATTTACGGGCACCAATTGCCCAACCTTTTCTTATTATTCCGTAATAATATAAAAGGACTCCACTCTACAAAGATGGCTCACAAAACTGACTCACGGTTCGATTTCTAGCCAAGCCACAAGTCGGCTCCTTAGCAAATCGAACTTCACTCTTGGCCTATAGACTAGCCAACACTCTTTGACTCTCTACAATGCCTTCCTTAGTGAAATATCTCTCAATAACGTGAATACCAAAGCCTTAGCCCAAAGGCTTCTTAAATAGGGGAGAAATGCGCGGCGATTACAAAGGGACAGTCGCGTGCGAGCACCGGCGGCGAATCAAGGAAACACTTCACCCACTTTCGGCCACATCGCCCCATGAAGCCATTTCATCCGCAAATACATGACCACGTGCAGTCGCTATGCGCGCGCGCGCACTGGCATAACTGCCGCGCGCGCGACGTGGCATAACCGCGCCTGCGTGACGCACACAACCGCTATCTCGGCGATCGCGCCCGGCCAGTCATCGATCCGCGCCTCGGCAATCTCACGCATATGCGCGCATTTCTCGGCCTACTCAGCGTCCACCTCTGCGCGTCGCCCATGATTTTCGGTCCAGCTCAGCCGTGCGGTTTTGCCCCAACACTTGGCTCATTTCCTTGCCATTCCGCCCGTATGCCTTCGCGCCGCCCGTCACTGCCTCGACCAGCTGTCTTTGTCGGGCAACCGACCCATTCCATGCCCACGTCTCGGCCAGTCGTTCCCATAACCGTCTGCCGATAAACCCGGCCATGGATGCCTATTTCTCGGCCAGTCGAACCCATGCCCGTCTGCCGATAAATCCGACCATGTCATGCCTCCGTCTCGACAACTCGTGCCCACACCGCGTCTGCCGGTCGACCGTACCATGGCTTTGACTAGTGCCGTACCGGCCGCGTACGATCTTCCATCAGGTCGACTTGCGCCCGACCGGCCGTGCCAACATCACGCGTCTGAATCATCTCGACCCGTGACTTAGCCGCGTCACACGACTATCCGCCGAGGCTTGCGCCTCGTCGACGTGCAACACCCACGCTTGTCAAGTCATCCCGCGCCCAGTCGTATGCCCAGTTGGTGCCATACGACTTTCCAAAGTCTGCCTTGCCCTCAACCCGTGCCAAGTTTTTAAAAGATTTACTAGTGAATGATTTGATTAATGAATATTAAATTTCTTCATTGTAAAATTAATTCACATCAATTCTTTTATCTTTTATATAATACCAAAACAAATACGAATTAGGGTCGTCATTAATCATTTAATATAATATTTAATATGTATGTATGTACGTTTATCCTTCACTTTATTTTTTTCTTTCTAAAGTTTTACATATTTCTTTACCGACACATTTAACTTCATTTGTTAGAATAACCTCCATTGAGTCTCTGCACCTGTCTTTTAATTTCTAAACTTTTTTGTTTTAAAAAAAACCCTCAAATATAAGACATCCACAACAAATAGATATCCTATGTAAGGCAGGGTGCTATTGTACCAATGGTGGAGTGTCTTGGTGGGATCTCTCGCTCGGATATAAGACCTTCGTGATTAATAGATGTCCCATGCACTTTTATAATTAACTTTCCCCGAAAACGAGCAACATAGCATCAAATAAGTCGATTTAATCGAGGTAAATTTTCACTTGTTCATCGCCAAACTCACACCCCGTATACTATAAATATCTTGCATTTATACACCCTTATGAGGTACCAGAAATTAGGTATATTGAAATATAAATATTATAAAATAATTTAAATTTATAAATAAAAAGATTTTAAAGATAAATTTGAAGCAAATAATAATTAAAAAACTAAAAAAATGGCAATCCGGTATACTAAGTTCCCACTATGCGCATGGATCCAGTATGAATCACTACGTAGTCTTACGCTGCATTTCTGCAAGAGGATGTTTCCACGGTTCGACCACTTGACCTCCTGATCACAAATAAATAAACAAATTAAGAATAAAAATGATAAATTCCTATATAATAAAATATTATTATAATTAATCTAAACGTCTTCTTTTTTCTAATAAAATTAAGTATACAAAGTCATTCAACAACAAGCCTACGAGCTAACCTATCTATATTATTATAAAAACATGAATATAAATATTGATTGATCAAAATATTTTTTAATTATTGAACGACTTTTATACGACTAAATTGTTTCTTCGAAAGATAATGTTATGTTGGATAAAGTTGTAATATACATAACCTTGCCTAATATATTTAGGATTTTAAATCAATTGATTCACGAATAAAGTTGGAATCCAAGTCAGAATAAAACATTAAAACCAACACCCAATTCAAAATATAAGACTTTATACAAAAACCAACGATGCCAACAAATTAAACTACATTTTTAGTTGGATAAATTATAAGCCATTAACAATTTAAATTTTGAGGAACAAATCTATGAAACTTTGAATTCAACAATGGTTTTTCTATTTCGAGGCAATGATTTTGGTAAAAATTATTTTGTTTTAGAAAACTAAAAATAAATATTAGGTAAAATTTTAAATAATATAATACAATTTTATCCCGCCAGAGACAATCCAAAATTCAAAGCCTATTCCTATAACAAACTCAATTTAATATACAACAATAATTGAGTTCACGATTAAATCACAATGAATATATATAAATTTTTAATACATATACAAGACTTAGGAATGTCAATGGGGCGGGGCGGGGGCGGGGGCGGGAGAAGGGTATCCCGTATCCGTATCCGCCACCTAAACCCACCTCCGACCCCGCCCCACCACCCATGACGGGTAGTAAATTCTCCACCCGCCTCCGCTCTACTTACCCCGACGGGTATCCACTTACCCGGCGGATATCCATCACCGGTAGTAAAAAAAATATAATAAAAAATGAGGTCAAGAAAATGAAAAAAATTAACTTTTTTCGATATGATGTATCAAATATCAAAGTCTGGAACTTTATCAAAATATTAGGAATATTAAAAGGTTAAAATTAATAGCACACAATAATTATGGGGGCAATCCCATAGTTACCTTCATTCATTATTATTATTTAATTATGTAATATTATGTCATTAAGGAGCATCTTCTAATTTAGGTTAGTCTTCTAGAATAATCTTTGTAAATTAGGTAAAAGATTATTATAATTCTAGAATAGTCTTTCATAGGATCCATGTATATATATTGTATATTTGGTATAACAGGTTTGCCGGATTTGTTTTCAAATTAGGATTCTCTCACAGCAAGTCCGACCAGTCTCTTTTTATTTATCGGAAGGGCACTGATATGGCTTATATACTTATGTATGTTGATGATATTATACTCACCGCATCATCAACTTCACTCCGCCAATCTATTATGTCTTTTCTTGCAGCCGAGTTTGCAATGAAGGACTTAGGTCCGTTGAATTATTTCCTTGGCATTGCTGTCACTCAAGTTGCAGGTGGTCTGTTTCTTAGTCAAAAGAAGTATGCTGAGGAGATACTTGAAAAAGCAGGAATGTCTTCATGCAAACCTTCACATACTCCAGTTGACACGAAGGCAAAGTTGAGCAACGCTTCTGGTACTCCATTCAGCGACGCCACACATTACCGCAGCCTGGCTGGTGCATTGCAGTATCTCACTTTTACGATGCCTGATATTTCCTATGCGGTCCAGCAAGTTTGCTTACACATGCATGATCCGAAGGAAGAACATATGGGGGCTCTCAAGAGGATTCTGCGGTATGTGAAGGGCACTCTCCATTTCGGACTTCATTTGTATAAGTCTTCAATCAAGCACCTCTCATCCTACACAGATGCAGATTGAGGTGGCTGTCCGGACACACGACGCTCCACTTCCGATTATTGTGTGTTTTTGGGAAACAATCTTGTGTCCTGGTCGTCTAAACGACAATCCACATTGTCTCGGTCTAGCGCTGAGACGGAATATAGAGGTGTAGCCAATGTGGTTGCTGAATCATGTTGGCTCTGTAATCTACTATTGGAGCTACACCGTCCGATTGAGAAGGCAACGGTGGTT
Organism: Przewalskia tangutica; assembly: GCA_029844215.1. NCBI lineage: Eukaryota > Viridiplantae > Streptophyta > Magnoliopsida > Solanales > Solanaceae > Przewalskia > Przewalskia tangutica. The sequence goes on from CM056726.1 coordinate 772,120, forward strand.
TATTGTGACAATGTGAGTGCGATATACTTATCGGACAATTCTGTTCACCATCAACGCACAAAATATATTGAAATGGATATCTTATTTATCCGCGAAAAAGTTATTCGTGGACAAGTTAGGGTTCTTAACGTCCCATCCCACTATCAAATTGCTGATATTTTCACCAAAGGGCTTTCGCGCGTACTTTTCGATGACTTCGGGACAGTCTTAGCATTTGTGAACCTCCCGCTAAGACTGCGGGGGACTAATACCACACGATAATTATGAGGGCAATCCCATAATTACCTTCATTCTAAATAATTTTTACTATCTCAAGAAATAATTTTTACATTCTAAATAATTTTAATTAGAATTTCAAGAAAAGAAATATATAAGATACTTTAACAGAATGATTTTCCAAATTAGAATTTAAAACTTACAATAAATAGAAAAATCATTCAATTGATACAATATATTCTTGAATTCCATTCTTACTATCTCAAGAAAATATATAATCACACTCAAATAATACACCTTATAAAAATGATTGTAGATAATCTTTTAAATGAGTGTGTCAAAATCTTAAAACGATTGATAAAAAATGATAGCTTACTGGCACACCCCTACAAGGAGTATCAATGTCGCAATAAGCTTCAAGAGTAATCAAGACTTGATTGTCCAAATCCTCAGCATACTGATAGCAAGCGCAATTAATGCCGAGTGTGCTCTTGAATGTCGGGCAACATGCATCAATTGAAGTTGTGTTGAACATACACTTCTTCACATTTAATACTCTAATCACGAAATTCTGTGAATTGGGTATGTTGGAAGAGGCAAAAGAATGGTTAAGGAAAATGCTTGAGAAGCCAGTTTTCCCTACTGTCCAGACGTATAATATCTTAATTGATGGATACGGTCGCAAGCGGGATTTCGTGAGGTGTTTTGAGATTCTCGAGGAGATGGAAAGTAACAGATTGAAGCATAATGTAATTACATATGGTACCCTAATCAATTCTTTGTGCAAGGATGGTAGGCTTCTTGAAGCTGATGTAGTCCTTAATGACATGACTAGTAGAGGGGTTAAACCAAATGCACAGGTCTATAATATGCTTATAGATGGACATTGTATGAGAGGAACGATGAGTAATGCTTTCGAGAAGATGCTAGAAAGTGATATAGAAACAACACTGGTTACATACAACACTCTAATAAATGGGTTTTGCAAAAAGGGTATGATCAAAGAAGCCGAGGATTTGGCTGTGCATATTTTAGTCAAAGGTTTAACTCCAGTTGGTATCAGATATAATTCTTTAATCTCTGCATATTCAGATGCAGGGGACACTGAAAAGTGCTTCCAAATGTATGAGAGAAGATGAAAACATCTGGCATAAAACCTACAATGAACAAAATTCATCCTCTAATTAGAGTGTGCAAAAAGGAAAAGAATGGATTGGTGTTAATTGACAAAATTGTTCAAGAAATGTCTCCAACTAAGCGCACGTGCTGCACTTGACAACTTGTTCACGTTCTTGCTATGCCAAGTTAGCCTAAATTACTACTCTCAAAATCGCTAAGGAAATAGTAGATTAGGAAGACAAGAGACATTTGCTAAAAGAAAGCAAAAATATTATAGAAGTTGAATTATTTGCTTGATGTTTTTTTTCAAATGAGTGCCCCTCTATTTATACTACTACCTACGGACTAGTATGTAAATAAACATTATTGTATAAGTCCCTACATAGTTACAAAGAAGCCCCTTCTCTAGAATCATCTATTAGGCTAGAAAGTTCTAAGAACCTTCCATGCAAATTCATAAGATTCTAAGGTCTTTCAAAAAGTCTTCCCAAGGAAGCTCTCCATGATTCTAGAATCTTCCCACATATGCTAGTATCTTTCCTAGGTAAGCATCCACATGGATAATTATGTGCCAAGTGACACCTATATGGCATGATGATGTGGTGGGTCATCACACTCTCCTCCACCCAATGTTGCGACGACCGCGATGCATTGTTGTCGCATAAAATCTCGGATCTTGTCTTTGAATTGCCACAAGTCTTCATATCGCTCCCATGTGGCATCATCTGGTGCTTGCCCCTTCCAATATACGAGGAACATGGCGATGACTTGCTACCCTTGTCTTCGCCTGGCTTGGTAATCAGTTATAGCCTTAATCTTCTGACTATGCGAGACGGTAATTGTAATAGGCGCGCGACTTGATTGGCCCCTACTCAGATCATCCTTCCTAATACACCATCTAATATCTCTGAACTTTGGCACGTAGACTCTTTGACCTATAGTAAGCAATAGACTATCTTTCATCCAAAAATGCCTCGTCTTTCCCTGGGTGGTTAACTTCATAAATTGCTTGCTTGCTTGATCATGCTGCATGCTTTCTTTTATAACCTCTCGGATGCCACAACTTGCTGAAGTGATGGCAGCAAGACCTTCTTTCTAGCTTAAACATCATTTACGATGTTGCCCGACATATACTCCAATTCAATTTTGTGATCCATGTCACGTCTAGCTCGTCGATCGTCACATATTTATTCTCTTCGAGCAAATTATCTATCAAAGGTGGCAATGTCTCATGAGTACCATTATTTTCCTTCAAACTTACAATGGTTGTCATAAAAGTCGGCTCCCCTTTCTTGAGCCCTTTGATAAGTTGCATAGCTGAAAGTTGTGCTTGGCCATGGCCATGTGACATAGTCATTATAGGCACCATGCAAGCTTTTTCTTGCTCCAAGACTAAGAGATGTTGGAGATAGGGGTCGATCATCGCGTTACAATATCTAAAGAACTCTTGCCCCAGAATAATGTCAAAAATATCCATAGTTATGGCAGTAAAGTTTGTCGCACCTTTCCAATTGTCCAATTCGACACCAACACCATTGACTACGAGTATTTTGTGGCTCGGCATTCACGATCTTGAAGTGCGCGTTAATTGGAGCGAGATTCAACTCTAGTCTCATTACTGCGGCATCGGTCACAAAATTATGATCCGCCCCAGTGTCTATCAGTGCATGAGTCGGCTTGTTGTTGATGGTGAGGTCTACGTACTAGTTTTTATTCTCGTTGGTTTGGTATCTTGCTTCATGACAGTGCCGCATAGTTTGATCGTCCGTGTCACGACCCGAACCCGGGCCCGTGACTGGTGCCTTACCCGGGCACCCAAGTAGACCTACATCAGAGTAACCAGCGGAATATAAAACAAGACATGAAACAATATGAAGTGAGAAACAGTTTATCTGAGAAAAGCTGTCTGTCGGCATATATATATAAAAGCTTGAACAGTTATGTCGCGCCCTTTTTCGACCGCGGCATTCTAAAAAGCGAATCCTGCTTAAAAATGCAATGTTAGAAAATAAATAATAAATGCTAAAGTGCAAAAAGTGTTAAATGTTTTAACAAGGTGCAAAAAGTGCAAAAGAGGCTAAAATGTTAAAAGGGTGCTAAAATGCAAAGGGTTGCTAGAATGCTAAGTGTTCGCGGAGTCGCCACCTAATTAATTTGGGTGAATTAGGACACCTAAATGTTTAACTAGTTTAAAGTAAAACATTAACTCCATTTTATGGTCTGCTAAACTTAGTGAGATTCTGGGTAAGGGTTCTTTATTAATCTAGAGGGAAGGGGTTAGGCACCCTCTAAGATCCGCTAACTTGCGGTTGTCCTGCCAAACCTAGGGTTAATTATTATGTTAGAGAAATGCATGTTTTAGAAAACATTTAAAAGAAAATATTTAAAACATGCAAGATGTATTTTGACCAAAAGAAAATGTAAGATTTTGTTTCAATATATATGAAGTTAGTTTTGATGGAAAACATGCATTCACAAGGTATTTATATGAATTTATTCGATTGCATAGCATAACATAGAAGTAGTAATGCAAAATCAGTTATGGCAAAATATGCATTATAAAATAATCATAGCATGCAAAGTGTCTATTTAGTAAGCAAAAATAGTTTTCATATATGAATGATAATGAATTTTGAAAATGGGTTAGGAATTTGATCACAAATAATATCCTAGCTACATGATTGATTATGCAAGTGAAGATTATTGAGTGGTTTATTATAAATGTACGGCGTGCCTAAAGTAATTAACTTAAGGGAAGCAAAATTAAATTAATTTCTACTTATGGATTCAAGGTTTGACTATTATAAGTGCTAATTAATTAGTATAGCGTTAGACAATTAATTACAATAAATAAACGGGGCGGGGTAGGAAATAAAAGAAGATGACTCGGAGGGATGCGCCGGTGGCTTGGAATTCCAAACACATATGCGGATGTGGATGAAACGTATATGCAAGTCTGTGCCCTTTATAAAGCAGATTGAGTCTCATATTAAGACTCGTCATTTGCTCCCAGATATTGCGATTCATGCAAAGAAAGGAAAAGATAAAGATTAGCATCCGTCCAAATAATATCAAGCATAGATAATTGTTATTCAAACTTTATCTACTAACAGGTAGTCATTCAGCATAAGGATCGACACATGTATACCATACGAATCAGTAGTGCAATAGACAGTCAATAACGGGAACCAAATGGAACGGACCAGACCCAAGTTTAGTTATTAAGACAAGATATAACTTCGCATTCGCTTTCTTTCTAACTCAAATAGTTTTCATAGGCATGCGGCAATCAATGAAGACAAACAGTCCATATATCCCAATATCAAAGGCAGTGCTTATATTACTCCTCACGTAATAACACATAACCCTCGACATGTGGCACCAATCGCTTTAAAGGGCGGATCGCATACACATTGCATAGATAAGGTATCATATCATTTTTGACTTAGGCAACTTGATCAAAATGAAAAGTTATTTTTTATTTAGTTAACAGACAGGGCAAACATGTGCACAAACCAGGATAGGTACAGAGGTTGTAGGATGTCTCATATCTACCAGGCTAACAAACTAAACATACAAAAAAACTTGTAAAAGATAGATAATCAGAACAAACAAAGAACTTCTATATTCTCGTGATGCAAGTTAACAATACTAATACTCTTTGTCCAAGAAATGCAAATAATATCCCAACTAATTGAAGGAAAACAGAACTCAACAAACTTTCAATCAGAATGGCCGAGTAGCATAAAACGGGAGTTCATAACTCGATAACAACAAATGAATAGGAACAAATCCTACCTAGACAACATGAAACCAAAGCTACAAGTAACCTGCACACAAATTATGCAATTTCAAGGAGCTTCATATATTTGTACTATCTAGACTAACATAATGAATGTTTAATCCAACTAAGCTGGTTAATAAACATTCTAATAATTAGGCAAACAGTAGCCAAACTCATCTTAAACATGCCAAATGATAACGCCGACTGGACATGATTGATAATCCCTCTAGTAAGCTTCTACAAACATAACAATACACAATGCGACTATATAATTGGATATTACACTAAATGCCAAGAGCTTAATAAGCCTATTAGTTATAATCGAGATCGAATAAGTTATCACTTAACTTAATAATCACAATCGATCAATACTACTACTTGATTTTACTCAATGCATATAAACAATATCTAATCATGCTAAGAATCAACTAGTAAACACAAATAAATGCCTAACTTAACTAAACATGCTCACTAGCTAATCTAATGATTCAAGCAACCAACCGATACGCCTAGTAACTTAAAATGAATCTGACTATTGTTAATCACGTAAACACATCATATTAGGCAATTCATACGAGAAGTTAAAAAGGAGATTGAGTTTACCTTCTCCGGCAAATAACCGTGGCAACAGATCAAGTCGCTTCATCGACTCGACGGGTTTTGGTTTTGCGATGCGAATAGAAAGGCGAGGTTTGTTTGCTGATTTTTGGTTGGAATTGAAATAAGGGGGATTCGAACTACCTATTCTCCTGAGTTGTCGACTGCTGCTAAGGTGGATGTCGAATCGATGCCTGCTGACTTCCTCAACTGAGCTCTGCCTGATGTCTTCTCCTATTGTGTGTTTTTTTTTTTTTTTTTGAATTCCAGAATCTCTCAATGAAATCCGATGCCTATTGCATGCATAATGGTTCTATATTTATAGTTAGGATTTTGGGTTCCAAGTTGGTAAGTAATCAAGGCTGAGATTTGTGCCGATATCGTGCTGATTTGGTGCGATTTGAAACGATTTCGTATTGATTCTTACGATTTTGTGGGCTATTTTTGGTTGATTTCGGGAGCTAATCATTTATTTCTGGTACTGATTTGAGTGTTAATTGGTAGGAAATCGTGGTATACATGGAAGGGAATCTGGGGCGAAATTAATTGGAGGCTGAGGTTTTAAATTTTAGGGTTCTTGGTTTGTACGTTGAGGGAGACGATGGGTAAAGGGTAATGATAAGGGCTGGGGTGAGGGAGTGGATTATGGACGAGAATGGAAAAGGGCTTAGGAAATAAGTGCTGGGCGTGGGCTTCTGGGTAGAGGGAGTGTTGGGCTTGCGTTTTATGGGTCAATTAATTAGTAGGAGTTAAAATAGGGAGTGGGCTTCTGGGTAGTTAATATTAAATTGGGTATTAGTTTTAGGTTAGTGTTATAATTATTAGTTTAATTAGGCTTTTAATTAGGTATTTAATTAGTGGTAAATTAATAAACTAATGTGATTAAATTATTTAGGTGTTTCATTAACCTAAGTTTGAGTTTAAATTATTATAAAGAATAAAGACGGGCGTGCTATTTAACTAATGCTTAATACTTTAGAATGCGACGCTATTATTTTAAAATCTTATTATTATTGCGAAGCTAAATTAGAATTGAATTGAGTTTAGATTAAATTATTTAAATGCTAAATGCAAATATGATATTTAGGAATTGTTTAAAGCTTTTATAAATGCGACGCTATTAAGTGCATGTATTAGATTAAAATTGATTTTAAATTACAAATGATTATGAAATTATCTTGCGTATTAATAAATGCGGCTATGCTACTTGACACGACGTCATTGCTAAATTATTTTATTTATGTACTTATTATTAATAATGACATGGCTTAAAATTAATTAATGCTGGCGCGGGACTCTAAGTGCTTAAAACTCTACGTAAGACACGATGCCATTATAAAAATGTTTGTTTATGCCTGTATTTATGTTTTATTCGCTGCATTTTATTATAAAAATCATAAAAAATTATTTTACAAAATTAGTGTAATTTTATAGTTAATGACTGGACGGGAGGGTCAAAATTGGGTGTCAACAAGTTACATCCCTTTTACAAACTCTGCCCACAACAGTACTACATACCTCTAAGAATGTTATAACAACAACGACGGGACAAGGCCCCGCTATACCCCTGAATGTAAGTACCTACAACAACATGGGACTATACCAAAGATAAGCCTCCGGAGAAACGGAGCTTCCCAAAACGCTGAACTGTGATCCTATTAGCGAGGATCGACGACTGGTGTACCTCTACTGCAGATGAACGCACCCCGGCGAGGTCAAGACAACAAGTACCAAGTATGTGAAATCAAAATATCAGAAATGAAATCATAATAGTCTATAAACAACAGAAGACATATATGATAACCAATTTACGATACACAATATGTAAGCAGTCATGTCAAGTCAGGGACTCACGCCCTTAAAGTCATCACTCGAATATAACCATGGGTCTCATGCCCACAATATCAATCATGCCCGTGGAATTCCTTCCTCACTGCCGGCAGTCCATGATATAAAAGCACCAAGGAATACATATGAACACCAGGTCCCACCTGTGTCATAATAAAACCGTACGGGGTAAGTACGAAGGCATAGCCGACTACTAAAACCCACAGTACCAACAATGCTATAAAACTGTATCACGAGGTCTTTCTAGACCGCGCCACATGATCGAAGCTGGCCACTCGCCCTCAGTATCAATGTGCGCGTCAAATCCTGGAACTCACCGCAGCTCCGCATAGGCCACCTAAGCGCGCATGAGGTATTCCGCGCATCGAGGGTAGCTACTCCTCGGCATCGTTCTGGACTCTCGTAGTCCGCATGGCCACATAGACCGCATGAGGTATTCCCCGCACACTAACCTGGAACTCTCGTAGCTCCGCATAGGTCCCCTGGACCCGCATGAGGCATCCTCGCGTCGAGCAGCTTAACCCCCGGTATAACATGTCAAGAGGTGAGTGGTACAATACTAACATAACGGCTTATCGTTAAACAACATAAGCACAACAAGGGAAACCCCTTACACAAACATCACAAGACACTAACACACGTAGCATCCTAACATGTTTACTTATCAAACCATCTTACTACACTTTCCAGAAATCAATACAAGACTTTCATAAACAAATAAGTAAACCGTTCCTTCTATCTTCCTTAAGTCGTTATACCTAACTTCTCATAAAGCTAGTATAACACTTAAGCTTTTGAAACCAAGTATTTCTTTTCTTTCAAAAATGGTTAATAACTCTTTTGAAATACTTCAAGATTCTTATTATTTAAAACTCAAGTCAAAAGACATCAAAGTAAAACCAAAACAATTTCCATACATTCTTTTAAAACAAAGGCATTTTTCCTTTAAAAGTCAAGTAGCAATATACTTTTTAAACCAAGTGTCTTACTCTTTTAAAAACAAGTAACCTATCAAGTTACTTCTCCTTTCCCAAAATCAAGTTGTTTATAAGTCAAGTTATCATTTTAAATCCAATGATAAAACCATTCTTATTTTCGAAATCAGGATAACTTTATTCTTTAAAAGACCACACACCCATTACTCATAAGTGAGGTTTTACAACTTTTTAACATAATTCAAGTCCTTAATATTTCATAACAAGTCACTTAACTTTGGAATCAAGTCAAGGACACAAAAGGAAAATCAACTTCCTTTAAACACACGTGCGTCTACCGCACTAAATATATTTCACAAATATCATGCTAGAAAGGATAGGAAGAGGTTCACATACCTCGCGACGATTATCGACAATTAGCAAAACGCTCCAAAGTACTCTAACCTTGCTCGCCTTTTCCACCCTTCAAGTAGAATACGCTACTCGTAGTACTTCAACCTATAAAGGCCACAAAACGTCTATCAACCTCTAGATCTCTTCGTAGAATAATTCTAAGTACAAGGTTCCTTATTCTACGGAAAATTCGGCAGCACCTCCCCCCCCCCCCCCGCAACCACATAATCTCCTCCTCTATAGAGGCCTGCTACCAAGCCAACAATTCTAGGGGGGTTACACGTCTAATCGGACGTGTACAATTCTACTCCACAATAATACTACAAGTCATCAGTAAATACACCCAATGTAAATCTGATTCAATTCTTTATAATTATTCTTCCAATATCTCTTATACTCGATTATTAACTACTACAACATGTAATCTCCAATTCTGATAGGGGGTAAATGTTACACCGTTTCCTGATTGAGATAACGCGTGCGTAAGAATTTGGGAATTGAATTTTAGAAGGAATGAAAGATTAAAATTTCTCCGAACCTTGTAAAGGAAAAAGGTTTATTAGTTGAATTTAATTCTCGAATTCAGTATTTGGGACTTTTAGAATTTATCGGAATTTTGGAATTTAATTTCGAAATTTGGTCACGTGGGACCACCCGAGAAATTTTGTATATGTTGGGGAGTTTGGGAAGGCAACGCAGAACAAAAAATACCAAAACGAGTATGAACAGTGAAAACCCGTCCATGAACAGTGTTGTTCGATGAGCATGTTCGAAAACGCCATTTCCGCCAAACCAGAATCACGGCGAGACATATACCAAAAGCCGTCTCGTCGAGCCCGCCACGCCCATACCAACCGCCACCGTCGATTCTCCGAAATCGCCGACGATTTCAGATCGGGTTTCGTCATCGCTCATCCATCTTCCCGCTCGGTTTTTCGATTTTCCGACCAACCGAGGTGCAATCGACGGAGTGGAGTATACCATCGAACCACCATCTCCTTGCCGTCATTTCCATGTAAACCAGGACCCTCGATTCTTGCTCAAACTCGCCGTCGACCAGATCGATTTTCGTCGAAACCCTAGGTCGTCGACGAGCATTTTCCGGCCACCTCAGGTAGAGTCGACGGTCGTGGCTAGTGTAGAAATATTCAGGGTGGAAAGGCCGACATTTTGGCACCACCCACGACCTCCAATTCAACCCAGATCGTCGGGTCAACCAAAACATTTTCTTCGATCGGAAGTTGGAAGATTCCGATCGATTACGCATCTGATTGAGGCTAAGGCGTATACCGTTGTGTTCGTATTGATCTTAGCTACGTTTTGCAACCAATCCCGAGCCTCAATTCTCAGTATTTTGGAATCCGCCATTGATGCCGCCTTGAGCTCGCCGGCGGCGCCATGCAGACCACCAGAACCTCCAAAAAAAAAATTTGATTTTCAAGGCTATGGACGTATTGTGGCCATTTTAGTTTGAAGTACTTTGGAGCGTTTTGCTAATTATCGTTAATCGTCGCGAGGTATGTGAACCTCTTCTTTCTTTGGCATGATCCTACGTATGAAATCTCCATGTGATAGTATTTCAAGATTCCTTCTACTCTTAGAAGTTAAGAAGTATTTACATTGTTGAATCTAAGTTAAGAGTATGTTTAAATTGTCCTAAGTCCTTACTAGGTCTTATGGGAGGCGTTGGTAAACGGTTAGGAAGTTATGAGATTTGATTTAAAGGCTATGTGTCTTGATTTATTTAAAGTAAGTAAGTGGATTTTACGTTCAAAAATGACTTGAATTTATATGTGAAAGGGGGATCGATTTTAAAAGTGGATGTTATATGGTTTTAAGAGAATAAGTTACTTGGTTTTGGAAGTGTATGGAACTTTGTATATTTGTTTATAAGTATAAGTAAGTGGACTGTAAAGAATGTACGTTATAAGGTTTTAAGACTATGAACTTTGGTTGTCTTCTAAGGATTATGAAACTTTATTTTTCAAGTTGTGGACTTGATTTCTAAAAGTATTGATGACATGATTTTAAAGAGTATGTGACTTGAGTTTTAAAAAGAAAGAAGTTGATGATTTTTTTAAGTACGTATGTACGTAGTATTTTTGGGTATAGTTTCCCTAATGTTGTAAGAATAAAAGTGTCTTAAGTTCTCTAAATGAAAGGTTGTTATAACAGCTTTATGGGAAGTTGTTATGACGACTTAAGAAGAAGTAATAAGATGGTTTAAAAATGTTATGTAAGGAAAATCACACCGAGCCTACACATAGGCCGGATTACGTTATGAAATACACCGAGCCTACGAATAGGCCGGATTACGTTATGAGATACACCGAGCCTACACATAGGCCGGATTACGCCATATTACCCCGAGCCTACACATAGGCCGGGTTACGTCATCTTACACCGAGCCCCACACGCGGGCCGGATTATGTTATATGATTCCACAGTACACCGAGCCCCACAGGCGGGCCGGATTATGTTATATGATTCCACAGTACACCGAGCCCCACAGGCGGGCCGGATTATGTTATATGATTCCACAGTACACCGAGCCCCACAAAGCGCGGGCGGATTATGTTATATGATTCCACAAGACACCGAGCCACAAAGTGGCGGATTATGTTATATGATTCCACAGTACACCGAACCCCACAGGCGGGCCGGATTATGTCACATGATTCATCAGTACACCGTGTCCCGCAAATGGGCCGGATTATGTTATGAAAGATATGTAAGTTATGTGGAAAAAAACTGGATTAAACTCTTAAGTATGTATGTAAGAATATGTTGTTAAATATTATTGAAAGAAGGAAAGGAACGATAAATATATGATTGATTTCAGGAGTTAAAAATGGCATTCTTTTGTACGCTTATGATTTGATTCTTGCACGTTATTTCATTCCATATTCGGCACTGTAATGCGGCCCGCTGCGTTAAATGTCCGCAGTTTAGGTACACGTGGATCCGCGAGCTTAGGATCCGTTTGGATTTTTAGATGGCTCGATGTTCGGAGTTGTCATGGCTATGTATATCCAGGGTATGGCGGGGCCTGTCCGCCACGATTGTAATTCTTAGAGGTGCGTAGTCACATATCGTGGAGTGCATTTGTAAAGAAAGGAGGCAACCGCTTCGTTTATGTATGTCGTCTGCGAAGGTAGCCACTGTCGGCTAACTTTTGTTTCCACTTGTTTTATTTATAAGTTTCATGTATGTTCCGTGATTATCTCGATGTTTACTAAGGTGCCTGTGTAGGGCACCGATCGCGATCCCGGGTCGTCGTGACAAAAGTGGTATCGAGCGATTAGTCCTCGGGAAGTGTCTGAGGCCGTGTCTAGTAAGTCTTGATTATCGGTGTGTTGTGCACCACATCTATAATCGTGAGGTCGCAGGACATTTAGGATTGGTTTCCATTCTTCTCACTCGAGATCGTGCGATAAATTTGTATTGTTAAGTCGTCCCTCCTAACGAGTTATGTTGATTGCGATTCGAGAAAGCGGCAATGACCCAAGAAAGACTATGTGAATTGCGTATCGGGTTGGTAATGATTGCGGTATAGTTGGTATTGTGATATACATCTATACGGAGTTATGTCACAGTCGACGCGTGTTGCCTAGAATGATTTTAGATTACCAGAATTGGTAAAGACTAACTAGATCTGGAAGGTATGGAATAGTTAATGAATTTTCGCCAAGGTTTTGTGTTTTATTTCGAAATAATTGGGAAAGGATGAGGTATGCGATAGGGTAGTGAACCCTTAAGAAGCCATGTTAAGGAACTTAACGAATGTCATGTTAATAGATTAAGGCTGCATAGTAGGCTAAAGACAATAGAACTGATGAGTTCCCTATAGAGTAAGTAATGGTTGTAGTGATCGAGACAACATGGTTTTGGTTTTATTAGAAGTTATTGTACCCGTTCTTGGGGGGTGTAAGGTAGGCTTGGAGCATGGAAATTGCGAGCCTAAGAATATTGATTCCTTGAGACCTTAGGTATATAAGGCTTTCTCTGTGATAAGATTTTAAGTCGGACCAAGGATAAGAGTTAAGTGTGTGAGTCGGGTTGAGGACCTGTTACGGATCTCCCCATGGCCTGGAATAGAGTGGGATCAGTTGGTAGTAGTTCCGCGACGTGACGGGGTCACGAGGGTGCAAGGCCCAAGTCTAGTTAATTGTTGTCCGGGTTCGTGGACACGTTCCACCGAACCAGCCGTGGCCGGAATGGTCGATATTGTTTTATAGAGTGACTCCAAAGATTAGAGGCAGTCGGTATGGAAGTTATGTATGTATGCTAGTAAGAGTTGGAAATGCGGAAGAGTGCAGTCGATGAAGATAGCAACCAAGTGTAAAGGAATAGAGCACGAATCTATAAGAACATTTCGGTAACTACACAGTGAGTGTTTGGGGTGGTAGGTGGCGGGTATATGAGATTGCCGGTGATGATACGATCGTCGGACCCTAGTAGACCTAGTAGAGATGGTTACGACGGGCTTTGTGGTCATTATGAGTATGGGCTAGTTGGCCGTGAGTGCCAAGGTTGACATTGTAGTATAAGTATTGTTATGTGGCCATGGGTGGCATATGTTGTAGAAGGGTGTAGTAAAGGAGACTATGTCGCTATCTAATTAGATGGGACTCAGAAAGAACATTCGAGGCGAATGTTTCTAAGGGAGGAAGGATGTTACACCGTATTTCCTGATTGAGATAAACGTCGTAAGAATTTGGGAATTGAATTTTAGAAGAAATGAAAGATTCGAAAATTTCTCGAACCTTGTAAAGGAAAAAGGTTTATTAGTTGAATTTAATTCTCGAATTCGGTATTTGGGACTTTTAGAATTTATCGAATTTTGGAATTTAATTTCGAAATTTGGTCACGTGGGACCACCCGAGAAATTTTGTATATGTTGGGAGTTTGGGAAGGCAACGCAGAACAAAAAATACCAAAACAGTATGAGCAGTGAAAACCCGTCCATGAAAGTGTTGTTCGATGAAGCAGTGTTCGGAAAAACGCCATTTCGGCCAAACCAGAATCACGGGCGAGACATATACCAAAAGCCGTCGTCGAGCCCGTCACGTCCATACCAACCGCCACCGTCGATTCTCCCGGAATCGCCGGCAGTTTCAGATCGAAGTTTCGGTCACTGTTCATCCATCTTCCCCGTTCGGTTTTTCTGATTTTCCGACCAACTGAGGTGCAATCGACGGGAGTGGAGTATACCATCAGAACCACCATCTCCTTGCCGTCATTTCCATGTAAACCAAGACCTCGATTCTTGCTCAAACTTCGCCGTCGACGGATCGATTTTCCGAAACCCTAGGTCGGCGATTTAGCATTTTCCGCCACCTCGGGTAGTCGACGGCCGTGGCTAGTGTAGAAATATTCATGGTGGAAAGGCCGACATTTTGGCACCACCCACGACCTCCAATTCAACCCAGATCGTCGGGTCAACCAAAACATTTTCTTCGATCGGAAGTTGGAAGATTCCGATCGATTCTGGTACAGTTGAGGGCTAAGGCGTATACCGTTGTGTTCGTATTGATCTTAGCTACGTTTTGCAACCAATCCCGAGCCTCAATTCTCAGTATTTTGGAATCCGCCATTGATGCCGCCTTGAGCTCGCCGGTGCCGCCGCAGGACCACCAGCAGACCTCCAAAAAAAAAATTTGATTTTCAAGGCTATGGACGTATTGTGGCCATTTTAGTTTGAAGTACTTTGGAGCGTTTTGCTAATTATCGTTAATCGTCGCGAGGTATGTGAACCTCTTCTTTCTTTGGCATGATCCTACGTATGAAATCTCCATGTAATAGTATTTCAAGATTCCTTCTACTCTTAGAAGTTAAGAAGTATTTACATTGTTGAATCTAAGTTAAGAGTATGTTTAAATTGTCCTAAGTCCTTACTAGGTCTTATGGGAGACGTTGGTAAGAACGGTTAGGAAGTTATGAGATTTGATTTAAAGGCTATGTGTCTTGATTTATTTAAAGTAAGTAAGTGGATTTTACGTTCAAAAATGACTTGAATTTATATGTGAAAGGGGGATCGATTTTAAAAGTGGATGTTATATGGTTTTAAGAGAATAAGTTACTTGGTTTTGGAAGTGTATGGAACTTTGTATATTTGTTTATAAGTATAAGTAAGTGGATCAGAAAGAATGCGTTATAAGGTTTTAAGACTATGAACTTTGGTTGTCTTCTAAGGATTATGAAACTTTATTTTTCAAGTTGTGGACTTGATTTCTAAAAGTATTGATGACATGATTTTAAAGAGTATGTGACTTGAGTTTTAAAAAGAAAGAAGTTGATGATTTTTTTAAGTACGTATGTACGTAGTATTTTTGGGTATAGTTTCCCTAATGTTGTAAGAATAAAAGTGTCTTAAGTTCTCTAAATGAAAGGTTGTTATAACAGCTTTATGGGAAATTGTTATGACGACTTAAGAAGAAGTAATAAGATGGTTTAAAAATGTTATGTAAGGAAAATCACACCGAGCCTACACATAGGCCGGATTACGTTATGAAATACACCGAGCCTACGAATAGGCCGGATTACGTTATGAGATACACCGAGCCTACACATAGGCCGGATTACGCCATATTACCCCGAGCCTACACATAGGCCGGGTTACGTCATCTTACACCGAGCCAGCGGCGGGCGGATTATGTTATATGATTCCACAAGACACCGAGCCCACAAAGCGGCGGATTATGTTATATGATTCCACAAGACACCGAGCCCCGGCGGGCGGATTATGTTATATGATTCCACGATGCGAGCCCCACAGGGCGGATTATGTTATATGATTCCACAAGACACCGATCCACGGGCGGGCGGATTATGTTATATGATTCCACAAGACACCGAACCCCACAGCGCGGGGATTATGTCACATGATTCATCAAGACACCGTGTCGCAAATGGGCGGATTATGTTGTGAAAGATATGTAAGTTATGTGGAAAAAAACTGGATTAAACTCTTAAGTATGTATGTAAGAATATGTTGTTAAATCTTATTGAAAGAAGGAAAGGAACGATTAATATATGATTGATTTCAGGAGTTAAAAATGGCATTCTTTTGTACAATTATGATTTGATTCTTGCACGTTATTTCTGTTCCATATTCGCACCAGAGTAATCAATTTCTTCGGGCCGCGTTCATGTCCGCAGTTTAGGTACACGTGTGGATCCGCGAGCTTAGGATCCCGGTTCAAGATTTTAGATGGCTCGATGTTCGAGTTGTCATGGCTATGTATATCCAGGTATGGCGGGGCCCCGTCCCGCCACGCTTGTAATTCTTAGAGGTCCGTAGTCACATATGTGGGTCCGCTTTGTAAAGAGCGAGGCAATCGCTTATGTACAGACGCCTGCGAAGGTAGCCTATCGGCCAACTCGCTGTTTTACTTCCGTTGTTTTATTTATAAGTTTCATGTATGTTCGATTATCTCTCGATGTTTACTCGTAGCGTGCCTGTGTAGGGCACCGCCGCGCCCGGTCGGGTCGTGACAAAAGTGGTATCGAGCGATTAGTCCTCGGAAGTGTCTACGCATCGTGTCAGTAGAGTCTTGATTATCGGTGTGTTGTGCACCACATCTATAATCGTGAGGCCGCAGGACATTTAGGATTGGTTTCATTCTTCTCACTCGAGATCGTGCGATAGAGTTGTATTGTTAGTCGTCCTCCCTAACGAGTTATGTTGATTGCATTACGAAAGGCAAAGCGTGACCCAAGAAAGACTATGTGAATTGCGTATCCGGGTTGGTAATGATTGCAGATAGTTGGTATTGTGATATACATCTATACCGGAGTTATGTCACGGTCGACGCGTGTTGCCTAGAATGATTTTAGATTACCGTGAATCGTAAAGACTAACTAGATCCGGAAGGTATGGAATAGTTAATGAATTTTCGCCAAGGTTTTGTGTTTTATTTCAAATAATTGGGAAAGGATGAGTATCTGATAGGGTAGTGAACCCTTAGAAGCCATGTTAAGGAACTTAACTAATGTCATGTTAATAGATTAAGGCGCATAGTAGGCTTAAGAGAATTGTACGGATGAGGTCCGTATAGAGTAAGTAATGGTTGTTGTGATCGAGACAACATGGTTTTGGTTTTATGAGAAGTTTTGTACCGCATCTTGGGGATCGTAAGGTAGGCTTGGAGCATGGAAATTGCGAGCCTAAGAATATTGATTACCGAGACCTTAGGTATATAAGGCTTTCTCGCAATAAGATTTTAAGTCGGACAAGGATAAGAGTTAAGTGTATTGAGTCGGGTTGAGGACCATTACGGGTCTCCCCATGGCCTGGAATAGAGTGGGATCAGTTGGTAGTAGTTCCGCCACGTGACGGTCACGCAGGGTGCCCAAGTCTAGTTAATTGTTTACGGGTTCGTGGACACGTTCCACCGAACCAGCCGTGAAAGCGGAAATGGTCGATATTGTTTTATAGAGTGACTCCAAAGATTAGAGGCCGAGTCGGTATGGAAGTTATGTATGTATGCTAGTAAGAGTTGGAAATGCGGAAAGAGTACTGGTCGAAGAAGATAGCAACCAAGTGTAAAGGAATAGACGAATCTATAAGAACATTTCGGTAACTACACCGTGAGTGTTTGGGGTGGTAGCGGGTATATGAGATTGCCCTGACGATACGTCAGACCCTAGTAGACCTAGTAGAGATGGTTACGACAGGCTTTGTGGTCATTATGAGTATGGGCTAGTTGGCCTCGTGAGTGCCAAGGTTGACATTGTAGTATAAGTATTGTTATGTGGCCATGGGTGGCATATGTTGTAAGAAGGGTGTAGTAAAAGGAGACTATGTCGCTATCTAATTAGATGGGACTCCGAAAGAACATTCGAGGACGAATGTTTCTAAGGGAGGAAGGATGTTACACCCCGTATTTCCGGCAGTTGAGATAAGAACGTACGTAAGAATTTGGGAATTGAATTTTAGAAGAAATGAAAGATTCTGAAAATTTCTCCGAACCTTGTAAAGGAAAAAGGTTTATTAGTTGAATTTAATTCTCGAATTCGGTATTTGGGACTTTTAGAATTTATCGGAATTTTGGAATTTAATTTCGAAATTTGGTCACGTGGGACCACCCGAGAAATTTTGTATATGTTGGGGAGTTTGGGAAGGCAACGCAGAACAAAAAAATACCAAAACGAGTATGAACAGTGAAAACCCGTCCATGAACAGTGTTGTTCGATGAACAGTGTTCGGAAAAACGCCATTTCCGGCCAAACCAGGAATCACGGCGAGACATATACCAAAAGCTTCGTCTCGCCGAGCCCGTCACGCCCATACCAACCGCCACCGTCGATTCTCCGGAATCGCCGACGATTCAGATCGGTTTCGGTCATCGCTCATTCATCTTCCCGCTCGGTTTTTTCGATTTTCCGACCAACCGAGGTGCAATCGACGGAGTGAGTATACCATCGTAACCACCATCTCCTTGCCGTCATTTCCATGTAAACCAGACCTCGATTCTTGCTCAAACTCGCCGTCGACCAGATCGATTTTCGTCGAAACCCTAGTTCTTCGACGAGCATTGTCCGGCCCCCTCAGGTAGAGTCGACGGTCGTGGCTAGTGTAGTAATATTCAGGGTGGAAAGGCCGACATTTTGGCACCACCCACGACCTCCAATTCAACCTGGATCGTCGTCAACTAAAACATTTTCTTCGATCGGAAGTTGGAAGATTCCGATCGATTCTGGTACAGTTGAGGGCTAAGGCGTATACCGTTGTGTTCGTATTGATCTTAGCTACGTTTTGCAACCAATCCCGAGCCTCAATTCTCAGTATTTTGAATCCGCCATTGATGCCGCCTTGAGCTGCCGGCGCGGTGCGCCACAGACCAGCAGACCTCCAAAAAAAAAATTTGATTTTCAAGGCTATGGACGTATTGTGGCCATTTTAGTTTGAAGTACTTTGGAGCGTTTTGCTAATTATCGTTAATCGTCGCGAGGTATGTGAACCTCTTCTTTCTTTGGCATGATCCTACGTATGAAATCTCCATGTAATAGTATTTCAAGATTCCTTCTACTCTTAGAAGTTAAGAAGTATTTACATTGTTGAATCTAAGTTAAGAGTATGTTTAAATTGTCCTAAGTCCTTACTAGGTCTTATGGGAGACGTTGGTAAGAACGGTTAGGAAGTTATGAGATTTGATTTAAAGGCTATGTGTCTTGATTTATTTAAAGTAAGTAAGTGGATTTTACGTTCAAAAATGACTTGAATTTATATGTGAAAGGGGGATCGATTTTAAAAGTGGATGTTATATGGTTTTAAGAGAATAAGTTACTTGGTTTTGGAAGTGTATGGAACTTTGTATATTTGTTTATAAGTATAAGTAAGTGGACTGTAAAGAATGTACGTTATAAGGTTTTAAGACTATGAACTTTGGTCATTTCTAAGGATTATGAAACTTTATTTTTCAAGTGTGGACTTGATTTCTAAAAGTATTGATGACATGATTTTAAAGAGTATGTGACTTGAGTTTTAAAAAGAAAGAAGTTGATGATTTTTTAAGACGTATGTACGTAGTATTTTAGGTATAGTTTCCCTAATGTTGTAAGAATAAAAGTGTCTTAAGTTCTCTAAATGAAAGGTTGTTATAATGACTTTATGGGAAATTGTTATGACGACTTAAGAAGAAGTAATAAGATGGTTTAAAAATGTTATGTAAGGAAAATCACACCGAGCCTACACATAGGCGGACATTCGTTATGAAATACACCGAGCCTACGAATAGGCCTGACACGTTATGAGATACACCGAGCCTACACATAGGCGGATTACGCCATATTACCCCGAGCCTACACATAGCCGGGTTACGTCATCTTACACCGAGCCCCACAGCGGTGGATTATGTTATATGATTCCACAAGACACCGAGCCCCACAGCGGGCGGATTATGTTATATGATTCCACAGTACACCGAGCCCCACAGGCTGGCCGGATTATGTTATATGATTCCACAGTACACCGAGCCCCACAGGCGGGCCGGATTATGTAATATGATTCCACAGAACACCGACCCCCACAACAGGCCCGGATTATGTTATATGATTCCACAGTACACCGAACCCCACAGGCGGGCCGGATTATGTCACATGATTCATCAGTACACCGTGTCCCGCAAATGGGCCGGATTATGTTATGAAAGATATGTAAGTTATGTGGAAAAACTGGATTAAACTCTTAAGTATGTATGTAAGAATATGTTGTTAAATCTTATTGAAAGAAGGAAAGAACGATTAATATATGATTGATTTCGTGAGTTAAAAATGGCATTCTTTTGTACGCTTATGATTTGATTCTTGCACGTTATTTCGCTCCATATTCGCACTGTAATCGACTTCTTCGGCCGCGCTCATGTCCGCAGTTTAGGTATTACGCCAGGATCCGCGAGCTTAGGATCCTGGTTCAGATTTTTAGATGGCCCGATGTTCCGAGTTGTCATGGCTATGTATATCCAGGTATGGCGGGCCCCGTCCCGCCACGATTGTAATTCTTAGAGGTCCGTAGTCACATATCGGGTCCGCTTGTAAAGAAAGCGAGGCAATCGTTTATGACAGACGTCTGCGAAGGTAGCCTTTCCGGCTAACTCCGCTGCTTTACTCCGTTGTTTTATTTATAAGTTTCATGTATGTTCCGTGATTATCTCTCGATGTTTACTGTAGCGGTGCCTGTAGTAGGCACTACCGCGCCCCGGCTCGGGTCGTGACAAAAGTGGTATCGAAGCGATTAGTCCTCTGAAGTGTCTACGCATCGCGTGTCTAGTAGAGTCTTGATTATCGGTGTGTTGTGCACCACATCTATAATCAGGAGGCTGCAGGACATTTAGGATTGGTTTCCATTCTTCTCACTCTGAGATCGTGCGATAGAGTTGTATTGTTAGGGTCGTCCCTCCCTAACGAGTTATGTTGATTGCAGCTACGAGAAAGGCAGCAATGACCCAAGAAAGACTATGTGAATTGCGTATCCAGGTTGGTAATGATTGCAGTATAGTTGGTATTGTGATATACATCTATACGGAGTTATGTACGAGGGTCAGACGCGTGTTGCCTAGAATGATTTTAGATTACCAGGAATTGGTAAAGACTAACTAGATACCGGGAAGGTATGGAATAGTTAATGAATTTTCGCCAAGGTTTTGTGTTTTATTTCGAAATAATTGGGAAAGGATGAGATGTCTGATAGGGTAGTGAACCCTTAAGAAGCCATGTTAAGGAACTTAACGGAATGTCATGTTAATAGATTAAGCTGCATAGTAGGCTTAAGAGAATTGTACGGATGAGGTCCGTATAGAGTAAGTAATGGTTGTTGTGATCGAGACAACATGGTTTTGGTTTTATGAGAAGTTTTGTTACCTTCTTCGGGGACTGTAAGGTAGGCTTGGAGCATGGAAATTGCGAGCCTAAGAATATTGATTACCGAGACCTTAGGTATATAAGGCTTTCTCTGCAATAAGATTTTAAGTCGGACGAGGATAAGAGTTAAGTGTGACTGAGTCGGGTTGAGGACCTCACGGGTCTCCCATGGCCTGGAATAGAGTGGGATCAGTTGGTAGTAGTTCCGCACGTGGCGGTCACGAGTGCAAGGCCCAAGTCTAGTTAATTGTTTTACGGGTTCGTGGACACGTTCCACCGGAACCAGGCCGTGAAAGCCGGAAATGGTCGTATATTGTTTTATAGAGTGACTCCAAAGATTAGAGGCCAGAGTCGGTATGGAAGTTATGTATGTATGCTAGTAAGAGTTGGAAGTACGGAAAGAGTACGCAGTCGATGAAGATAGCAACCAAGTGTAAAGGAATAGAGCACGAATCTATAAGAACATTTGGTAACTACACCCGTGAGTGTTTGGGGTGGTAGCTGAGCGGGTATATGAGATTGCCCGGTGATGATACAGTCGTCAGACCCTAGTAGACCTAGTAGAGATGGTTACGACAGGCTTTGTGGTCATTATGAGTATGGGCTAGTTGGCCTCGTGAGTGCCAAGGTTGACATTGTAGTATAAGTATTGTTATGTGGCCATGGGTGGCATATGTTGTAAGAAGGGTGTAGTAAAAGGAGACTATGTCGCTATCTAATTAGATGGGACTCCGAAAGAACATTCGAGGACGAATGTTTCTAAGGGAGGAAGGATGTTACACCCCGTATTTCCGGCAGTTGAGATAAGAACGTACGTAAGAATTTGGGAATTGAATTTTAGAAGAAATGAAAGATTCTGAAAATTTCTCCGAACCTTGTAAAGGAAAAAGGTTTATTAGTTGAATTTAATTCTCGAATTCGGTATTTGGGACTTTTAGAATTTATCGGAATTTTGGAATTTAATTTCGAAATTTGGTCACGTGGGACCACCCGAGAAATTTTGTATATGTTGGGGAGTTTGGGAAGGCAACGCAGAACAAAAAAAATACCAAAACGAGTATGAACAGTGAAAACCCGTCCATGAACAGTGTTGTTCGATGAACAGTGTTCGGAAAAACGCCATTTCCGGCCAAACCAGGAATCCGCCGGGGGCGAGACATATACCAAAAGCTTCGTCTCGTCGAGCCCGTCACGTCCATACCAACCGCCACCGTCGATTCTCCGGGAATCGCCGGCAGTTTTAGATCGAAGTTTGATCACTGCTCATCCATCTTCCCGCTCGGTTTTTGATTTTCCACCAACCGAGGTGCAATCGACGGAGTGGAGTATACCATCAGAACCGCCATCTCCTTGCCTTCATTTCCATGTAACCGGGACCCTCGATTCTTGCTCAAACTCGCCGTCGACAGATCGTTTTGTCGAAACCCAGGTCGCCGAGCATTTTCCGCCACCTCGGTAGAGTCGACGGTCGTGGCTAGTGTAGAAATATTCAGGTGGAAAGGCCGACATTTTGGCACCACCCACGACCTCCAATTCAACCTGCATCGTCGTCAACTAAAACATTTTCTTCGATCGGAAGTTGGAAGATTCCAATCGATTCTACGATTGAGGCTAAAGGCGTATACCGTTGTGTTCGTATTGATCTTAGCTACGTTTGCAACCAATCCGAGCCTCAATTCTCGGTATTTTGGAATCCGCCATTGATGCCGCCTTGAGCTCGCCGTGTGGTGCCGCCAGCAGACCACCGTGACCTCCAAAAAAAAATTGATTTTCAAGGCTATGGGCGATTGTGGCCATTTTAGGTTGAAGTACTTTGGAGTGTTTTGCTAATTGTCGTTAATCGTCGCGAGGTATGTGAACCTCTTCTTTCTTTGGCATGATCCTACGATGAAATCTCCATGTGATAGTATTTCAAGATTCCTTCTACTCTTAGAAGTTAAGAAGTATTTACATTGTTGAACCTAAGTTAAGAGTATGTTTAAATTGTCCTAAGTCCTTACTAGGTCTTATGGGAGACGTTGGTAGAACGGTTAGGAAGTTATGAGATTTGATTTAAAGGCTATGTGTCTTGATTTATTTAAAGTAAGTAAGTGGATTTTACGTTCAAAATGACTTGAATTTATATGTGAAAAGGGATCGATTTTAAAAGTGGATGTTATATGGTTTTAAGAGAATAAGTTACTTGGTTTTGGAAGTGTATGGAACTTTGTATATTTGTTTATAAGTATAAGTAAGTGGACTGTAAAGAATGTACGTTATAAGGTTTTAAGACTATGAACTTTGGTTGTCTTCTAAGGATTATGAAACTTTATTTTTCAAGTTGTGGACTTGATTTCTAAAA
Source organism: Przewalskia tangutica (assembly GCA_029844215.1). Taxonomy (NCBI): domain Eukaryota; kingdom Viridiplantae; phylum Streptophyta; class Magnoliopsida; order Solanales; family Solanaceae; genus Przewalskia; species Przewalskia tangutica. The sequence continues at coordinate 795,716 of CM056726.1, forward strand.
GTATTGATGACATGATTTTAAAGAGTATGTGACTTGAGTTTTAAAAGAAAGAAGTTTATGATTTTTTAAGCATGCGTATGCGTAGTATTTTGGGTATAGTTTCCCTAATGTTGTAAGAATAAAAGTGTCTTAAGTTCTCTAAATGAAAGGTTGTTATAACAGCTTTATGGGAAGTTGTTATGACGACTTAAGAAGAAGTAATAAGATGGTTTAAAAATGTTATGTAAGGAAAATCACACCGAGCCTACATAGGCGGATTACGTTATGAAATACACCGAGCCTACGAATAGGCGGACACGTTATGAGATACACCGAGCCTACACATAGGATTACGCCATATTACCCCGAGCCTACACATAGGCCGGGTTACGTCATCTTACACCGAGCCCCACAGGCGGGCCGGATTATGTTATATGATTCCACAGTACACCGAGCCCCACAGGCGGGCCGGATTATGTTATATGATTCCACAGTACACCGAGCCCCACAGGCGGGCCGGATTATGTTATATGATTCCACAGTACACCGAGCCCCACAGGCGGGCCGGATTATGTTATATGATTCCACAGTACACCGAGCCCCACAAGGCGGATTATGTTATCCGATTCCACAAGACACCGAGCCCGCGAGCGGGCGGATTATGTTATATGATTCCACAATGCCGAGCCCCACAGGCGGGCCGGATTATGTCACATGATTCATCAGTACACCGTGTCCCGCAAATGGGCCGGATTATGTTATGAAAGATATGTAAGTTATGTGGAAAAAACTGGATTAAACTCTTAAGTATGTATGTAAGAATATGTTGTTAAATCTTATTGAAAGAAGGAAAGGAACGATTAATATATGATTGATTTCAGGAGTTAAAAATGGCATTCTTTTGTACAGTTATGATTTGATTCTTGCACGTTATTTCGCTCCATATTCGCAGATTTTTCTTCTCGGGCCGCGTTAAATGTCCGCAGGTTTAGGTACACAGTGTGGATCCGCGAGCTTAGGATCCTGGTTGGCGATTTTTAGATGGCTCGATGTTCGGAGTTGTCGCGGCTATGTATATCAGGGTATGGCGGGGCCCGTCCACACGAGAGTAATTCTTAGAGGTCCGTAGTCACATATCGTGGTCTGTTTGTAAAGAAAGGAGGCAACCGCTTTATGTATGACACGTCGCGAAGGTAGCCACTATCGGCTAACTTTGTTTTACTTCCGTTGTTTTATTTATAAGTTTCATGTATGTTCGCTGATTATCTCGATGTTTACAGTAAGGGTGCCCGTGTAGGGCACGATCGCGATCCGGGTCGGTCGTGGCGATAAAGATCATTACCTCGATAAGCCCAAAATTATCCAAGTTTATAAGTCGATCCTGAGCAACGTTTAGCTCCACTTCCTTACGCTCCAACCCGCTCCAAGCAACCCTTAGAAGTTTCTAAACAACTTCTCTTAACACTCCATCTATCTATGAAGATTTTTCTAGGGCTTCATTTTGCGACTATTAGAATAAAGTAGTATTTTTCCGGGTTCTTAGTATTGAAATAACTTGGAATACTACTAGGAATACTAGGCTAAGGTATTTTGGGATAATACAACAATACTTGAAGTATTTTCTACACAAAGTGGGGAGGTTTTGACGAGCTACACAAGGAGGAGAGGACGAAAACAACTAGAGGGAGGGAGTATTTTTGCCTTGGAATTTCTCAAGTGTGGATGAAGAATTAGTCTTGCACAAAGGGGTATTTATAGGAAAATCAATGGCTAGGATTAAAGCAAGTGTATGGTGAGGATGGGGTACATGTGTGTGGGTAGTTGGCCAACCATTTGTCCACCATAACAATGGGACAAGTGGCCACCACAAAAATGGGCCACTTGTCCACCAAGAAAAACGTCCAACACTCCACAACAATCGCCCATATGGCCTCGAGGGGTGACACGTGTCGCCCACTGCCCAAAATATTCCGCCTTCCAAAAATATCCGTAATGCCAAAAATCCGAAAATAAAGTGGGCCCCTACAAAACGTAAATTTCCTCCGTGGGCCCACGTGACCAATTCCGGAAATAAAATTTCATAATTCTCAAATATTCCAAAAAGTCCGAATACCAAATCTGGGAATCCAATTCCCATTAACGAACCTTTTTCCTTCACAAAAAAATCCGGAAACTTTTCCGTCGAAAAATCACATCTTTCTTCCTTTCCAATTTTTCTCAGTATTCGCACGTGCATCCTCATATACATACTCCTGGAACTACGGGTGTAACATTCTTCCTTAGAAACATTCGTCGAATGTTCTTCTAAGTCTCCAAGCACACTGCGTGTATAGTCTTCACTACTACTATACTTACGAAACCAATTATGCCACACCTGGCCAAAATACCACATACGCGCAAAAACTCACATCCAAGCCAGCGAAGAATCATCTCTAAAGCGTATAACAATACTAATATCTCCACCCATGGTACAAAGGATACTTTCTTCACATATTTACTTATAAAAAGGACATTTCCATCTTCTTAACACATCTTCGCCCTTTTTTTTTTCTTACTCGTCGTACTTTCCTCGTACACTCGAACTCTTCCTACTATACGTACCACATTTCTGTCATTGCTTGATTTCCAAAATCTCTGGTTACTACCTCCAACTTGGTCATCATTAATCGAACATTCTAGATGGATCTCCGATACTCTTCCGAATCATAGAATACTGGAAGACCGGACGCATCGCCTCCTAAGTCGGACGGTGCTAACTTATAGCAACCCGCCTATTTTACAAACGATCTGAAAATGCCCAAAGTACCTCGGGCTAAGTTTCCCTTGCTTTCCAAATCTTGTCACACCCTTCCGGAGTGGTACCTTCAAGAAGACTCACCGTCAACCTGAACTCCAAGTGTCGACGCCGATTATCCATACGACTTCTGTTGACTCTGAGCTGTTAATAACTTCTTCTGGATAAGCTTCACCTTACCCACATCCTGCTGAAACAAGTAGGGGCCAACTATCTGAACCTCGCCAACATCGAACCAATCGACCGACAACCTACACTTCCGTCCATACAAGGCTTCATAAGGCACCATCCGAATACTAAAATGGTAGCTATATAATACTCACTCAACAAGAGGAAAAATAATCCTCACAGCTACCCCTGAAATCAACACACCAGCCCGAGGGTGAATGCAATACTGAGACTTACCTGAGTTCCTAACCCCGCCTGGTAAAACCTCCAGAAACAAAAGAAATAGCCGAAAACCGGCCCACCGCGCTTGTCCCTTGATATCTGCGTGCAGTTCGCTTGGATTTGCACTGCCTGCTTTCTACATTGTCCCGGTTGAGAAGGTGTCATCGCTCTTCTTTTCGAGACCCTGCTTTGCTATAGGAACTAAGACGAGTTCACTGCTCGCCGGATGCCTCCGAATCGGTCATGTCATTGGACCGTGCCTTTGATCTTGTGAAATATTGATGCTCGCCATTGCTAAGTCAAATACAAATCGACCTTTGGGGAGATGATAAATCTTTCTAAAAATGCAACAAACGGTGTTAGCATAAAACACATAATTTGCGGGTATGTAGCGTATATATCGCATATAGCACATTCAAACGCTTTCCTAACACGCAGGACCTCTTTATGCCGAGGTAAGCCTAAACGCCACTCATGCGAGATTATGACGGATTTGTCCAAGTCGCCCAACTATAATGCCTTTGTTGGAAATGGCGACCAAACGACGGTGCACTTTTCCCAATTTCGCATGTCATGATTGAGTTTGGATTTGTCTGTCATTGCCACGCTACACATAATACGCCGGTTGGTCGTTGGGTCGAGAAACCCGTCGACAAGTTTGGTGTCTTCCTAATTGCGTGTCGATGCGCGACCGACCCACCTAAGGTAAATGTACATGCCCTAAATGAGGGTGGTATAGCTCTATCTTAAGTTTGCTAAGATTTGGCTTTTCCGACGCAAGGTTCCCGAGCGACAACTCGAGCGAGAAGGCTACGCGCCACCGTTAGACCGGGCACTCCACGTATGTTACCAACTCTCCTAATTTTGGGTTTTTGAAGAAAGAATTTTGCTGATGCACTGCGCACTCGCATGCGCAGTGTGATTGTGTGAATTTTCCAGAGTGGAAGAAATATGATGAATGCCGCTTTAAGGAAAGCAAGAAGCAAGTAGCAAAAATAAACAAAATACAATACACAAAAATTAAATGCAAAATAATTGCAATAATAGCCTAGGTCCGCTGTGGTTAAGAACCTAAAATCCTCAAATGAGTCGCCATTGCCGCGCCTTTTCCTACGCGACATTCTAAAATAATGAGCCCCGCTTGAAAATGCAAAAATGTTAGAAAATAAATAATAAAATGCTAAAGGTTTAAAAGTGGTTTTAAAAAAATGCTAAAAGGATGCTAAAATTGCCAAAGATGCTAAAAGTGCAAAAGGGTTGCTAGAATGCTATGGTTCATGAGTCGCCACCTAATTAATTTGGGTGAATTAGGACACCTAAATGTTTAACTAGTTTAAAGTAAAACATTAACTCCATTTTATGGTCCGCTAAACTTTAATGAGATTCTCGTGCGGTTCTTTATTAATCTAGAGGAAGGGTTAGGCACCTCTAAGATCCGCTTAACTCATGCTATCCTGCCAAACCTAGGGTAATTATTATATTTAAAAAAATGCAAAATAAAGCTCCTCTTGCTTAATAAAATGTTAGGAGATAAAATAAATGCAAAAAATGTTAAAATGTTTAAAGGTGCTTAAGTCTAAAAGGGCAAAAGGTGCTATATGTGAAAGAATGCTAAGAGATGCTAAAATATTAAAGGTTAAGGACGCTTAACAAAAGTGCTAGCAATTTAAAAGTGCTAAGTGTAAACAAAGTGATGCTAGGGTGCTAAAATATTAATAGTGTTAAAAGGTTAAAAATGCTAAAGGGCGATTAAAAGTGCTAAAAAGGGCTAGAAATGCTAAAGAATGCTAGGAAGGTGCTTTATGGATTAATTATGTATTTATGCTAAGGTTATTTAGTTAGGTATACTACTGGCTAAATTAATCTTGCTTAATCTGCGCGTAATATTATATAAGAGATGCTTTAAGATGATTTTTTAGGAAGAAATCTGTTATGGATTTTAGTAAGAAACAAAGGTGATGCAAGTTAAATTATTTAGACATGCATGACAAATCTTAAAAAAAAGCAAGTGAGTTAAGCGATGAACCTTAAATTACCTTCCCCACTTATATATTCAAAGGCTAATTACTCTAGATATCCTATTAATTAGAATAGCGTTAGTCACATAATTTACAATAAACAAATGAATGGGGCGGGGTAGAAGATAATTTAAAGGACTCGAGGAATGGCGATGTTTTTCGCCTGCGCTTAGAATTCTCGATGCGAGGATAAATGCACATGGACGCGGGTTTTCACGTTTGTTACGATGAGTCTCGCCATGAGACTCTTTGTTGTCGATGCGTTTCATGCAAAAATAAGAGAGATAAAGATTAGTACGAGTCCCAAATAATAATTGATGCAAATATTTAGGACGAGCATATATTAGCTGCACGACGTGTCACGATAACTCAAGACTAAAGCGAGAATCGCCTGTGGCGCCATCGGGCCCCTGGTGCAAACAAGCAGTAAATGCAAATGGCCCAAAACCCGAATTTCTTTCGATTTTTATTGAGAAGGTAGATGGTGCAGCCTTAGTTTCACTTATTAAGACCAGATTTCTTTTAAACTCAAACAATTTTCATGTACGCGCAGATGAAAAAACAAAGGTGTATGCAGCAAAGCGCTGGTCGAGATGTATAAAACAATAAGTATACACCCTAATACATATGGTATACCCGCAGACCGCTGCAGAATGCTCGGACGTGCTAGACATGCACCGGTCGATGTATGCAGAGGGCGGATAGACATAAGACATATGTGTGCAACATTTTCAGTTTCAAAGAGGCCAACTTAGGCGCAGTTTACGAACGCAAGTATTCAAGACTACATTTAAGAGTGTGCTTAAACAATCGGTAAAAGGGGCTTAACATGGACAATTTAGAAACCAAGATATAATGAACACTGCTTACAATAGACAATTTAGACATACACAAGACTATCATATGGTATGATATGCCGCTACATGAAACAAGATCATAATTCAAATAGGTGCACAAGTTGGTTTAAACAAATGTCCTCTCAGAAGCAGCATTCCATCTAGGCAAAACAACAAACAAAAGTGTGATGTATAATAACTTAGAAGGTTACATATTTTTCAAGCGGAGCAACTTCACATTTAGACAAGCGTAAAACTTGCCCGCGTAACGTATGTCTAGTAGAATGAAAGTGACCACACATGAAATAGTTTTCAAATGCGTGACTCTTCAAACGTAATGCTATGCATGTATACTCCCATTTAAATTATGCATTAAGAACAAGATACCCTTAAACAGATAGAGTAAGCATATAACTAGCCTAATGGATATATAAGATGTATAGATACGGGCGAATGACCAACTACAACAACCCTTTCAAGCCTATATAACCACCATAATCATGGATCATGCACACATCCTATAATGCTAGATACAACCATAATATGATATGACAGAGCAGATCATGAAACTATCCTACATCATGCGCTTCTTCGATCGATCCATATCACAATCCATTTAAATACGTACTAGATCATTTTAAACAAAACTTTAGCTCTTCATTATTTTGCATGTATACGGATATAACTTCAACATGTTTTAGCTAGTCCTTCATTCCAATTATCTATATATAATATTTGTCTAAAACATACAAATTATCACACGTGTATTTTAACACCAAATGATCGAGCAAATATATTTAGATCATATTGATTTGTTCAAACAGATTGATCTAATTTAGCCATTTATAAACAATGCGAATAACTATTTGAATTTGCAATACGGGCACGTAAAGGAAAAGAAAGATCGAGAAGAGCTTGAATTTACCTTTCTCCTGACAAATGACCCGGGCAACAGATCAAGTCGTCATTCAATCGACGGGTTTTGGATTTAAGGTGCGGTGCGGGCAAGGTTTGCTCAGAGGTTTCTTTGCCGAATCAACAGATTTCATCGCGTGCTCGAGTCCCCGACTCGCTTCATCGTACATCGATTCCCCGACTAAACTCGAGTTCGACGCCCGCTTACCCCCTAAATTGCTATGTCGCTGTTCTTCTCGCTTCGATGCTATCCGGTCCGCCGACTGACCTCTTCCTCGAATGCCTATTGCATGTGCCTTAAATAGCCATTCTTAGGGTTCCTCATTAGGTAAATAATCAAGGCTAATTTTCGGGCTGATTCTTGACGAGATTTGTGCTTGATTCGTCGAAGGCTCTTACCATACGGCGATTTCAGCGATATCGGGATATCACTATTTTGGATTGATTTGCTCGATTTTGTAGATTCGAACGGGTTCTGATTTTAAGGGATTTATGGAAGATTCGCTTGGTTAGGTGTCCGGTAGGAAAGTTCCTGATTCTCCGCGAGAATCTCGGGACGTGTGGCGAACTAGTGGTCATGGCGGTTGAAAGGCTTAGGTTTTTGCAGATATGGTTTCGTTCATCGAGGACGATGGAAAAGGGTGTTGGGCTTCGGGAGACGGTGAGGTGATGTGCGTAGGTAAAGAAAGGCTGAGGGGCTTTGGGCCGATGGGACTGGGCCAGGGCAAATCGGGTATTGGGCTGGTAGAGGTGTATTAGTTTAGTTAGTTTTAATTAGGCTTTTAATTAGGAGTTAATTTTAGGTATTTAATTAATTAGCTAATTAATTCTAGGCAAGTGTATTAATTAATTAGTGATAACTTAAATTAACAAATGTGATTAAAATAATTAGGTGCTTCATTAATTTAATTGTTATAATAAATAAACGCGCGCATATTTAATTAATGCTCAATACTTTAGACCGCGGCGCTATTAAAATCTTATTATTGCATTATTGCGACGTTAAATTAAATTAAAGTGAGTTTAGATTAAATTATTTAAATGCTAAATGCAAGTGTGATGTTTAAAGCTTTTATAAATGCGACGCTATTAAATGCATATATCAAATTAAAATTGATTTTAAATTACAAATGATTACTAATAAATGCGGCTATGCTACCTGACACGACGTTATCGCTAAATTGTTTATTTTATGCATTTATTAATTATTTAAGAATTACGACAAAGCTTAAAGTTAATTAATGCGGGCGCGAGACTCTAAGTGCTTAAATCTCTACGTAAGACGCGATGTCATTATTAAATTGATTATTTATGCCTGTATTTAATGTTTTATTGCTGCATTTTATTATAAAAATCCTAAAAAATTATTTTACAAAATTAGTGTAATTTTATGGTTAATGGCTGGACGGGAGGGTCAAAATTGGGTGTCAACAGATGTCCCTCTTTGTATGGAGATGATGGAAGAATCTTCGGACAAAGACGTTGACTCATAGCCAATTTTGTCTCGATCTCCGGAATTGCGAAAAATGTTGGGCAAGTAGACAAAGGCACAAAGCTGACGCAAAAAATCAAATCCGCCCCAAAGGTCGAGTTACGACGACACCGTTACCATGGTCGAAACACTGCGCGCTAACGCGACTCAGCCGCCCCAAAGGTCGAGTTATGACGACACGTTACCATGGTCAAAACACTCGCGCGCTAACGCGACTAAACTCGCCCCGTGTCGAGTTATGATGACATCAAGCTACGGTGCAAAAGTAAAAGAAAATAATCGCTTGAACTCGCGTATCGCTATGGCTTGGCGCCGTTCTACGGTGATGCGAGCGAGCGGACTGACGCTGAGGTCGCTTCGCCAATCGCTGCGTCGCCCCAACAGATTGCCCTTGTCAGAAGAGAAAATCCACGCCAGGCTCCCGCTCGCATGCTAAGACTTGAACAAACGTTAGTGCATAATCATAAGGCAAAACGATGATGTATAATTTTAAAAGTAATGCAACCGTGAGTAAAAATGTTATCCCGCAAAAATACGACGCTCGCCGGTTGACGATGCAGAATGCCGTGATTTCGCCGCACGGACGTGTTGCGATTGTGAACGCGATACGCTGTCCTTGCCGCATTGCTCGTAGACTAAAGCTCAAGAAAGAGTTAAGCATAATCATAAGATGCAATAATAAAGCACGAATGAAAATGCAATTTCGAGAAAGTCGCCCCGCAGATGCGATATGCCACGACGGCGCTGCTTCCGACTTGCGGCCGATAACGCCGCTGTTCGACGCTGCCGCTGGGCGCCGCTGACTGGCGCCGATAACGCCGCCGCTCGACGCGTTGCCGCCGGGCGCTGCATGATGACTGGCCGATAACGCCGCCGCCGACGCGTTGCCGCCGGGCGCCGCTGCAGACTTGCGGCCGATAACGCCGCCGCTCGACGGACGTGGCCGCCGCGCCGCTGCGTAGACTTGCTGCGGCCGATAACGCCGCCGTCGGACGTGCCGCCGCGCGCTGCTGCGAGATTTGCCGCGGCCGATAACGCCGCCGCTCGGACGTACACGACGGGCGCCGCCATGCGGGACTTTGTGGCCGATAACGCCGCCAGATGGACGACGCCGCCGGGCGCCGCGCGTGACTCACGATCACGCCGTTGTCCGACGCGCCGCCGCCGGGCGCCGCTGCGCGACTTGCGGCCGATAACGCCGCTGTCGGACGACGCCGCCGGCCGCCGCTGCAGACTTGCCGATCACGCCGCTGTACGGACGATTGCCGGGCGCCGCACGACTTGCCGACACGCCGCTCCGGACGCCGCCGCCGGGCGCCGCTGCACGGACTTGCCGATTACGCCGTTGTCCGGACGCGCCGCCAGCGCCGCTGTACGGACTTCGCCGATTACGCCGCTGTCCGGACGGTTGCCGCCGGGTGTCGCTGCACGGACTTGCCGACACGCCGCTGTCCGGACGCGTTGCCGGGCGCCGCTGCACGGACTTGCCGACACGCCGCTGTTCGGACGGCCGCCGGGCGCCGCTGTATGGACTTGCCGACACGCCGCTGTTCGACGCGTTGCCGGGCGCCGCTGCACGGACTTCCGATTACGCCGCTGTTCGACGGTTGCCGCCGGGCGCCGCTGCACGGACTGGCTGGCCGATAACGCCGCCGCTCGGACGTGTTTGCCGGGCGCCGCGCTGAGACATTGGCTGCGGCCGATAACGCCGCTGTTCGACGACGCCGCCGCGCCGCCGCGCGACTTCGATCACGCCGCTGTTCGACGACGTGTTGCCGGGCGCTGCCGCGCGACTGGACTTGCGGCCGATAACGCCGCCGCTCGACGCGTTTGCCGCCGCCGCTGCAGACTGGCTGCGGCCGATAACGCCGCCGCTCGACGGTTGGCCGCTTCCTCGTAGAATAAATGCTCCCGCAAGCTGCGAGAAAACGTTAGTGTATACCGCTTAAATGAAATGATAAACACATACTAGAAGTGCAATTTTATGGGTAGAGATGTCATTCCTACGCCGATGAATATCGAGATGTCGCCCTGCGTGGACACGCTAAATGCCGCAATCGACGAATTGCCATGACGCCTCGCTGATACCAATTTTGACCCGCTTTTGTATATTTTCGCAATTTTAAGTATTTTAGCACACCGCATTTTAATCGTTATTTTGCATATTTTATATAATATTCTATGTTTATTTATTCGCAAAATGACATTGCATCTTTTTATTTTTATTTAAGCATTATGTTTTTGTTAATATTATATTTCTATTATAATAATATTTTGCATCTCTTTAAATAATTAATTGACGTCCTGCTTTAATTTTAATCAGACATTAAACATGCCTTAAATATTGCATTTTTGCGCTTCAGATTTGCATTTTAATAATTTTGCATCTTTTAAATAATTTTTCTTTAATTAATTAACTCATACGCATTTTGTCAAACCAAATCAAAGATTTTAACCCAATCAAAATCAATTCAATCCAACACCACTTTTATTTTCATCCAAACACCCCCCTCTTTATTTCCCCCTCATTTTTAAATTTCAAACCCCACTTTTCATTCCCCCCTAAAATACCAAACCCTAATCTATCCCCCTATTATTTAATTCTTACCCCCCCTTTATTAAAAGAGGGGGGGGCAACACGGCAAAAGGGGGGAGCAAAAAACAACGCTCAAAGAAAAAATAAGAGAAATTTCAACGCTTTTAAAGGCAGCACAACGCTCGTAAGCCAATGGAAAAGGGAGGAGAACAAATGGCAAAAGAGAGAGGGTCCAAGGTTTTTTTTTTTTAAAAGCAAAGAAGACAAAATAAAGAGAGTAAAGATAATAAAGTGGCATCCGCCCATTTTCTCTTTTTCAACAAAAAAAAAGGGGCTGAGCCCACTTTTATTTTCATTTGATTTTCAAGGGAGAACCTTCTCTCCTCGCCTCCTGCCGCTCGCCGCCATTCGCCGCTTTCACGGAGTTCTAAAAACTCCGCGAACCTCCATTTAAAACACCCAAGACTTCGCCATCACCTATCCTCAACTCGCTATCTACACCGCCAGAGCTCGTGGTCATGCCGGAGTTCGACAAAGAACGCCGCGAGCCTCGCCGAACCTCCTCGCGCATATATCGCCCATCACCCTTCCTCCATATACACACATGCGGCGCACACTACATCGCCGCTGCTCACCGGCGAACCACCTCAACTCCTCACCAACTCGCCGCCATCGCCACCGACGATCCACCATCGCGGTGGCGCTCCTCGGCGACCGCCGCTGAAGTGACGCCACCGCTCGTTATGTGTTGTTGAAACTTGCGGAGTTTGAACTCCGCGATTTACATTGATTTGTTTCTCTTTCGCTATTATACATATTGTGGTTTGGACCGATTTGGAAATTTTGTATTTCGCCGAATTCTAAACCCCGCCGACTTCGGGTTTAATTTTCGCTTCGCTGTTGGTTTGACCGATTTCCGAGTTTTGGTATTTGGCCGAGTTTGCAAAACTCCGCTATGTTCGGCTTGCCTGCTCATTGGGCTGATTTTGCACCATTTTAGTATTATGGCCGAGTTTTAAGACTCGTGGCGCTTTGAAAATCCTGCTGGGATCAAGCTCACGACTTCCCATCGCTCCGGCGAATTGCCACTGTTTCCGGCGAACCGCTACTGTTCCGGCATATTGTCCGTTGTTCATTGTTTCTGCATTAATTTTAGGCTATTTGGCTTAATTTATTTACTGATTTTGAGCAAGATACTACATTTGGTATTTTACTGATTTTGAACAATGATACTATACTTTGGTATTAAACTGATTTCGAACTTGATACTACACTGGCCAAAGAAGGATTTATCCGTCGATCTGGAGGCCTCCGTGGTAAGCGAGACGGAATATGTGGGCGAGGAGGAAAGTGAAAAAGATTGGACGAGAATGCATAGTATCGTTCACCAGGAGGCGAGTCGACCAGAGCGATATTGGCTTCTCATGTCTTAGTATTCTTGGCATAACATCCGAGCCCACACTATATAAAAATATATCTTTTACAATATATTTTACATATATATCTATATATATACATATATTGTTGTTTGTTTGGTAATTTATTTATCATTTACTAACTCTTCTACTAAGTGTCTTTTGCAGGTACCCGGAGGCGCACCCCAAAGTTAAATCATTCGCATAAAATAAAATAAAGGCAAAATATCGCTAATTTCTCTTAATTACATCCTTTTTATGATTATTTGCTTTTATTACTATCTTGTTAAATACATATCTATATTAAATATTTGCATGCCTAGTTTAAATATCTCTTGGTTAGTTTAATAATTAGAACACTTTTAGAATTGTAAATTGCATGTTAGCACAGTAATTGTAAAACCTAAGTTTGAACGGACAACCGCAAGTTAGCGGATCCTTTAGGGTGCCTAACCCCTTCCCTTTAGGATAATAAAGAACCCTTACCTAGAATCTCGCATAGCTTTCGCACCTTTTAAAATGGAGATCATTTGTAGTATTTTATGCTACATTTTAGTGTCCTAATTCACTACAATAATTAGTGGCGACTTTAAAATGCATTCCAGAACCAACCACGCCAGAATGCAGAAATCCCGCTTCCGGCCCCGAAAATGGGCGCATGCATACCGTTGGGTGTGATGCATTGGTTGCCAATTTGACTTTATGCCCTAGTTGATGCGCTTAGGTTTTGTTGCGGAACTCAACTTTGATTGCCGATTGTTGATGCCTTTCGCTGCTCGCCGTCACTGCGGACTTTGGATTGTTGTCATCCTCTGCCTTTCCTGCTTTTGCTGCTTCTGCTAATACGAAGAAACCTTTCGCCGTATTTTCTATTTCTGCTATTGCACTTTCTCGCCTCGCAATACAAGAACTCGCGCCAAAGAAAATTGTGAGTTTTGTGTGGGTCGATTCGCATTTGACTTTGCCGCTTGTCTTGATATCGCGCGTTCGGTTCGCTTGGATTTGCAGCCCGTCTGTTTCCTACATTGTCCCGGTTGAGAAGGTGTCACGCCGCTTCTTCTTTTCTCGAGACTCGCTTTGCTATAGGAACTAAGACAGTTCCACTGCTCCGCCAGATGCCTCAATCGGCCATGCCGACTGCCTTTGATCTTGTGAAATATTGATGCTCGCCATTGCTAAGTCAAATACAAATCGACCTTGGGGAGATGATAAATCTTTCTAAAAATGCAACAAACGGTGTTAGCATAAAACACATAATTTATGTATGTAGCGTATATATCAGATATAGCACATTCAAACGCTTTCCTAACACGCAGGACCTCTTTATGCCGCAGTAAGCCTAAACGCCACTCATGCGAGATTATGACGGATTTGTCCAAGTCGCCCAACTATAATGCCTTTGTTGAAATGGCGACCAAACGACGCACTTTTCCCAATTTCGCACGCCATGATTGAGTTTGGATTTGTCTCACATTGCCACGCTACACATAATACGGTTGGTCGTTGGGTTGAGAAACCCGTCGACAAGTTTGGTGTCTTCCTAATTGTGGTGTCGATGCCAAGGACCGACCCACCTAAGGTAAATGCATGCATGCCCTAAAAAGGGGTGGTATAGCTCTATCTTAAGTTTGCTAAGATTTGGCTTTTCTGGACGCAAGGTTCCCGAGCGGACAACTCGAGCGGAAGGTTACGCGCCACCTGCTAGACCGCACTCCACGTATGTTACCAACTCTCCTAATTTTGGGTTTTTGAAGAAAGAATTTTGCTGATGCACCAAGCGCACCTCGCATGCAGTGTGTGATTGTGTGAATTTTCCAGAGTGGAAGAAATATGAGCGGAATGCCAGTTTAAGGAAAGCAGTAAAGCAAGTAGCAAAAAATAAACAAAATACAATACACAAAAAATTAAATGCAAAATAATTGCCGAATAATAGCCCTAGGTCTGTTGTGGTTAAGAACCTAAAATCCCCAGTGGAGTCGCCATTTCTGTCGCGCCCTTTTCCGGCCGCGACATTCTAAAATAGCGAGCCCTGCTTGAAAATGCAAAAATGTTAGAAAATAAATAATAAAATGCTAAAGGTTTAAAAGGGTTTTAAAAAAAATGCTAAAAGGATGCTAAAATTGCCAAAGATGCTAAAAGTGCAAAAAGGGTTGCTAGAATGCTAAGGGTTCGCGGAGTCGCCACCTAATTAATTTGGGTGAATTAGGACACCTAAATGTTTAACTAGTTTAAAGTAAAACATTAACTCCATTTTATGGTCTGCTAAACTTTAATGAGATTCTGGGTAAGGGTTCTTTATTAATCTAGAGGGAAGGGGTTAGGCACCCTCTAAGATCCGCTAACTTGCGGTTATCCTGCCAAACCTAGGGTAATTATTATATTTAAAAAAATGCAAAATAAAGCTCCTCTTGCTTAATAAAATGTTAGGAGATAAAATAAATGCAAAAAATGTTAAAATGTTTAAAGGTGCTTAAGTCTAAAAGGGCAAAAGGTGCTATATGTGAAAGAATGCTAAGAGATGCTAAAATATTAAAGGTTAAGGACGCTTAACAAAAGTGCTAGCAATTTAAAAGTGCTAAGTGTAAACAAAGTGATGCTAGGGTGCTAAAATATTAATAGTGTTAAAAGGTTAAAAATGCTAAAGGGCGATTAAAAGTGCTAAAAAGGGCTAGAAATGCTAAAGAATGCTAGGAAGGTGCTTTATGGATTAATTATGTATTTATGCTAAGGTTATTTAGTTAGGTATACTACTGGCTAAATTAATCTTGCTTAATCTGCGCGTAATATTATATAAGAGATGCTTTAAGATGATTTTTTAGGAAGAAATCTGTTATGGATTTTAGTAAGAAACAAAGGTGATGCAAGTTAAATTATTTAGACATGCATGACAAATCTTAAAAAAAAGCAAGTGAGTTAAGCGATGAACCTTAAATTACCTTCCCCACTTATATATTCAAAGGCTAATTACTCTAGATATCCTATTAATTAGAATAGCGTTAGTCACATAATTTACAATAAACAAATGAATGGGGCGGGGTAGAAGATAATTTAAAGGACTCGAGGAATGGCGATGTTTTTCGCCTGCGGCTTAGAATTCCTGATGCGAGGATAAATGCACATGGATGCGGGTTTTCACGTTTGTTACGATGAGTCTCGCCATGAGACTCTTTGTTGCTCCGATGCGTTTCATGCAAAAATAAGAGGAGATAAAGATTAGTACGAGTCCCAAATAATAATTGATGCAAATATTTAGGACGAGCATATATTAGCTGCACGACGTGTCACGATAACTCAAGACTAAAGGAGAATCGCCCAGTGGCGCCATCCGGTGCAAACAGCTAAGGTAAATGCAAATGGCTACTGATTCCCCCCTGACTAAACTCTGAGTTCGACGCTCTGTTTACCCCTAAATTGCTATGTCGTTGTGTTCTTCTCGTTTCGATGCTATCTGGGTCTGCCTGACTCTGACCTCTTCCTCGAATGCCTATTGCATGTGCCTTAAATAGCCATTCTTCGGGTTCCTCATTAGGTAAATAATCAAGGCTAATTTTCGGGCTGATTCTTGACGAAATTTGTGCTTGATTCGTTGAAGGCTCTTACCATACAAGGGCGATTTTGTGTGATATTGGCTGCCTATTTTGGATTGATTTGCTACTGATTTTGTAGATTCGAATGGGTTCTGATTTTAAGGGATTTATGGAAGATTCGTTTGGTTAGGTGTCTGGGTAAGGAAAGTTCCCGGATTCTCCGGCGAGAATCTCGGGGTGTGCTGGTGTGGCGAACTAGGGTTGCGGCGGTTGAAAGGCTTAGGGTTTTTGTGTATATGGTTTCGTTCATTGAGGACGATGGAAAAGGGGTGTTGGGCTTCTGTGGGAGACGGCAGGCGGTGATGCGCGAGGTAAAGAAAGGTTGAGGGCTTTGGTAGATGGATCGCCAGGCAAATCGTATCAATCGGTAGAGGTGTATTAGTTTAGTTAGTTTTAATTAGGCTTTTAATTAGGAGTTAATTTTAGGTATTTAATTAATTAGCTAATTAATTCTAGGCAAGTGTATTAATTAATTAGTGATAACTTAAATTAACAAATGTGATTAAAATAATTAGGTGCTTCATTAATCTAATTGTTATAATAAATAAACGCGCGCTATTTAATTAATGCTCAATACTTTAGACATACGCTTATTAAAATCTTATTATTGCATTATTGCGACGTTAAATTAAATTAAAGTGAGTTTAGATTAAATTATTTAAATGCTAAATGCAAGTGTGATGTTTAAAGCTTTTATAAATGCGACGCTATTAAATGCATATATCAAATTAAAATTAATTTTAAATTACAAATGATTACTAATAAATGCGGCTATGCTACCTGACACGACGTTATCGCTAAATTGTTTATTTTATGCATTTATTAATTATTTAAGAATTACGACAAAGCTTAAAGTTAATTAATGCGGGCGCGAGACTCTAAGTGCTTAAATCTCTACGTAAGACGCGATGTCATTATTAAATTGATTATTTATGCCTGTATTTAATGTTTTATTGCTGCATTTTATTATAAAAATCCTAAAAAATTATTTTACAAAATTAGTGTAATTTTATGGTTAATGGCTGGACGGGAGGGTCAAAATTGGGTGTCAACACCACCTCAAATTGACCCCACCACATTCCGGGCTGCGGGTTGACTCGCGATATGGCCTCAACCCGACGCACCAGATTAAACTCGCTCCCGATCCGAACAATCTGACCAGTTCACGTCAGGAAAGCTACCACGTCCATCTCACACTACCCCTGGAATTATCACAATTTACACAATGCTAACCGAACATAAGACTCACACGTATCTACCATAACGACCTAAACCACTTCTTAAGGTCAAGATTTCTCTCAGAATTCATCGCTCACTTTCCTTTGCCGCCTAATCAAAACTCGCTCACTGGCGATAACTACAGATGGTGATGAACCACCATCGATCTGAAAGTCGAGTCGTAACATCCGCGCCACCTGTTTCGGACAATTTCTCGCAAATGGACCTGTGACCGCAGCCAACAAGCTATCCAAGTAGCACGACACTCCCATAAGAACACTTACTATAACGCTTGAAAGCGTGGTGTCCTCCTCCGCTAACACCCCTTCCTCTCCGAACCATCGACCAGAATCGACCGGTAGGCTAAGTCATCCCACCGTATCCTCCTACTAGGACATTCTTCTCTCACACGTTCTCGACGGCCGTAACACAAGCATTAGTAAAAGACGACATTCCGGGATGGCGTCTACTACATAGTGAACACCGAGGAAAATCAACTGGCCGCTAGAACCTATGTAAATCGGAACTAAACCCCGAGTTCTCGACCAACTCCTAAATACCCCGAATGTCCTCAAGTCTCGCGAGGACCACTCAGATTGCGGAGGCGCATAACTGGCCTCACCGGTAGGTCCGCTCGAAAGTTACCAAAGGACCGCTGCTCGCCCTCTTCGTTGATCTTGGTTAATTCGCCGACTTACGTTCTCGCTTTCGCGCATAAGCTCAGACGCGGCAACGCCCATGCTCGACTAAAAGTTACTCTTGTACCTTCCTTCACTAGATAATCGCCAATTCTCGTGACATATCAACGCACTTCATCCTCCATGTCCGCCACTAACGCGGGGACATAACGAGCCAATGAGTCAAACTCTATATCAGATTCCCAACCGCCCGCCTGCTCGCCTCAACATCAAATATCTATCTCGCCCGAAGCTCTCTCATTCGCGAGGCGCAAGTGTGTAAAATGCCTAAGGTTTTGATCACTTCCATGATCCGCCGCAATCGTCGAATAAAATCTTGAGGATCTTCTCGCTTCAATCCATAGAACTCGTGGATCGCAACTCGAAGTCCCAAATCTCAACTATCGGATCTGTGGTGAACTTTTGGTACCGGAACCACCGGCCTCGTCTGCTCTCATTCCCAACCACCGACTAGCTAGTAATCGCCATCTCTTTGTAACTCATATCCTCTGCTCGCCGCGACTAGAGGCTCGTATCGCGGTCTAAGTAGCTACCGCACGCTTCTAAACTCTCACAGGGCTAGCGGCGCCGCAGTAACTCCCCGAACGGTTGCCTCGGATAATGATTGGGCCCGCCTCGTAACCTCTCGTGCTCTACTCGCAGCCTCCTCTCGCCGCTTGCCTGGGCTCGCTTCTCGCTGCAGGCATAACGGGTGAAAAGAATACGCCGAGGAGTCCAACTTATAACACACTCAAGGCACGATCTCAGAGTGAGAAGAATGGAAACTAATCCTAAATATCCTATAGCCTCACGATTATTGCGTGCACAACACACCGATAATCAAGACTTACTAGATACGTCAGACACTTTCCGAGGATTAATCGCTCGATACCACTTTTGTCACGACCAAACCGGCCCGTGGATCGTGCCTTACCCGCACCCAAGTAGACCTACATCGAGTAACCAATGAATATAAAACAAGATGAAACAATATGAAGTGAGAAACAGCTTTATCTCGAGAAAAGCTCATTTGCATATATATATAAAAGCTTGAATAGCATATCCCTTTTACAAACTCGCCCACAACAAGATTACATGCACTTCTAAGAATGTTATAACAACAACGACGGACAGGCCCCGCCATACCCACGAACGTAAGTACTACAACAATACGTGACTATACCAAAGATAAGCCTCCGAGAAATGGAGCTTCCAAAACGCTGAATCGTGATCCTATTAGCGAGGATCGACGATCGCGTACTCTACCGCAGATGAACGCACTTCCGGGCGAGGTCAAGACAACAGTACCAAGTATGTGAAATCAAAATATCAGAAATGAAATCATAATAGTCTATAAACAATGTAGATATATATGATAACCAATTTACGATACACAATATGTAGTTAGCCATGTCAAGTCGAGACTCACGCCCTTAAAGTCATCACTCGAATATAACCACGGGTCTCATGCCCACAATATCAATCATGCCCGTGGAATTCCTTCCTCACCGCCATCCATGATATAAAAGCACCAAGGAATACATATGAACACCGTGTCCCACTTCAGGTCATAATAAAACCGTGACGGTAAGTGCGAAGACATAGCCGACTACTAAAACCCACAAGCACTAACAATGCTATAAAATCAGATCACGAGGTCTTTCTAGATCGCGCCACACGATCGGTCACCACTCGCCTCGGATCAATGTGCGCGTCAAATCCTCGAACTCACCGCAACTCCGCGATAGCCACCTAGCCCGCATGAGGTATTCCCGCATCGGCGGGTAGCTACTCTCCGGCATCGCCCCGACTCTCGAGTCCGCGTGGCCACATGATCGCATGAGGTATTCCCCGCACACTAACCGGAACTCTCGTAGCTCGCATAGGTCCTGGACCCGCATTTAGGCATCCTCGACGGGGACACTTAACCCCCGAGTATAACATGTCAAGAGGTGAGTGGTACAATACTAACATAACGGCTTATCGTTAAACAACATAAGCACAACAAGGGAAACCCCTTACACAAACATCACAAGACACTGACACACGTAGCATCCTAACATGTTTACTTATCAAACCATCTTACTACACTTTCCAGAAATCAATACAAGACTTTCATAAACAAATAAGTAAACCGTTCCTTCTATCTTCCTTAAGTCGTTATACCTAACTTCTCATAAAGCTAGTATAACACTTAAGCTTTTGAAACCAAGTATTTCTTTTCTTTCAAAAATGGTTAATAACTCTTTTGAAATACTTCAAGATTCTTATTATTTAAAACTCAAGTCAAAAGACATCAAAGTAAAACCAAAACAATTTCCATACATTCTTTTAAAACAAAGGCACTTTTCCTTTAAAAGTCAAGTAGCAATATACTTTTTAAACCAAGTGTCTTACTCTTTTAAAAACAAGTAACCTATCAAGTTACTTCTCCTTTCCCAAAATCAAGTTGTTTATAAGTCAAGTTATCATTTTAAATCCAATGATAAAACCATTCTTATTTTCGAAATCAGGATAACTTTATTCTTTAAAAGACCACACACCCATTACTCATGAGTGAGGTTTTACAACCTTTTAACATAATTCAAGTCCTTAATATTTCATAACAAGTCACTTAACTTTGGAATCAAGTCAAGGACACAAAAGGAAAATCAACTTCCTTTAAACACACGTGCGTCTACCGCACTAAATATATTTCACAAATATCATGCTAGAAAGGATAGGAAGAGGTTCACATACCTCGCGACGATTATCGACAATTAGCAAAACGCTCCAAAGTACTCTAACCTTGCTCGCCTTTTCCACCCTTCAAGTAGAATACGCTACTCGTAGTACTTCAACCTATAAAGGCCACAAAACGTCTATCAACCTCTAGATCTCTTCGTAGAATAATTCTAAGTACAAGGTTCCTTATTCTACGAAAAATTCGGCAGCACCTCCCCCCCCCGCAACCACATAATCTCCTCCTCTATCGAGGCCTGCTACCAAGCCAACAATTCTAGGGGGGGTTACACGTCTAACCGGACGTGTACAATTCTACTCCACAATAATACTACAAGTTTCATCAGAATACGCTTCAATTCTTTATAATTATTCTTCCAATATCTCTTATACTCAATTATTAACTACTACAACATGTAATCTCCAATTACAATAGGGGGGGGGGGGGTAAAGATCATTACCTCGATAAGCTCAAAATTATCCAAGTTTATAAGTCGATCCTTAGCAACGTTTAGCTCAACTTCCTTACGCTCCAACCCGCTCCAAGCAACCCTTAGAAGTTTCTAAACAACTTCTCTTAACACTCCATCCATCTATGAAGATTTTTCTAGGGCTTCATTTTGCGACTATTGGAATAAAGTAGTATTTTTCCGGGCTCTTAGTATTGAAATAACTTGGAATACTACTAGGAATACTAGGCTAAGGTATTTTGGGATAATACAACAATACTTGAAGTATTTTCTACACAAAGTGGGGGGGAGGTTTCGGACGAGCTACACAAGGAGGGAGGGGGACGAAAACAACTAGAGGGAGGGAGTATTTTTGCCTTGGAATTTCTGCTGGATGAAGAATTAGTCTTGCACAAAGGGGTATTTATAGGAAAATCAATGGCTAGGATTAAAGCAAGTGTATGGTGAAGATGGGTACATGTGTGGGTAGTCACAACCATTTGTCCACCATAACAATGGGACAAGTGGCCACCACAAAATGGGCCACTTCCACCAAGAAAACCGTCCAACACACCACAACAATCGGCCCACATGGCCTCAAGGGGGGGTGACACGTGTCGCCCCCCTACTCGTCCAAAATATTCCGTCTTCCGAAAAATATCCGTAATGCCAAAAATCCGAAAATAAAGTGGGCCCCACAAAACTGTAAATTTCCTCCCGTGGGCCCCACGTGACCAATTCCGGAAATAAAATTCCATAATTCTCAAATATTCCAAAAAGTCCGAATACCAAATCTGGGAATCCAATTCCCATTAACGAACCTTTTTCCTTCACAAAAAAATCCGGAAACTTTTCCGTCGAAAAATCACATCTTTCTTCCTTTCCAATTTTTCTGTCGTATTCTCGTACGTACGTCCTCATATACATACTCTGGAACTACGGGGTGTAACAGTCCCCAACTGTACAATTTTCAAACTCTATGCTTACGTATGCTCGTTCCTTTCTTGCATCATTGCGCTGAGGCTCTTCAGGTCAGGGCAATTTCTGAAGTTGTGTGACCCTCCGCATAGGTAGCATCCATTCTTCTCGATCTGCGCCTTCTTTTCGATACAGCCCTGATGACCACTTGAATTTTTGCCATTGAACTTGTTGGCATTTTGAGTCTTGGAGTATTCTTGTTGCGACTCCTTGTTCCCGCCACAGTCTCCTCCACCTTTGGTATCTCTACCCCTTCACTCATTGCCTTGGCCTTTGTCGTGCTTGTCATGTCTGAAGTCCATCAAAGACTCAACCTCCACTATAGCTTGGTCTACATCTGTGACTTGATGGAGTTGCAACTCTTGCTTATCCCAATTCTGCAACACGTATATAAAGTGAAATAATAAGTCATCGTTGGTGAGGTTGAGAATTTGAAGCATAAGAATGGTGAACTCCTTGACATAGTCTCGTATGCTCCCTATCTGCTTCAACTCCCTTAGTTTGCTCCTTGCTTCGTACAAGACATTATTTGGGAAGAATTATCACTTGAACTCGTTCTTGAACTGATCTCACGTGTTGATTGTACATAAACCTCTCTTCTCATTAGCGACCTTCCTTCTCCACCAGCAGTGTTGATCTTGGTCTCATCGTCCCTCACTTTTCCATGCCTGAAATAGTTCTCCAAATGCCAAAGAAAGTTCTCCACTTCTTATGCATCACGAACCCCTTTGAACAATAGTGGCTTGAGAGCCTCGATCTTGGGATCCCTCATCACAACAACATTGTTGTCTGCCTCAGTCACGTCAGCATCGACCTACTCATCGAGTGCCATTATCTTTGCCTTCATAACATTCATGAGTATGCACTTTAGGGCAGTGACAATTTCCTTTAACTTAAATTCCGCCTGCTTGTGACCCTCCAAGTCATTCCGAACGTTTTCAATTTCTTCAAGGGTATGCCCTTCAAGAACGCTAAGGGTACCCTCCACTTTCCCCAAGCGTTGACCAACGATCTTGAGGGCGTCCATCCCCATATTAACCTTCATGACCCACTCTTTACTGAGCGAGACGTCCCCAGGTAAGACCTTCACGTCATCATCGCTCGCACTAGTGGCATAAGGTTCTTGGGATGTAAGCCTTCGTTTGGCACAACTTCGGGTGGTACCTTTTGTCTCTTGCTAGCAACATTCCTCTTTTTTGTATGACCCTTCTTGCCAATAACATCCTGGGTGATGTTGGTTTGAGTGTTAGCAAATTTGATTTCTCCGTCGTTTGCCATTTCCTTACTCGCAACCTTGCTCTACCACGTTGTCACGTTTTTAGTCTTCAACTAAGCGTACGTGCGACACTTGACAACTTGCTCACGATCTTGCTATGTCAAGTCAACCTAAATTACTACTCTCAAAATCGCTAAAAAATGGTAGATTAGGAAGACAAGAAAAATTTGCTAAAAGAAAACTTTTTTATTATAGAGAGGTTGAATTATTTGCTTAATGATTTTACAAATGAATGCCCCTCTATTTATACTACTCACATACATACTAGTATATGAATAATAATTATTGTATAAGTCCCTATATATTTATAAAAAAGCCTTTTCTCTATAATTATCTACTAGGCTAGAAATTTTTTAAGTACCTTTCATGTAAATCCACAAGATTTTAAGGTCTTCCAAAAAGTCTTCCCGAGGAAGCTTTCCATGACTCTAGAATCTTTTCACATATGCTAACATCTTTTCTATATAAGCATTCACATGAATAAATATGTTGTACTTGTAATTTTCAATTAATTGAAAAGAAGGAAAGCTTTCACAAAAATATATCCCTCTCTTCTCTCTCTTCCTCTGTCTTCATTTCTCTTTCAATATAAATCATACACAAAACTTTAACATTTAGATCACATTGACATTAATAGAAGCACAAGATTTAGCAATTGAAGTTTCATTTCCTACTTAATTCATTAAAATCCTCAAATAATAGTAGTATGAATTAGTAGAGTTAATTATATATCAACTTACATTTTTATATTGAGAGTTTAAACCACTTACCTTATAATTAATAGAAATATGAGACTCTAATAATTTAAAGTTTTAAACTAGTGATTGTCTCAAGAAACAACATTTTTCTATAATAGTCAATGCTAATATTACATCAAGTGTCCGATGCATATCGAATTAATCGAACGTCAAAATAGGTACCAAATATTGAATAAAAAATAAGAAAAGAAAATCATTAAAAGTAAGAATTTTCGTTCAAAATATATTCTAAATATCGAATGAAAAATTAAAAAAAATCGCTCATATTCAAGTGGGGAGCAATAATTGATCAACTAGGTGGTATGACAAGTTCTAATATTGTCAAATACTGAACTTTTTTCTTAATTTTTAAAAGACAAAATGATTATGGTTCTTAGGTGTCCTAAATATAGGGAAAAACAAGTTTATGTCAGGCAGAAACTCATGATTATAGAGTAGGAGTACTAATTAACTGTGTACACACTAACAGGGATCTGTACAATCACATTTTTCATTCTATCCCATCTACTCTGTTGTAATCATTATTATATGAATATTCTCACTTTCTACCGACTCCTTTCTCTTTCTTCTCTCCACTTTATTGATCTTCTGCCTTTACAGTTATGAGTTCCACTGTCAGCAGGAACTTTTATTGGGTCAGTTTATATCTCTATTTCTTAACCAGATGTATGTACTATATGTTATATGGGTATTGTTATTTTTGTGTTTTGTATGTGGGTTTTGATGCATTAGGCTTAAAACTTTAATTTTGATGTGGGTTGTAGAAAGAATCAAGAACTCATTTTTATTGATGTTTGTCATCTATTTCTTGAGTTGTATACAACATAGAGGTAGATATGTTATATGGGTATTGTTATTTTTGTGTTTTGTATGTGGTTTTGGTGCATTAAGCTTAAAGCTTTAATCTTGCTGTGGGTTGAAGAAAGAATCAAGAATTCAGTTTGCTCTTTCTAATCTATTTCTTGAGCTATCTGTAGATACATGTACATATGTTAAATGGGTATTGCTATTTTTGTGTTTTGTATGTGGGTTTTGGTGCATTAAGCTTGAAGTTTTGATTTTGATGTGGGTTGTAGAAAGAATCAAGAACTCATTCTTATTGATGTTTGTCATCTATATCTCGAGTTGTCTGTAGATACAGGCAGATATGTTAAATGGGTATTGCTATTTTTGTATGTGGGTTTTGGTGCATTAAGCTTAAAGCTTTAATCTTGATGTGGGTTGAAGAAAGAATCAAGAAGTCATTTTTATTGCTCTTTCTAATTTTTTTCTTGAGCTATCTGTAGATGCATGTATATGGGTATTGTTATTTTTGTGTTTTGTATGTGGATTTTGGTGCATTTAGCTTAAAGTTTTAGTTTTGATGTGGGTTGAAGAAAGAATCAAGAATTCATTGTTATTGCTCTTGCTTATCTATTTCTTGAGCTATTTGTAGATACATGTATATATGTACATGGGTTTTTAAGGTTGTGTGCTTGTAGGTGGATTTTTATGCATTAGGCTTGAGCTTTGATTTTGACTTGGGTTGACCCCTAAATCTTCTGTCTTTAGAGTGATTTAAACAAAGAATTATGAATTCAGTCCACTTTGTCAGAAGGAGCTGTTATTGGGTTAGTTTCTTTATGAGTTCTTGTTGTTTTTGTGTTTTGTATGTGGGATTTGGTGCATTAAGCTTAAAGCTTTAATTTTGATGTGGGTTGAAGAAAGAATCAAGAATTCATTTTTATTGGTCTTTCTCATCTATTTCTTGAGCTATCTTTATCTACATGTATATATGTACATGGGTTTTTATGGCTGTGTCATTTTATATGAATATTTTGTGTTAAGCTTGACCTTTGATTTTGACTTGCGTTGACCTAATAAGGTTCACGTCTGTTGACTCAGTTGAAAAGGAGGCTTTTTGTTGGGGGCGGAATTGGTTTCTTTGCAGGGAAAGTTTGGGTTTTTGGAATTCATTATGTGGATTTCGGTTGACTCAGCTTTGATTTGATACTAAAGGTACTTCTGTTTGCTGATTCTGCTTATTCTATTTGCTTGGTTTCTGATGGAGCTGAAATAAAATGTATATGGTCTTGTCCTGATTTTGGAATAAAATTGGTCCGAGTAGAGCGAAATGGATATCGACGATTCATATAGCCGACTCTAATTTTTTTATGATTGAGGTGTAGTTGATTGATTGATACTCTAGTTTTGTATTGCATTTCTTCTTTTTGACATATTAGGACACAGCTTAGCCTCTGAAATTTCTGTTCAGTTCTTTGAGTTTTTGGATTTGGAAAGGCGCTGTTGTGCAGTTTCTGTTGTGTATATCAGGAAACATTTGGAGGTCTCAAAGTGAATTTGTTAATGAGTGACAATTTTTTTGGATTCTTCGAAACTTCGCGATTTCTTTCTATTTCTAGTTTCAATAACAAGTATACCTTTTAAGAATCAGAATGCACTGACCATTTGGTTCAATGCAGCCAAATCCAGATCTTAAAGCAGCAGAAAGTTTGATTTGTCGGGTTGTGCTACAAACTAATTAAAGGCTTTAAACCAGTGGACAGTTTGATGGGGTGTGAATGTTCTAAACTTGCCTCGTGTTGCTGGGAAGGACAGAGTGGCCCCATTCACGAGGCTCAAGATCCTGGTATGTATATCTTTTATTGAAAGCTTTTTTATGTCACCATCCTCCTGCAGTGTTTAATAGTTGTTATTTTATTTGGTTTCATGCTTCTAATAGATGAGGAGAAAGGTGAAGTTAGTGATTTGCCGGCATTCTGCGAGTTTACATTTGAGCAGCTCAGAATAGCTACATCTGCATTTTCTGTAGAGAATATAGTTTCAGAACACGGTGAAAAGGCTCCAAATGTTGTTTATAAAGGAAAGCTGGAGAACCAGAGGCCGGTTGCTGTTAAACGCTTCAATAGATTTGCCTGGCCTGATTCCCGCCAGTTTTTAGTAAGTAGTTCTGAAAGAGCTTATCTGTTAATTCCTTGGTATGTTGACATTTATGGAAAAGATGTCCCGATATTCATCTAATGTAAAATGATATGATTTCCTTTTTCTCTTCTTATATTAAATGTTGGCGATGATTTTTCGTGACAAGAATAGAAATTTGTAAATAAAAAGGTGATGGGAATAATTGGAGATCTTATTAAGTGAGTATCATGCTGGCATCATTCCAGCTCCGAATACTTTTAAATTACTCCCTCCATCCCAATTTATTAGAAGTTGTTTGACTGGACACAAAGTTTAAGAATGAAAGAAAGACTTTGAAACTTGTGGTCTAAAACAAGCCATAGATATTTGTGTGGCTGTAAATCATTTCATTAAGGGTAAAATGAGAAGTTTAAAGTTAAATTGTTACTAAATATAGAAAGATGTCATTCTTTTTGGGACCGACTAAAAAGGAAAAACAACAACAACAACATACCCAGTGAAATCTCACAATGTGGGGTCTGGGGAGGGTAGAGTGTACGCAGACCTTACCTCTACCTTTGTAGGTAGAGCGGTTGTTTCCGAGAGACCCTCAGCCCAAGACAAAGCACAAGCCTAAGCAGTAAGATAAACAAGAATGTATGCCTTAGGTTTTCTCTGCTTCCTTAGTGCTCGCACTCTTCTGAATGTATTTGTAGCTTGGAGTTGTGTTCCCTTGCTGCCAAATGCTTAACTTAGTTAAGCAATAGATTCAAACTTGATTCTCTCTTCATATGGAAATCTTCAGGAAGAAGCAAGGGCCGTAGGTCTACTCCGCAACAATAGGTTAGCAAATCTTCTTGGCTGTTGTTGCGAGGGTGATGAGAGGTTGCTAGTTGCAGAATTCTTGCCCAATGAGACACTTGCAATGCATCTTTTCCATTGTAAGTGCATTCACTCAGATACTTTTGTTTCCCCACCTCTGGACTGGTTTCGCTCCAAGGATGACTTAGAGTGAAATTCAGATTTAGTTCGCTTACAGAGAAACATACTTATAAACATGTATCACCATTTCTCTTAATTTCTTTATTTTCTCCATTTGTTCATTGGTAATACATATTGTGTGTACTGATGATATGGTATATTTATATAAATGTTGAATTTTAGTTTTGTGGAAATAATTTTATCAAAGGGATTTTTTGCTTAACTGATAACTATAAGCTGGATGACTTTTGTAACTGATTGACCTTTTAGATCATGGTCTATATTTGTTTCTGAGAAAACTGAAAATCTTACTTAGATCATAGTCTAAAATTCTAAGTTATTTCAAACGTTAGACGACAGTCTAGTACTTTATCTGCAAAGTTGAGAAATATATGAGCAAATATTTGACCCAATGTCACACATATTTGTCTTCCTCTGTTTCTCAAATTGTGCTCTACCTTTGCAACTAGTATTGTCTGTTTCAAGCTAAAGTGGACCGGTTACTTGTGGTTTAATTGCTCAACTATGACGTGTTTTCAGTGTTAGCTTGAATCTGTGATGGTAGATCTATGTGATGATAGAAGCATACTGGATTAGTTTGATAAGAGAGGGAAGGAGAGAGAGAGTGGGAAGCAATGACTATGATAATGAAGTCAAAGAAACAGATGAGGTTAATCAGTTTGGAAAAGTTATATTTGGTACATTTCTTTTCTTTTCACTATCTGTTTCTTTTCTCGTGTGGTTAGAAATTGTGAAGAATTTGAAAGTAGAACCTGACCATCAGCTTATCCAAACTTCACCTAGAGAGCAGTTATGGGAAAGTGGAAATGATATTGGATAATATATTGATATAGGATCCCTATTTGACTGTAAAATCTTGATAATGATTAATGTAATTCAGTTGACTTATTTATGAGAGCTTAACTCAGGGGATACACAACCAATGAAGTGGGCAATGCGGTTAAGGGTGGCATTGCATATTGCACAGGCTCTTGAATATTGTACAGGCAAAGGGCGTGCTCTTTATCACGATCTTAATGCTTATAGAATATTATTTGATGAAGTAAGTAAATATCGTTTCATTGGTGTTGTTAAATGTTGCAGTTCAAGTACTTAGATGCCTGTAATGATCTCTTCCGTCTATTTCACAGGATGGTGATCCCCGACTCTCTTGCTTTGGTTTGATGAAGAACAGTCGAGATGGAAAAAGTTACAGCACAAATTTGGCATTTACTCCTCCTGAATATTTGAGGACAGGTAAGAGCTATCCTAATAAACAAACGCGGCCGTCTTTAGTTTCCTTTGTATGACATGCGTATCCATTGAAATTGAAGTGCTAATGTGGGTACGGGTTATAGAACTAGTTCTCTTGGGTTATCTTTAGAAAATATTCGGCACAAGGTGCAAGTAATACATTTTTCTGATAACTGAGAAATCATCTTACTGGCCCGCGGTTCGGAACTCGATGGATAATGGGCTCGCCCTTCTACCCTTCTCCACTTAAATACCAGACTTTTGTTTCTAAATGACACATCACTCGTTGCGCTCTTACACTAGACCAAATCCTTAAGTCGATGTAGGAAATGACCAAACCATCTCAATCACCTTCCTTCATAATTGAGGATAAATGAGAGGTCTCTTAAGATGGTCTGGTAATTTCTTACGTCGACCTCCAGATGCATTCATCTATGGTGTTAAACTATGGTGATTGAAGGTGTTAAAAATACATGGGGTAAACCTAAAATCGCATGGAAAGAAAGTTTTTCAAAAGATCTAAAATCTCTTGGAATCCATACAGACTTGGTGAAAAATAGGACACAGTGGAAGAAACGATCCTTGTATGTCATACCTATTAGTTGAGATTAAGTTTTAGTCATGTTGACACATTTACTTTAGATCCAATGTTTGCTAGGAGCCTTTTACTCTTATTAGAGATTTACATGCTAGTAGGAAATGTAGAGAACTTCTTATGCTAGAAAATTTATTTTTTTTGGGATTAAGACAGGTTTGCAAAGGACACGTGGATAATGAGAATTTATATAGTGGGCCCCGACTAGATTGAGATTGAGGCGCAGTTTTTGTTGTATTAGTCATGGTCGCTGTGGATGTTGGAGAATGAATTTGGCCCTTGTCTAAAAGTTTAAGCTAGTTAGAGAGAGCAGGGAATGAAAAGGGGGGGGGGGGATGCTATGTTTTGCTATCATGTAGGGGATACTAAAAGTATCAAAATTCTTTGATTTGCTGCTTCTTACATGTTCCCGGGAGAAGCCTTGTTAACACTTTCTATTTACTTACAAGATTAAAGGGGAATGTTTTCTATGAGCTACTTTGACTTATTAAAAAGAAGGAGCCACTTTAACTATTATAGCATCGGTGTAGCCTTGTAGGATTTTGTTGCAATCCGTTCAATGTATAGGGTTCATTGAATTCATGGTGTTAATAACATTTATCTTTCATGTTTTATTTCACTCATTTCTTTTGATTTTTTTTGTAGGAAGGATCACCCCCGAGAGTGTAATATTTAGCTTCGGGACACTTTTGCTTGACCTTCTCAGTGGAAAGCACATCCCTCCTAGCCATGTATGGTTTCCTGCTAAATTTATTTCATTTCTTAGTTAAATGTTCCCTACAACCATACTGCTCACAGTTTATTGTAACAAGAAAACACAACAACAAGTGTCCTACATTCTTTCTAGTTTCTCATCAATAAGTACTCCCTCCATTTCAATTTGCTTGTCTTAAGAAAATAAAGAAGACTTTGAATCTTGTTGTCTTAAACTAAAGATGTGTGTAATGTACCGAAATGCCTTTTGAATCTTGTGGTCTTAAATATGCCATGTAGAAACTGCTAAAATCGGACATCAAGTTTAAGGAAGCGCTGGGGTGGCTTCCTCTTTCACAGTTTCACTTAAGATGTGTGCTGAATACCGAAAGTATTACGGTTTATATTATGGTTATGGAAGTACTGGCATTCATTAGTTAGCACAATTCTTCCCAGCGCTCTTTACAAATTTTCTTATCCGCCGACCTATTCAATTCTGGAATCAGGCCTGCTATTAATGTGGGTATCTCCGTTTCCAGAGTGGGGTCCGAAGCTCAAATAAAAGCCATGTAGCTGGTAAATTAAAATTAGAACTAGCACAATTCGCAGAATTAGAAGCCTTTGCAGTTCCTTCTAATATGTATCTACTTATGTCAGGCGCTGGATCTGATAAAAGACCGGAATCTCGAGATGCTAACTGATTCTTGCTTGGAAGGTCAATTTTCTACTGACATAACTGAATTGGTACGGATTGCTTCAAGGTGTCTCCAATACGAGCCTCGTGAGCGGCCGAATCTGAAGTCATTAGTTACTGTATTATATCCTCTTCAAAAAGAATCTGAGGTTTGTGCTTTTCTTATACGGTTTAATATCAATTACTATCAGCTTCAAGATTTTTGTGGACCTGAGATTTCTATGCATAATGTTGGCATGAGCTGAATTTAACTGAGAAACATGGTCAATGGGGATTCATATAGCTGACCCATATTGATTTTTGATATTGTTTGTTGTATTTCTTTATCTGCCTATATGTGTGCCTGCGTTTACTTTTTAAATTTTATATGTAGCTCTTTTCTTTGTGTAATTTTGTTTTAGCACCGGTTTTCTCGGGGCACCCAATAAAATGTCTTTGAGAACTTTGCTAGACATTTTATGTGAGACTGCCTGCTTAGACCTGAAAAGTCACCCGTGGAATCTTTTAGGTATTTGTAAGTAAGTATGAGATATAATGATATTGTATAATGGTAATCTGTTTTCTTGAATTTTAAGTAATAGCTATAATGATTTTTTTTTATTAAGAACTGTTTATCCTTATTTATGATTAGTAATAATCAGTTTCCTTGAAGCATTAGTTTGTTATTAGCTCTATAAATGGAATTTCTAAATGACACATGGATCATGATTAATGAAACCGATCTAATAAGAAATCTGTCAGAGAGTAGTAGGATATGGAGCTGCTTGAAAGGATTTTGTTTAATTTTTTTATTAGATAAATAATTTCACTAATGATGGGAAAGTCTATCAAAAATTTACCTTATCAAAAAAAAAAAAATAGTCCATCAAAAAGTTGAGAATCTACAAGAGAATCTAATTCTACAAAGGCCACCCAATCTTCTATGCAAACTAAAACCTCATGGATGCACAAAAGAAAAAACTAGGAACGGAAGACTATTCCTCATATACATCTAGATACCTTTATTTTCCATTAACTTGATTTTTCTTATCTATATCGGCTGATAGTAAAATGCCATAAATAATCGGTTGCATGAGAATTTAGCTTGTTTGACAGTAACTTGTTTTTCAGGTGCCCTCTCATATATTAATGGGTATATCATGTAATGGCGAAACTATGCCTCTATCTCCACTTGGTGAAGCTTGTCTGAAAACGGACTTGACTGCCATCCATGAGATCTTAGAAGCGCTTGGATACAAAGATGATGGGGGAGCAGCTACTGAGGTTTGTCTATCAATAATTATTATTCTTTCTGGTCGTGTATAGAATTAATGACATTTCCTTAATGTTGTATGAGCTCTCTCCTGGTGTGGAGATGTTAGATGCATGTTGGTCATTCATACTGTGATCATATCCAACAGCTTATATGTTTCTACAAACCAGTTATTAGCATCTCATGATAATTACACTTTTTTTCTTGCTTGCAGCTTTCATTTCAGATGTGGACAGATCAGATGCTGGAAACATTGAACTCAAAGAAAAAGGGTGATGTTGCTTTCAGGAACAAAGATTTTAGTGCTGCCATTTGAATGCTATACGCAGGTTGGAAATCCACTATTTCTCTTATAAACCAGCATGTATTTTGATAAACTATCTGGCTTCCCGCTGACAGTTCTGATATGACTAGCAAGATTTTCCTTGTGTGTTTGAAGTTCTAGTTCTTTCTACCAAGTACTGTTTCTAAACGTAGATATCCGGACAAAATGATTTAAAGAGAAGGGAGAAGGGTCAAATATGCCCCGGAATGCGAAAGGTTCAAATTTACCTCCGTTTGAAAAAATAAATCCTTATTGCGGGATACGGGCATCACCGGGTGCTAAGCTTTCGCCCTTGGAAAATAAGGGAAAATTTAGTCCATCTTAGCAACGGCAAGGGAATATTTGATCCCAACTATCAACGGAGGGCAAATCTATTCCATTTCGCGTAGTTCAGGGGCATATTTGACCATTTGCCCTAAAGAGTCTGATCTCCTTTGGGAATTTTAATCTGTTATGAATGTTTATGCTACATGCTACCATGCAATGTATATTTAATCTACTTTTAGCTATATCTTTATTGGATTATTTTGCTTGCTCTTGTAGTTTATTGATGCTGGAACCATGGTCTCACCAACTGTGTACGCTCGTCGTAGTCTATCTTATCTCATGAATGATATGCCACAAGAAGCTCTCAATGATACAGTACAAGCACAATTGATATCTCCTGTTTGGCATATTGCATCGTATCTGCAAGCCGCTTCTCTTTTCACATTGGGGATGGAAAACGAGGCACAAATAGCACTTAGAGAGGCTGCCATACTCGAAGAAGAAGAGAAGAACACTTGTTGAAAGTGGCAAGTGGAGCCTGATCTGTTTGTGTGATCATTACTTTTCGGATCCTCATTTACTTGGCACATAAATCACAAAAGTATCTTGTTATTCTCCGGCAGAAATGTAGAGGACTATTGATCTGTCACCTCGTGTATGCAATGGCTAGTAAATTGTGTCATAGTTATAGAAGAATTCTTTTGCAACATAATTGGTTTTGGTCACATGAGGCATATCTTTCCCTTTGTATCTACAAGTTAGTCGTTGTTGTAATTGATTGACCTTGCCAATAATACATATCTCTGGAAATATTTTAGTGCCATGGGGCGGGTCCATCATCTCCAAGTTCTTAATCTTGTGGTTGGATCAAAGGCCGGCTCCAGACGGATTTCTTGGTCATAAAAAAATAGTACCATGGGTTGGGTTCCTAAAGATACAAGACATGTGGAAAAGGGTGGGAGAGAGATTTGTTGTGCTCTAATTTTATGTACAATTGAGTACTTTTTCTTCTCTATTTTGTCCTTCAAATTTGTGTTCTTTATTATTTTTGTCACGTCATAGTTAGAATTTCGCAGCTTCGTCATATGTATCATACACAACTCACAAATTATGCCGGATAAGACATAACTGTCAACAATCAACATAATATAAAAAATGCATAATTTCAGACTTCGACGGACATAATTAGCGGTTATTTAACGCGAGTCAAAAGAAAAATATAAATAGACCCGGTTGATTACAGGCCCATTAACATCCCAATAAAAGACTTTTGAAACAAGCAAAACAAAACCCCCAAAGCAGCAAAAATCGAAAAGCTCACTAAATTTACCTCAATCGGATAGAGAGAGAAGAAAAAAATGGTGTATATGAGTTCATGGGATGATTTCGTTGAGAAATCCGTACAGTTATTTCGGGCGGATCCGGAGAAAGTAAGTGATTTGATCCTATCCTTTAATTGTTATATTTTTGATTGACTCGTTATGTGATCAAATACAGACATTCTGATGGTAAATTGGTTCTCAAGGTCACTGATGATAAAGAGGTAAAACATTTTTCTATAGATTGTGATGCTGAATTCAATTTCAATTACATTTTAGTGCAAATCCTACTGGAATCCAACACGACCTCTGCCATTGTTTCAAAGCACTGAGTGTTCCCATTAGCTGTGCAAACGTTTGTCTTTCTCTCATGGTATTGAATTAAAGTTGTTATTCAGTCTTTGCATCCAATGTTTGGGTTCCTCTTGTTGTTGTCTCTTGAATTGAAAGAGGGATATTTGCAGCGCCTTTATGTAATATTTCCCTTTTATGCATTTGGTATCTCTGTAATATGGACATTTGCAGCTCCACTATGTGATATTTCCCTTTTATGCATTTGGTATCTCATAGATGTATCCCATTTTTGGTGGAAGCTAGTCAATGATTTTTTCATATGAGTTGCCTTGTCCTAATGGTTTGTATTTTTGAATTTTCTTGCTAGTGTCTCAAGTTTAAGACTGACCAAGCCCAGGATGCCAAGAAGATGGAGAAACTTAACAACATTTTTTTCACCTTGATGGCTCGTGGTCCTGAGGGTATTACACTATCAAACTTTTCTCACAAGTACCTATTTGTATTGTATAAATAACGTCCAATGACTATCTGATCTTTACTCTTGTTGAGTCCGTAGAAGGAGAGATGGTTGGCATATCCCCGACAGGGATGGGAAAAGCCTATGGGTGATCCCTGTTGCCAGACTTTTGTCGACTCTGTCTTTTATTCTTTTTTCCTTTCTTTTATTTTCTTTTTAGGGGGCGGGGTGGGGAAGTCGGGCATGATTCTATTTATGGGCGTATGGATTCTTGAGCATCTATTTGATACTTACATAATTGCATCTCGCCATGCTCCTGTCATCATAATGATCTGCAATTTCTTTTTACTGCAGCTGATATATCAGAAGTTGGTGGCAAAGAACAAATGGAGGCACAGGCACCTAAGAAGGGGAGAGGAAGGAAACAATAGTTTTCTGAGGATTGGTTTATTGCAGTATGAAGATATTTTTGAAATCTGCAAGGAATTTTTCCAACTTTTTTTGTATTATTAGTGGAGCACATCTTTTTTGCTTTTTGAAGATAGTGCTTTTTCTGGTTGGTTACTCCATCTACTTCGCAAGCTCTGATATCTTAGCTTCCTCACCTTTGCACAGCTAAACTACACTAGACAAATGTTATCCAAGTAGTCTTTTTTTTGTTTACCATTGGGTGTCTGGTGTTTGCCCTGGACCTGACTAATCGGTGTTCGCGCTTGAAAGCCCCGCTTTGGGGGTAAGCGATTTCATTCTCATGCTCGAACTCAAGATTGAACTCGAAAACTCTTGTTACAGATGAAGGGCCGATTAACTTCTTGTAGAAGTGATGCTTAATAGTTAATGCATATCCGTGTTGAATTTGCTCAACTTCTACTGGATTTTGCAACTTTGAAATACTTCGTCCGTCTCAAAATATTTGTCATATTTCTCATTTACACGCCCCTTAAAAAGCATTTATAAGGTTATTATTTTGATTATTTTACCCTCTTCTCCTCAATAAATATTCAGTATGTCAATGATAGAATCTCTTAAATGTTGCTAATTAATACAAGGGTAAAATGAAAAAAAAATTACTTAATTTTATCTTGGTTAAATAAAACGATAAATATTTTGAAAAAAATATTTTATCTTGGGACTGAGGGAGTAACTAATATTCTTTCCGTTTCATAATAAGTGGTTCTTTAGGCTTTTTATTTTGTTTTAAAATAAATAAGTGGTGCTTTAGGATTTCAAGAAGAAATTGATTTTATTCTTTCAAAACTACCCTTGTTTACATAATCAAGAATCATTAAATAACTTTTTTTTTCTAGACATTTAATTTGGAGTAAATTTATAAAAACACTTCTAATTTTTTAAGGGCGAGCACTTTCTTAAGGATGTGCATAGGCTAAAAAAACTACTGAAACGGAGGGTTAGAATGTAAAACAACAAAATGATTATCTCAGAAGTGGTGATAATTTATTGTCTTTTGTAAGTTTTAAATTCCTTTATCTCTTTGTTCCTAGTCACACTACATTACCTTTTCAAGGTGGGGGACCTTCACTAATGATTTAACCACAACCTATAAAGTGTAATTATTCCTCCATAAAATATTTGGGGTCAGGGAAGGAGGACCATTAAATGATTAAAAGCCAACAATATTCTATTGAGAAAAGCATTGGCCAAATGACATGAGCGTAACTTTGTTGATTCTACGGTAGTAGATTGTTTCGATTCTTAATAGCCGCAGTGTGAGAATTTCATTCCTCTTTTGTGGGCACCAAACACTGTGTCTCCCACCTGAGTTATCATGATTTACTCCTTCTCCCCCAAGCATTGGCCAAAGGCTGCTCAACTTTAAATAATGACAAATAAATCTGCTGAATTCGAGGTATTTAGTTATAAATGAGATTAGTACTAGATGTTTTAAATCTTGTTTGAAAGTCAATATTGTCATCTAAGTTCTTTATTTACCTTGACTCATTTGTACAAAATAAATTAACTAAAAGAATAATAAGAATAATTTATATCCTTTGCTTCAATTATCGCGGTTCTTTTCTTCATTATTTTCTATTGTATTTTCTTTTCAACCTGCTTTGAAATGCGTTATTTGAGTTCATAGATAAAATCTACGTATACTTCACTTTTTTCAGATTTCACATTGTGAATTACACTCGGATTGTTGTTGTAAGAATAATTTGTATGATGCTCATCACATTTTTAACTTCCTACATTTGTGTTTGAAAAGTACCTATATACTTGCTATATAATAGGATGACATTTTTTTCCCAGAATCGAATAACACGAAATCAAATTATTAAATCGAATACATATCCCTACAAATATCACAAATTAAAATTAAAATTAAAATACATCCAATTCTTTAATATGTTTCCTTAGTTGTAATTTCCAAATAATAAAAAACAAATTGAGATAATTTTATTTCCCATTTTGTCCTTATATGTCTTTTGTTCGTCATCACTATACTCCGTTCGGATAAAAAAAAGTGTTCACTTAGCCTTTATTTTTTGAATTAAAAAAATATCCACTTAACAAATCAAGAAAAAATTAACTTTATTTTTCAAATTTATTCGTATTAAGTGTCAGATGACTAAATCACAACATATATTAAATTAAGAGCATGTTAATCAAATTACTTATTTTTATCTAAAAATTAATATTTTATTAAAGAGTATACAAATGGCTAAATGAACATTTTTTTTATGGGAGAAAGTATCATATTACCAAAAATGAGAATTAAAACATGTTATATATATATAGTGTTTGTGTGACTTTGTCCATCACCTCTTTGACGCTTCTTCTTCTTATTGTTATTAACTGAAAGAAAAGAAAAATAAAATCTGATAGTTTAATTGTACAATCTCACCATGTCGTTTTGTATTCGCCGGATAATCACCGGCGAATTGTCGGAGCCGGCAGCAAGCCGTCATTTTCCGGTAACAAAACTTCCATATACTCGGTCATTGGATTATTTCTCTTCAATATCTCGTCATCAGCGGCCGGCGGCAATCGGCAACAGATCAATAGCGACGAGATTTTACGTAATTGAGGCCGCCGCCACCGTATTCCCCTGCGTCGGCCACGACGACGGCGGTGGGGATGGTAAATGGAGGAGGAGGTGTGCCGTGGCCGGAGATCAGTTGGTGGAGATTAATGATAGCCGGAAAAGTAGTGATCGGACGGTGGAGGTGGCAGTTGCAGCGACGGCTACGATGGTGCTAGGTGTAGGGAATCGTGTGCTTTATAAGCTGGCGTTAGTGCCTTTGAAGAACTATCCTTTCTTTCTGGCTCAGCTCGCTACTTTCGGGTACTTTTTTTTTCTCTACTAAAATTTACATTTTGTCCACTTATCGCTATCATAAATGTGATTACTTAAGACTGCGTACAATAGATGTTGTGATCCGGCCTTTTATCGAATTCCGCACATAGCAGAAATTTAATGCACCGAGCTGCTCTTGCCTCTTCCTGTTTTTTACATTTGAGTGGTCAAAAAAGATATTTTTATTATGAATATGTTTTACGTAAATAATTACCCGTATCGAATTTTTTTACCAAATAAGTTCAATTTATCATAGTTAAGTGACTTAATAAAATGAAAATAAAAATTAATTAATCATGATTTAAGTAAAAAAAAGTCTTGTGATTTGGTATCGCATTATTTTGGCTCTGAATGTTATGTTAGCTCGGTATTATTTTTAGTGTACTTTATTATGCGTTACATAAGTCGAGAGTCTTTTGAAAATAACATTTCTATCTCTACGAGGTAATGGTAAGGTTGCTACACTCTATCCTTTCGGATCCACTTATGAAAATACGTTGAATATATTTTTATTGTTGTGGTTTAAGTAACAAAAGTCTATGTACAAATACATAATATGCATCGAGGACTCAATTTTTGGAAAGTAAAATGAGGGTTAGAAAATAGAATTATTGATCTTGTGCTATTTTTTGTTTTATTGTTTGGTTTTATTATTGGAAATGAAAGTGTCTCCTAAAATAGTGTAAGGCAACGAGCTGTCTGTTAGTCCTTCGTTTCCATTTTACATGTCACCTTTTTCTTTACGTCCTTTAATTAAGAGAATAATTATTAAAAATATCTTATTTATTCTTTAATTTTAATTTATATTATTTTTTATTTTTGTTATAGTGATCTCTTTTTATGTTAATTAAATTAAGAATTTAAACTTTATGATTTTGCTAATTTGGTATGAGAAACAATTTGTGAAGTCTAGTACTTTTCATGTAAATATCTAGAAAATGAAGCTACCTAGTTTGACTTGTACTGTCTTTGTCCCTTCATAAGTTTAAGATTTTCATAAAAGTTTATTATTTCTTCCCTCCCAATTTACGTGACATCTTCCGGATTTCGAGATTTTGATCGTAATTTTTTTATATCTTTTAAATATTTTGAAATTACCAATTATTGTGACTTACAACTTTTTATGTAGTTTTCAAATATGTAAATTTTAATTAAAAAAAACTTAAAAAATTCATGTCCGAATTCACAATAAAAATTAAATAGTTTGACTCACAATATTAACTACTTGTGGGAGTAATTCACAATTTCAAATCCATTTTGTGTGTGTGCCCTTGGCTGAAAGACAAAAGCTCCTTTACAAAAAAAATGTGAAGTCTGTCTTACAAGATGTCAAGGGTAATAAAGTCATTTTAAGTTGCGCCTGTCAGTCCTTTTCAACTGTTCCATTTGATGATGACAAATTGACAATAGAATAATTCCAAATCTTGATTAAAACTTTGATGATGATTAAAACTTTGCATAGTCTCTTTCAATTCATCACTTTCCCTACATAGAATGGATGCTTTTGACTGCACCTTGGACCCATTGGACCATTTACCATAGTTTTCTTGTGAACCTAGTGATGCATGATCAATTATTGGGGGTTGTAGGTTTATTATTTTAGCATAGGTAAAATGTTACCATCATGCCAAAAGCTATAAGGTCCCGAACCATCACTTGGACTTGCTATAGGCAGGATGTTGACCTTACCCAACAATCCCCCAATACCAGCATGTTGTTTTTGGGAATCGCATAACCTTTGGCTTTGATACAATTTGTTAGAATCAAACGCTTATCATCATTGTCAAAAAGGCAAAAACTATAGATGATGACAAGGGCGCAATTTTATTTCTTTACCAAGTTCATCAAGCAACTGCCATGTTTGACCATGACCCCGACCTGGCGATCACCAGCCCATTACCTGGCCCTCACCATGCAATCCCCCCAACACCTGCCATACGTAGCCATGTTGCATATGGCTTCTGGGCCTCTCCATAGGCAGGATATTGGCGTTGCCCAACACAAAGGTTGTTAAAGAATTGCTCTAGGTTGTAGTTTTGAATCCCATGTGTGACATATCTGTATTTATTCCATTTTCTTTTTAAAATTCCTTGAGAATGAAGATGCTTTAGTGGTAAACATCTTTAACAACAACCTATCATGTCTGGAAATTTGATTGGTGTTGAGAATACCTGAGGAATCATTGTTAATCTCTACCTAAGAAGTAGTTCAAATTTGCGATAATTAAAAGGAAAAATTAAGGATTATCCCTAGAACAAGTTGTGTGTTATGAGTATTCTATATACAATGTCACTGGAAAAATGAGCCTGCAGGATGATTTTGCAACTGATGATATTTGATAAAGGGAAATAACTTCATTATGCAATTTATTAGGGGATATTGAATTGTGTTCCCTGTACCTTTTTTGCATGGTTTCCAGATTTGGTTCTATAAATGAGATGAATCAGAGAGAGCAGAACAGTTATAAATGTCACATTGGTTCTGATGAACTGGTTATTTGGTTAATTTTTTAATAGCCACACAAGTTTAATTTTAAGTCAACTTTAGGTAGTATTGAAAGTGCAAGGATCTGGTCCTATCCAACCCAATTCCGGAACTTAGAATGGACGGCTTGTTTGGACGGTAGAATGGGGAGAGGGGGAGTCGTGCCCGAACTCTTTGATAGTGTGGTTAATGTAATTCTAAATATTCCACTATCACTTAGCTCATATTACTATGACTTAAAAAAACAGTTCATGTGCATTATTGTACTTCTTAATATTTTATTGATAGCAAGACAGATTAAACAGTATCTGCATCTTTGCTACTCCCCCGTCTCAATTTATATGATGTAGTTTGACTAGAAACGGAGTTTAAGAAATAAAAGAAGATTTTTGAATTTTATGGTGTAAAATAAGTCAAAGATATTTGTGTGGTTATAGATCATCTCGTTAAACGTAAAAAGTAAAGTTTAAAGTTAAATTACAACAACAACATACCCAGTGAAATCTCACAACGATGTATGTAAAATGCAGGCTCACCTCCACCTTGGTAGGTAGAGCGATTGTTTCGAGACCCGCATAATCGTGAAAGCAAGCAAAACAAAACAAAGTATGAAACTACGACACAAACGAGAAATTAAAGCAATGGACACGCAGATAGTAAAAATCAAATACGCATGGTAGCGCATTCTAACAATGCGAGTAGCTAACAGAAGCGAACTAACACAACTAAATAAGATAAATAAATTACACTAAAGAACACATAGTAGCAAGAATCAAACTACAGAGTATTATAGAGCAATAATGCGCCTATAAGTGTGACATTCTAATCGAACCTACAGTAATTACACTACACTATCATTTTGTATGCGTAAAGAGGACTACGCTCGACTACCTACTACCCTTCTACCCTAATCCGTGTCCTCCACAACCCCTATCTAAGGTCATGTCTCAGTAAGTTGCACCTGCGCCATATCCCGTCTAATCACCTCTCCCCAATACTTCTTAGGCCTATCTCTACCCCTGAACCCGTTCATAGCCAACCTCTCACACCTCCGCACTGGGGCATCTGTGTCTCTCCTCTGCACATGGCCGAACCATCTCAACCTCGCTTCCCGCATCTTATCCTACCGAGGCCACTCCCACTTTATTCCGGATATCATCATTCCTAATCATATCTCTCTTTGTATTCCTACACATCCATCTCAGCATCCTAATCTCCGCAACTCTCATATTTTGTATGTGTGAAGTCTTGACAACATAGTTGGTCTAACCACCACCCTATAGAACTTGCCTTTAAGTTTAGTTGGCACATTTTTATCGCACAAGACTCCAGATACGAGCCTCCATTTCATCCACCCTGCCCAATACGATGTGTGACATCATCATCAATCTCTCCATTCCCCTGGATAATAGACCCTAGGTATTTGAAGCTTCCTTTCTTCGAAATGATCTGAGTACATAGCCT
Source organism: Przewalskia tangutica (assembly GCA_029844215.1). NCBI lineage: Eukaryota > Viridiplantae > Streptophyta > Magnoliopsida > Solanales > Solanaceae > Przewalskia > Przewalskia tangutica. Next base: position 838,051 of record CM056726.1, read on the forward strand.
CACCTCCACGCCTGTCTCAGGATCGCTCCCATTGCTGAACTTGCACTCCAAATATTCTGTCTTGGTCCTACTCAACTTGAACCTTTTAGACACCAGAGTTTGTCTCCAAACCTCCAGTTTGGCGTTCACTCCGCTGAGAGTCCCATCAATCAGGACTATGTCGTCTTCGAATAACATACACCATGGTACCTGCCCTTGGATTTATCGCGTCAGTCTGTCCATGACCAAGGCAATTATGAATGGGCTAAGAGATGATCCCTGGTGCAGCTCCGAGTCTACTCCTACTGATCGTACCCTAGTCTTGGCTCCATCATACATATCTTTGATAGCCCTAGTGTACGCCACAAGTACAACTTTAACCTCCAAATATCTCCATAGAACCTCCCTAGGGACTTTGTCATATGCCTTCTCGAGGTCGATGAAAATCATATGTAAATCTTTCTTCCTCTCCCTATACTATACTGCTCCACCAACCTCCTAATAAGATGAATGACTTCGGTAGTCGAACGTCCCGACATGAATCCAAATTGGTTCTCGGAAATAGATACGTATTTTCTCACCCTCATCTCCACGACCCTTTCCCAAACTTTCATAGTGTGGTTCAGCAGCTTGATATCCCTAATAAGGAAATGTGTCATTTTTTTGGGACTGACTAAAAAGGAAAGTGTGTCATATAAATTGGGATCGATGGTGTAGTATAAATATGCTATTTGTATGTGTCTGATTCCCGTAGTGCGGAGGCTAGGTTTAGCATCAACTGTCAAGTGGCTGTTTTTCTATTCTAATACTAGCTATTTATAGCATTCATTTGGTTTTAGATCTAGCCGCTTTTCTGTCCTATTTTCGCATGTGCTCCCCACCTAGATCCAAACTTTCTACTCATGCTCTCCTTGAGTATGTCGGGCTCTTCTCGTAATAACAGTATCATGGTAATTCTAGTGTTTGCTAATTATTAAGATGGTTAACTTTTGCCTTTTTACATAAAAGGAATCAATATGTCACTAATAGTCTCCCAACTATGAGTTTAAGGGATAATGATGTAGATGAAAATAGAAACTATGCAACTCATTTTCATTTAAAAGGTGTATTAATATGTCATAAGTAGCCTTCATAGAGTAGTGAGTTTATTCCATAAAAGGTGAAAGGTGTAACAGAGAATCATCTTATGATAACTAAAGTTACTTCTCTAAATAGTATATTTTATTTACGTCTGTCAGTGTGAATATTCATTACTGTGAGAAAATATGGGAGAAAATAATTGTTGTATCTACATGATTATACTAAGCTCTATTTATAGGCATTCCATTACAATCATTTACCTAATAGGATACTATATATGAAATCTTATTTCTATTCTACATTACAATCCTTTTCCTAATAGGATACTATATATGAAATCATATTCCTATTCTAACACTCCCCGTGCATACAAGTCATATGTATCGAGCTTGAGCTTGTTACATATGTTAATCATTGAGAGACTTAGTGAAAATATCTGCAAGTTGATCACTCGACTTTATAAATTTTGTAATAATATCACCGGAGAGTATACCTGGATTGAGCAACCTCAATACCTAAAAATTACTTCAGTCTGCTGAGATCTTTAGTATGAGCATGCCAAACTCCTGAATTACTGTGCTGAATTTTCCAAACCAGTTTGAAATCTTTAGTATGAGTCATGACAAACTCCTGAATTATTGAATTTCCCAAACCCAACAAAACATGGTATCAGAGCCATAATAATAAATAAAAAAAAATCCACGTGAAGCGTACACGTGAACAGTGTTTTCCGGCAGTTCAGCACTATTTTTCCGGCGATACAACACTGTTTTCCGATCTGTTTCTCTTCAGTTGAGGTCGCCCAGGTCTTCCGAGCAACTTATATTAGTTTGCAGAAGATTCCGATCGCCGGAATTAGGGTTCCGGCATATCTGCATTTTTCCAGCCACTTTTTTGACAAATGTTTTTCCCCAGTTGTGTCAGCGTTTTCGCACCTACCCCAGCAGTTATTTCTGAATTCCCACTATTAGTTTTCAGGAAAAAATTTCCAGCGGCTGATTTCTTGCAGCTTCTGGATCTCTGTTTTCTAAGCATCATTAGCCTCTTTTGGTCAGCTTTCTTAAAGTTTTTGAACCATGTCTCTCAGATTTGGTGTTTTTAATTCAAAAAACACAAGAATCAGAACCTCAAGCCCTATGATTACTTCCGAACCATTAATGGGAGGTTCAAACTATTTAGCTTTGGCTTCCTTGGTTGAGTTGTGGTGCAAGGGTCAAGGTGTTCAAGATCACTTAACGCAAAAGACTATTGTGATTAAGGAAAAAGCAGCGGCTATTGAGACAAAAAGGTCAAAGCACAGTGGGAGAAGGTTAACGCTCAATTATGTAGTCTTCTGTGGTGATCTATTGATCCCAAGTTTATGCCCTTGTTTCGTTGCTTCCGGACATGTTATTCAGTTTGGGAAAAGGCTCGCGCTTTATACACTAATGACATATCTCGATTTTATGATGTGATATCTCGGATGACCAACTTAAAGAAATAGGAATCAGATATGCCGCTACTGGGACAGTGCGAGCAATAACGAGGAATTTGGCTTGATGCGATCGCTACGAACGTTGAAAAGCAACAGGAGCAAAGACAGATGTTGTTTCTAGTTCTTACACTTACTGGACTTCGGTACATGATCAGATTTTGGCTAGTCCTACGGTTCCTACAATTGATGAACTATTTTCTCGTTTGCTTCGTCTTGCTGCGCCTCCTAATCACACAGTGGTTTCATCACCAACCGTTAACTCCTTTGTTCTCGCATCTCAAATAGAATCTAACATCTCAGTCTATCGATAATTGAGGAAGAGGAGGTTGTTTTGGAAAATCTCGAACTAAGTGTAGTTATTGTCATATGTTTGGAGACACTTGCGACGTATGTCGTGCTTTACTTGGCCCACTACCCAATGATGTTCGGTGTAGTTATTGTCATTGTCATGCTATGCATGATCAATCACCCAAGAATGCTCATGTTGCTCAGACTGACACTACAGGAAATATGAGGCTTTTATCTAAAGGGGAATATAATGAGTACCTTCAGTATCGAGCAAGTAAGCAGACATCTCAGGCCATAAAGTATCTGAAAGTTCTCTACAATCTTTACTCTACCATTATCTTTAGCCAGATGGGCGATACACATTGGCTAGTGTCGCCCGCTGGCAGCGGAAGCTCTTTGATTCTTTACCAATATCGTAGATACTCTGATACCATGTGAGAATATTATTATTGAATTGTTGTATCTACATGATTATACCGAACTCTATTTATAGACACTATATTATAATCCTTTTCCTAGTAGGATACTATATATGAAATCCTATTCCTATTCTACATTACAATTCTTTTCCTAGTAGGATACAATATATGAAATACTATTCTTATTCTAACAATTACAATAAGTAACAAATCACAATAAAAAGGTACCACTTTTTTATTGTGGCGTTGAATATCTGAGTACAATGCATCAACAATAAAATTAGTAGGCACATTTGTTACTGATTAATGCTGATTATTTCCAGTTGTCTTGTTTAATGGTTGGAATAACATTGCTTCTTCTGCTTCCTTTCACCCAGATATGTACTCGTATACTTCTCTATCTTATATCTTCGGTATCATGCTGGCAAGGTTACTGATGAAATGCTTTCCCTTCCAAAATTTCCATTTGTTGCTGTTGGTCTATTAGAGGCTCTTGCTGCTGCATCCGGCATGGCAGCTGGAGGTAATACAAATTTTATGATTCATCACTTCACTAGAATGTCCAACATATGCTTTTTAAGTATTTTCTTTACTCACGTTCAATGTTTCTTGTCGGATTTGGTTATTCTCTTTGTCAACTATGATGTTCATCAATGCATTTGTGAGAAAATATGGGAGAAGATATTATTATTGAATTGTGTATTTACATGATTACCTTGAGTCCTATTTATAGACACTACATTACAATCCTTTTCCTAGTAGGATACTATATATGAAATCCTATTCCTATTCTAACACTTCCCCTCAAGCTGGTGCATACAAGTCTTATGTACCGAGCTTGTTATAGATGTAATTAATACGAAGACCAGTGAGTGACTTGGTGAAAATATCTGCAAGCTGATCGCTCGACTTCACAAATTTTGTAACAATATCTCCGGAGATAATCTTTTCTCTGACAAAGTGACAGTCAATCTCGATGTGCAAATATCAGATTTGATGCGATATGAAGCCGCTTTGTTATCACACACAAGTTTCATTTGATTGATTTCTCTAAATTTTATTTGTCTGAGCAACTACTTAATCCAAACTAGCTCACAAGTTGCTATAACCATTGCTCGATATTCTAATTCAGCACTAGATTGAGCAACGACACTCTGTTTCTTACTCTTCCAGGACATTAAATTACCTCATATTAACACACAATATCCGGATGTAGAACGTCTATTAGAGGGTGATCCTGCATATTCAGCGTCTATATCCAACGATTTGCTCATGGCTTCGATCTTCGAAAAGTAGTCTTTACTTGGAGCTGACTTAATATATCGCAGAATGCGGACAACTGCATCCCAATGACTATCACAGGGAGAATCCATAAACTGACTTACAACACTCACAGGAAATAAAATGTCAGGTCTAATCACTGTGAGATAATTCAACTTTCCAACCAGCCGCCTATATCTTCCAGGATCACTGAGTTGCTCCCCCTGTCCTGGAAAGAATTTAACATTCGAATCCATAGGAGTGTCAATGAGTCTACATCCCATCATTCTCGTCTCTTCAAGAATGTCTAAGGCATACTTGCGTTGCAAAATAACAATACCTGACGTGGATTGGGAAACCTTAATACCTAGAAAATACTTCAGTCTGCCGAGATCTTTAGTCTGGAAATGTTGAAAAAGATGTTGCTTTAAATTAGTGATACCATCTTGATCCTTGTCAGTTATAACAATATCGTCGACATAAACCACCAAATAAATACTCAAATCTGGAGCAGAATGTCGATAAAATACATAATGATTTACTTCACTGCAAGTCATGCCAAACTCCCGACCATCTTTGAATTTACCAAACCGGGCTCGGCGAGGTCGTTTGCACCATAGGTGGTCGACGCAATCGACACACCAGGTTAGACTCCCCCATAGGCAACAAAACCAGGTGGTTGCTCCATATAAACTTCCTCCTCAAGATCACCACGAAGAAAAGCATTCTTAATGTCCAATTGATAAAGAGGCCAATGACGGACAACAACTATGGATAGAAAAAGACGGACAAATGCTATTTTAGCCACGGGAGAGGATGTATCACTGTCAAGCCCAAATATCTGTGTATATCATTTCGCAACAAAGCGAGCCTTAAGCCGTTCAACTTGGCCGTCCGGACCAACTTAGACTGCATAAACGCAACGACAACCAACAATAGATTTACTTGAAGGAAAAGGAACAAGCTCTCAAGTACCACTCGTGTGTAAATCAGACATCTCGTCAATTATAGTCTGTCGCCATTCAGGATGAGAAAGGGCTTCACCTGTAGACTTAAGAATGGGGAAAAAGGACGATGATGATACAAATGCATAATGAGATGATGATAGACGATGATAACTTAAAAAAGTATAATATAGGTTAGTATTACGAGTGAACCGTTTACCTTTTTGAAGTGCAATCAGTTGATCAGGAGGAGACAAGTCCGCAGATGAGCGCAGCGTTCGACGCGTGACATTGATCATCCGACTGATGTTGGGTCCGATCTTTGACGCCACGATCGACGATGATAAATTAGAAGTAGTGGCATTGTGACAGGAGATGTAGAAGTAACTGTAGATTCCTCAAAGATCGATGTAGGTAAAACATGAGGTATAGGTAAGACCTCAGAGATATCAGGATGATCAGAAGGAGACCTAAAGTAAGGTTGCGACTCAAAAAATGTGATATTGGCAAACATAAGACATCGACGGAGATCTGGTGAGAAGCAACGATACCCCTTTTGAACCCGAGAATAACCAAGAAATATACATTTAAGAGAGTGAGAGGCTAATTTATCTGTCCCCGGGGCTAGGTTATGCACAAAACATGTGCTCCCAAAAACACGAGGAGGAAGAGAGTATGGAGATGACTGAATGGAATATGGAATCATCTTCTGAATAGAAGATGACGACATACGATTAATTAAATGGCAAGACGTGAGAACTGCATCGCCCCAAAAACGCAGTGGAACATGGAATTCAATGAGAAGAGTGCGAACGGTTTCAATGAGATGCCTATTCTTCATTTCTGCTACCTCATTCTGCTGAGGGGTGTAGGGACAAGATGTTTGATGAATAATTCTTTGGTGATTCATAAACTGGGGGGATTTGTATTCTAAGGCATTGCCACTACAAAAAGTATGAATAGAAACATCAAATTAATTTTGTATTTCAGCACAAAAACTCTTGAATATAGAGATAACTCATAACGATCTTTCATTAAGAATAGCCAAATACATCTGGAAAATCGTCAATGAACTAACAAAATAACGAAATCCTAAAGGTGAACTAACTCTATTAGGACCCCAAATATCAGAATGAACTATTAAAAAATAGACTCTACACGGCTCTCAGCACTACGTGGAAAGGTAGTGCGAGTGTGTTTTCCAAGTTGACATGATTCACAATCTAATTTGGACAGACTAGACAAACTAGGCACTATTTTTTGTAGCTTAAACAGACTCGAATTTCCCAATCGTTTGTGGATTAAGTCTGGAGTATTTGTAACCAGACATGCTATGAAGTAATTAGGAGTAGAGGTAAGATAGTAGAGGCATTGTGATTCATATCCTACGCCAATCGGCTTTCCTGTACTGCGGTCCTACATAATAAAAGAATCATCAAGAAATAACAATTTAAAGCACAAGTTAAACGACTAACTGATGCAGAATTAAACGGACAACTAGGGAAGAGAACATAATTTAGAGTGACAAAGGATATGAGTTTAGCTTGTCCAACTCCTTTTACTTTTGTTTGAATTCCATTGGCTAAATTAATAGCGGAAAGAGACGGTGAATATCACCAGAAATATGATCAGAAGCGAGAGTCTACAACCCACGATCCAACGTTATTAGATTATGCGACTGAGGCTACTTGTGGAGATGTCTACTTACATGTTCGATACTGAAGGTACTCATTATATTCTTCTTCGGATAAATAAACTCGTTGATTACCTGTAGTAGGCAACATGAGAATTCTTGGGTGGTCAACAATGTAGAGAATATCATACTTCATGACTGTGTCCAAACCTATTACAATAACTAGTCGAGATATGCATATTTCACGAGTGTGTCCAAGCCTATGAAAATAACTACACTTAGGTCGAGATCTTCCAAAGCGGCCTCTTCGTCGATTCTTCGTAGACTGGGATGTTCAAATTTTTGATCTCTTTATTAAGAGTTCTAAGTAATCATAGGAATTGAATTTTCAATTCCCGTATTTTTGGAGTTAAACATATAAATCCAAAAGACATAGCGAAATTTGACTAGAACAATGGCTTGGAATCTGAAATCTGAAAGGACAGTCGCCGGAAAAGTCAAAAGTGGATTAGAAAATAAATGTAATGGCTGTAGCAGCTCCAGCCGAGGTCCAAAGTAAAGAGACAGATCTGAAACAGTGAAAAATACTATTGGAAAAGTGCAGATTCACCGGGAAACTAACAAAGGTCATCGGATTAGGGTTCCAGTGACCCGAATTTTCAGAAAAGTATCACAGGTGAGTCAGAATTGTCGGACGACCCCACGGGAAAAATATCGACGTTAGAATCAGGTCGGAATAGAGCTCAGGTGCTCGGCGCGTGGAACAGACGCGTCGCCGGAGACAGAGGTCTTACCGGCGCGTGAGAGGGACTCTGACGGAGTGGTTGGCTGGGGTTTGGTCGCCGGTGGATGGAGGACCTCGTGGTGGTGTTAGTTTTTGCACAACACTGATGAAAGTTGGTACATCTAGAAGTCGCCGAAATTTGACGCACAACAGCTTTCTTGACCTAATTTTCTTTCCGCGATGTTTCTCACCTATGCTCTGATACCATATGAGAAAATATGGGAGAAAATATTATTATTGAGTTGTGTAATTACATGATTACACTGAGCCCTATTTATAGACACTACATTACAATCATTTTCCTAGTATGATAGTATATATGAAATCCTATTCCTATTCTAACAACATTATTTCTTCAAAAGACATTTCATTGCTTACAAAATACAAAGAGTCATTTTAACAAGACTTAAACAAGTCATTCGACATTTCATTGCTTACAAAATACTTATAAAGAGTCATTTTAGCAAGACTTAAACAAGTCAATAGATATGCCAATCTGTTGACAGCTTGTATTATTTTTCATTTAGTTCATGAACTGGATCTTCTGTTCATTTAATAATATCTTGAACATGAGAATTTATATAACTTTGTAGATTTTTAATTCTTTACTTAATCTTTGTTATTATTCTCCTTGCAAACAGCTATTCTTTCGGGGGCTACAATTCCAATACTCTCGCAGGTAATATTAGTTTGAAATGTTTGAAAATCGTTTCCTTTCACTTTTTTTTATGAACTTCTGAGATCATTTACTGATAATGATCCATATGATGTCAGTTTTTAGGAAATTAATCCATCAGTTCAAGTGCTTATATCTGTTAGTAGAAAACCAGGAAGCATACCAGGAAATTTGATTGCATGACCAAACATTTGGAAGATAGGGGGAGAAAACCAAAAATAGGCACGAGAACTAATATAGTTGTAGCTAGACTGCATTAGCATATTAGCTCCAACAATTTTATGCTTCTCTCATAGAACATTGTCTATTGAAGACCGATTTTGATTGAACAATTTGGTACTTGACATTAGGTTTCATTTTTTTACTTCGTGCTTCTTCTTTGAGGATTTTTAGGATGTGTAGTCATATAAAATTGAATAAGATAAAAATCGATCACATATAACCTAAGGCACAAGTAGTACACATAGAGGATAAGAATGAGATAAGTAGCCTGAGATAGTTTGGTTATGTCCTACGTAGACCTCCAAATGCACGGGCTTGTACAACTGATACTATGATGATTGAAGGTGCTAAAGTGGACGAGGTAGACCTAAAATCACTTAAAAGACCTACAAACTCAGTATATATTCGGATATAGCAAAGAGTAGAACAAAACGGAAGCAAAAGATCCATATATGTTTGTCATGAATCCTTTTAGTTTGTTTAGGGATTTGTATGCCAGTATAAAATGTAGAAACCTTCTAGTGTTGGACAAATGACAAATTACTCAGTATTGAGATGAAATTGATCCAAATATTGAATGAATATTGAGGACCTCAACTAGTTTGGGATTGAGGCATAGGGCTTGTTGTTGTTTTATTGGCATGCTTGTACTATTATTTAACTCGGCCATCTTGCAGAGCTTTCTTGTCTGGCAACTTCTCCTGTCTTTTATTTTCCTTGGGAGAAGATATAGCCTCAACCAGTTGTTTGGGTGCTTTCTCGTGGCTGTTGGTGTTATTGTAACTGCAGCAAGGTTTGTGACACAATTTCTGTCTATAGTGTTTTGAGATTTACCTCACTAGCAGTTTGAAAGATTTGAAGTGATAATCTCTTACTTAATTTGCAGTGGATCTAGTGCTGGTTCTTTGATGGAAGCTGGTGTATTTTGGAGTCTTTTGATGATAGTTTCCTTTTTGTTCCAAGCTGCGGATACTGTCTTGAAGGTTCATACCTTCCCTTCCCTTTCCTCTTTTCTTCTTCCAATAGGGTTTTGAGGTTTTGTCATCTTATGATTGCAGTATGATTTACCTGGAGGATTCATTTTCCTTGTATGCAGGAAGTAATATTCCTGGATGCTGCTCGAAGGCTGAAGGTAGGCATGCTGCAGATTGTTGCTATTACATGATTTAGCTGTTAAAAGTCGGAAAACCATTATCTGAATAAGAAGCTTATCTTTGTTTAGGACAGTCCTTTTTGTGTACATGGTAGTATTATATTGTGGTGAACATATTCTAATTTTCCTAGACAGAACTATCGCTCATCGTTCAGCTTAGAATGCCCATCAGTGGTAGTTGGACAAGTTACTCTTTATAAGTTGGATTAGAATGAGAGCGTTATTTAATCAACAATATTGACAGTCCGTACCACAAAGTGACTCACGTAAGAGAAAAGATTAAATATGTTTATTGAAAGAAAAATAAAGAGAAAACTTGTTCTTCTATTAGAATGAGTTGTACCAAGACTTGAACGTCTTTAGCCACTTGGCCTTTGTATGTTGAATTCCTGACTTTATTCTGTTATTGCTCGACATACTAAGATCTGATGGTAGTTGTCTTAATTTATCATGGTATAAGCAGGGAGGTACTATTGATCTGTTTGTTGTGAACTCCTATGGATCCGCTTTCCAGGTAGGAATCATAAACTGTTTTATCGTTCACTGTATTCTTTTCTTTGAATGAACTACTGAAACTGGTCCGATATCTTTTGCAGGCAGTTTTTATATGCCTTCTCCTCCCATTTTTGTCCAAGTTATGGGGTGTTCCATTTACTCAACTACCAAACTATCTTAGAGATGGTGCTGCATGCTTTTTGAACATCGGCACATTATCTGGTGGTAAGTAGTGAAATAGTTTGAGTTCAGCTTCCTCTATGAAAGTATGTGATTTCATCAATGATGCACAAAAGGAGAAGCATGAATGATTACTAGGATTACCTCACATTTTCTATCCCATTTCTCATATTAATGTGTTAAGAAAATGAATCTTGGACCTAACCCAACCCTAAAAGCTAGATCACGAGTTCGTTTCTTTTCGATTTATGACACTCTGATTCAAAGACAAAACACTGATTGTAGTTGTTTCTTTATCGTTTTGTTCTAGGGTGTGATGGTGCACCTCTTTTACCGCTTCTGTTTATCATTGTCAACATGGGTTTCAATATATCATTGTTACATCTGCTTAAGATTTCCTCTGCCGTGGTATCTTGTCTCGCATCTACAGTTTCAGGTATTTTATTGACACTAGCAGATTTATAGCCTGTTTGGCCAACCTTCCAAATTTGTTTATTTTGAAAAGTGCTTTTTCTTAGAAGTGTTTTTCGAAAAAGTACTTTCGGAGAGTAGCAGTAAATGTTTGGCTAATCAATTTGAAAATCACTTTTGTCAATATTAGAGCAGCAATTTGTGCTTAGCGAAGGTTCCAGAAGTGCTTCTGCGGGAAAAACTACCTTTTTCAGCTTTTGCTACTACTCAAAAGCAATTATTCTTTTTTCTAAAAGCTTGGAACACCTAAACTCTCTAAAATAAGCATTTTTCGCTTCCCAAAAGCTTGGCCAAACATGCTATTAGTCTCAGTTTATTACAGTTGAACCTTTTCTTTCTAGACGAGTATCTAGCTGTTGACCTCATTTTCCTTTATACTTTTAATTGCAGTACCAATATCAGTCTTTTTATTCACATTGCCATTACCATATCTTGGCGTTGCGTCCTCCCTCCCACCTGGTTTCATAGCAGGAGCCATCATCCTTGTCCTGGGAATGCTTGTTTATACTTGGAGACCATCAAGTCGCCTAAAAAATCAGGAAGTTGATTGCCACTGTGCTTAACTTGTGTCCCTTGTCACGTTCGAGGGGAGAAGAAGATATGATACCATTCTTCCAATTTCCATAGGAAGCAAACGAGGCATCAACATGTGCATGGTGAATTGTGTTATAAGTTATAACCTCTCAAACCTCTGTTCTGAATCGTTATCGATAAGTGGAGGTTTGACAGGGTTATAACTCGAATCCATTGCTCTTTTTTGAAATGCATGGAGTCTGTACCATGAATGTCCTTAGAAACTTGGAAGTTATAAGGAAGAAATTTGCTCCAAAGCCAGAGTAATATTAGTTCTTGTATATCTAACAGTGCAGAAGGCCGGTTTCGCCATAAGTTAGTTGTCCAACAGAACAAGAAATGGTACCATATGAAAATATGCTCTTGGTTTTTGGCTGTTCTGCTGTTGTAAATTAAGATTTACCTAAAACTTTGTTTTGTAGCTACAATCTAGAGGTTCTAGCTAAGTTTAAAGTCAATTGATGAAAAACTGTATATGGCTTTTCTTTCAGAACTAATCCACAGGTGTCGTTAAAGGCTCTTCAAAGTTTGTTCTTGGACATAACTCCCTCCGTCCCAATTTATATGATTGACCGGGCACAAAGTTTAAGGAATAAGAGAAGACTTTGTTATGTTTACCAAATTATCCTTACTTTAGTGCATGTATTTGTTGACTTTTCATCACAATAAATACATCTTTAAAATTAAGCGGGACTCAATAAGAGTAATACAGATGGTGTTATTAAATAGTTGTCAAATAAAGAAATGCGACACATTTTGGGATGGACTAAAAATGAAACGACGTCACATATATTGGGACGAAAAGAGTATTAATATTGTTGGTTTGAGACTATTCACCAATATTACTTTGAGGAAAAGACTTTTTATCATAATTTTGTGTAACATCAGCTTATATGTTGATTATTGACAGTTAGAATTTTAAAGTACGTCTTGTTGCAAAATGTTTAGAATGTTCATAGTTGCTCGGGTGGTAGTAAGTTCTTCTCGATCACATGCTGCGTGATAGTGATTTATTAACATGTAAAATTTGGACCTTTTCACTCTTTTCCTCACGTGCCCAGTGGATTCAGGATTTCGGAATTCGAAAAAAATAACAAAAGTTAAACGTAAAAAATCATGTTGTCCCTAAGAATTGAATCTAGAATGTTGGAAACAATTTTGAACTCCTTGGACCGCTTGAGTTAACCTTTTGCATTTGTTTAGGATATTCAAAAGTTAATTAATGTATGTATATATAGATATATAGAAAATCTACTTTATATATACGGTGTATATGTTTTTACTTTTTACCGTGTACGGGTGAACACTCTGCTCACCCCCTAAATCCGCCCCTGCACGTGCCTCACTTATGTAACAATTTAAATAGATAGTAAAAATAATTATGCCATCTAACAATACATTGGAAATGAAGGGTGTACTAATATATTTCATAACAACAATGTCATTTTTAGGTAAACTTTGAATGACAAACTTTGAACATTTTCCTTGAAAATCAAACCTAAAGCTTATTTCAGCAACCAACTTCAAAATGCTAAATCACAAAAATAATACTAATATTTTCAATAAGCATTAGTAGATACTCCTTCATTTTTAAATAGGAGTAGCCTCTGTAGGAGTATTCTGAACGCAATTTCAAATTTAATTGGTCCTCAACGTATATTAAATATCTGATGAAAAATAAAAAAAACTCCATTAAGTATCTAATTATCAAGAAAATGACAAAACGATCTCTTATGTTTGAGCGTAGTTCAAAATAATTCCTTAAGAATGCACTAAAAAATTTTAATCCTTTAAATTTGTCATGTGGAACACTTTTAGTCTTCATCAAATATATCAAACTCTGTACATTAAATTTGATAAGAACTATGGCAAAAAGGGAATTAGTATTTAGATGTACAAAATTTGTAGTTTATGATATTTAATTTATTTCTAAAATGAGATGCAATTTTTTGAGGTATACTTCTATTATTTTCTTTTTTAATGTTTTAATATAATTTTTTGTACGACATATTTTAGGATTTGACGTGACTTTTTTGATATTATGATTAATTTTTTTTTCTCCATACCTCCGTCAAATATAAGAACATAAATTATTAAATATTTAATGGAGATTAAAATTGTTAACTTTTGACAAACTTCAAAATCAAAACTGCTCAATGCATATATTTAACACACTATTCTAAACAAACCCTAAACATTTCCTCTCCAAATTCAGGGGGAAATTTAGATAATCTGACCTTGTATTCCAATTTCCAAATATCTCACCACTAGACCTGTTTGGAAAGTCACACGTGAATTGAAATTGAATGTAATTGCACAGTTTGACCTGTTTATTTGATCAAATAATTATCAAAGTTAGAGGGAAATTAGTACGCGTTATGACAAACAAACAAGTATAGTAATTACTAGGCTGTGTATTTATTACCCATAATTACTACTCATTATAATTACACCTATTACAATCCAAAAATATTTTATTACCCATAAATCATAATTACTTGTTGGTGCTCCAATAAGTACTATTTGAAGTACAGTAGTAGCTAACAGTTTACTTTGAACATATCATATAGTTCCCCAAAAACATTGCAGATTAATCGATTTCAATTAGCAGCTCAATTTCTACAAATGTTGAGAGTTTCTTCTTCTTCTTCTTTGCATGTTGTTCCACCATCACCAATTGGGGCACCAACAGCTAATTTTGCTCTTAAGTTCTTGAAATTTACATCGCCTTTGAATCCAACTACTCGTAAAGTATCAACCTTTACTCGCTTAGCGTTACTAAACTCGAGTACCCTTTCGGGTAATTTACAATTTCCTAGCTTCAAAAGGGTGTCAACAATGATGGGTCGTCAATCTTGTTCCAGAGTAATTACAGGTAATTGTTGATGGGTCGTCATCGCATTACTGTTTTTTATTATTTGTAACTAATGCACTCTTGAGGGCGGGCCCTGCAGTGGTGGAGGCAAGATTTTTACCTAACATAAAAAAAATTGACCTTGTACATACCGTAGATTTGCTTGTTTGGTGAAATGTAGGTCAAAATGGAGGGGTGGGGGGTTAGTGTTGCTCTTTATGATGACCGGAGCTAGGATTTTCAGTAACAGGATTCAAAATATAAAATTAACACACAAGAAGTTAAAGGGTTCAACATTTACTATATATATATATATATATATATATACACGTAAAGAAATGATTTTGACCTTGTATATACAATAGAATTGCTCTTTTCGTTGACCTGTAGAGGTGGCGGAGCCGGAATTTTCAGTAACAGGATTAAAAATATATAGAAGTAAACGCGCGAAAACAGCCTAAAGGATTCAACATTTACTATATATATATATATACATAAAGAAATGATATTGACCTTGTATATACTGTGTAATTTTCTGCCCTAGCTTCGCCCATGGAGGTAGGTCATGGTTCGAGTTGTAGAAATAGCCTATTTGCGGGAATATAAGGGGAAAGTTAGCACGGCTTGTAGTATAGTGGTACTGAAGTTTCCACGCAATAGGTGTCAGATCCATTCTCACTGTCCCCTTTTTCCCTTCCCATGGCAGAGTCCCTTGGGTGTTAGGGGGATATTTCAATACGATAAAATTCCTGGATGAGAGGGTTGATTATAGGGTGATCTCTAGGGCGATGGAGGAATTTTCGGAGCTTATTCAGTCATGGCCTTATTGATCTTCCATTGACAGAGGCATGTTTTACTTGGGCCAGAGCTGGAGATTCTACATCAAAATCTAGACTTGATAGGTTCTTGGTGTCCACTGATTGGGAGGAGATGGTTCCATATGTTTTGCAAGTTCCTTTGCCCAGATTGACCTCAGATCATACGCCTATCTTGCTAGATGGGAGTAGAAGGAGGAGTTTGCACATACCGTTCAGATTCGAGAATATGTGGCTTAAAGCTCCAAGACTTTGTAGATAAGAGTAAATATCTGGTGGGATGAGTATGAAGTTGTGGGGACACCTTCTTAGCCACTTGGTAGCAAGTTGAAAATGCTAAAAGGAGATATAAAGAACTGGAACAAGGACGTGTTTGGGAGGGTGGAAATTAAAATGAGGGAGTTAATAAATGAGATGGGGGAGATATAGCATGCGGAAGGGGTGAGGAAATTAGAAGAGAGGGAGATAATTAGGAAGGAGGAGGCAAAGAGGGAGATTGCCGCTTTAGCAGTTGCTTAAGAGACTAGCTGGAGATAAAAATCGAGGGCGTTGTGATTGGAATATGGGGATGCTAATACAAATTTTTTCATAGGGTGGAGGTAGCAAACATGAGGAGGAACTTCATAGAGTCCATAGATGTGAATGAAGAGGTGAATGGGGGGAGGAAGGTGTGAAAGGGGCCATTGTTGAGTTCTATGAACATTTAAGGAAGAGGTTGGGTGGAGACCAAAACTGGGAAAGAAGTGTGGGAAGCGTGGGGCCTTATATTTAGTCAGGGGAGGTGATGAGGGAGTGGTTGGAAAGAGCTATAGGAGAAGAAGTGTGGGAAGGGTGAAGAGTTGTGCGGATGACAAGGCTCCGAGACCGGATGGTTTCACTTTAGCTTTTTTCCAACAATGTTAGAGGATAGTCAAAGGTTGATGGAGACTATTGTAGAGTTTCAAGAAACTGGAGAGCCTTGTGCCTAAGAAGGAAGGTGCGACAAGTATAAAGGATTTTAGACCTAGTAGTCTGGAGGAAGTATCTATAAGATTATATCTTAGGTGCTTTCTAATAGACTTAAAAAGTTCCTGGATGAGACGGTGTCCTTTTCTCAGAATGCTTTTGTGGAAGGAAGGCAAATACTAGATGCAGCTTTGGTGGCAAATGAGGTGTTCGACTCCAGATAGAAGAAAGGTGAACCAGGTATTCTTTGTAAGTTGGATCTCGAGAAAGCTTACGATCATGTCAATTGGGATTTCCTGGATTATGTGATGTTGAATATGGGCTTCGGGGATAAGTGGAGAAAATGGATCAAGTTTTGCAGTTCTACCGCTAGATTCTCTGTATTGATAAATGGAAGTCCTTGTGTTTTTTTGGGAAGCTCAAGAGGGTTGAGACAATAAGATCCTTTATCTCCTATGTTATTCATTTTGGTTATGGACTATTTGAGAAAAATGATGGATAGGACGGTCGGTGGAGATCTCTTGAAGGGTTTCGATGCCTCTTTTAGAGGACATAGCAGTGTGATTTGCAGATAATACTTTGGTATTTTGTGATGCATAGGTGGCCCAGGTAGATCATTTGAGACAGATTCTTATATGGTTCCAGGTTGTGTCAGGCCTTAAAATCAATCTTAGAAAATGTGAGATCACACTGGTGGGAGTAGTAGATAATATCGAGGAGATAGCTAGGGTGTTGAATTGCAAGGTGGGCACTCTACCCACTACTTATCTGGGACTACCTCTGGGGATGCTAACAAAGATCTCGCACTGTGGAATCCGATGATTGAGAGAGTAGAGAAGTGGCTAGCGGGATGGAAAAAGAGATATTTGTCAAAAGGCGGTAAAGAAGTTTTGATCAAAAGCACCCTTTCTAGCATTCCTAGATATTTTATGTCACTTCTACAGGCCCTAGGTAAAGTGACTGAAAAGTTGGAAAGACTTCAACGTAACTTTTTTTGGGACTCTGCGGAAGGCATTAAGAAGTTTCATCTTGTGAATTGGAGAGTTGTTATATCTCCAAAGGAATGGGGGGTCTTGGAGTCAAAGATCTCAAGGTGTTCAATAAAGCTTTGTTAGGAAAGTGGATCTGGAGATTCAGGGTGGAGGTGAATGCTTTCTAGAGGGGGGTGATAGCGGAAAAGTATGGTATAGTGGATAGTGGATAGATGACTAGAAACATTGTAACTCTGTTTGGGTGTGGATTGTGGAGGAGTATCATGAACGGGTGGCTGGATTTTTGTGGACATATATATTTTAAGGTTGGGGACGGAAGCAGGATAAGTGGTGCAGGGAGCAAGTTGAAAGAAGCCTTTTCTAATTTATTTCGCGTTTCTTGTCAAAGAGATGACAGTCCATCAAATTTGTAGATCTCACGAGGGTGCTATTCAATGGGATCTAAGATTCAGAAGGAACCTTCATGATCGTGAGATGGAAGAGTTTCACAATTTGATAGATCTTTTGTATGGATTAACACACCAAACAACCTATCGGATGTGTGGAGATGGCGGGAGAGCGGAGATGCTTATTCATTGTTAGCTCTTATTATAAGAGGTTGCTAGTGAGAGAGGAATGTGCTTTCCCCCATTGCTCCATTTGGATCCCTAGAGCACCACTTGTTTCTTTGTATGATTGGCAGCAAGGGGTGTGATTTTAACCGCGGAGAACCTGAGACAGAAGAAAATCACATATGTTAGTTGGTGTTTTATGTGTAAAAGTACAGGCGAAAGTGTAGATCATCTTCTTTTGCATTGTAAGGTGGCTATCCGATTATGGAGCGCGACTCTCAATTTGTTTGGGATGCAATGAGTCATGCAGGGTACAGTGAAAGAGGCTTTGCAAAGTTGGACTAAGAAAAGCCCAAGGGCTTGGAGCGTTTCCCCTTAGCAATCATGTGGGTCATTTGGAAATAAAGGAATAGGAGGGCATTTGAAGGGTTGGAGCTTAGATTTTGTAAAAATGCAAAGTAGTGTTTTGTTTCTAGTCTCTTTTTGGTGTACTTACGAGGTCCCAATTTGTATAGAGAATTGGATCTCTTTTGTTGAGAATCATATTTTGGTGTGGGTTCTCTTTTTTTGGTATACGAGATTTTCCCCAATTGTTAATAAAATTATTTACCTTATCAAAACAAAGCAATTTATATGAAGGGATTCAAAAAAATTCTAGAATGTCAGTTGGGATTTGAACTTATGACCTAAAACAACTTTTGAACCCCGTTTACTACTACATTATAATTTTTCTTTCACATCAAGGGGATTCAAACAGTTTACATGTAACAAAAGAATTCATCTTTACTATTTTTGTGTAGTATAATTGTTTGATGTGGGATTCATTTGAACCCCCTTCTTTCTACTTAGATTCACCGCTGCTCTTCCCCCTCTCCATATGTAATTTTAAACAAAGAGGTGTGTGTGTGTAAAACCTCACTCTTCCCCTACTCTGCCACTAGTGGGAGAGCACTTTGTGCGCGGCAGGGGTAAGTACTTTAGCTGTTGAATTGTTGGAACACTAGAGAGGGATATACATTAATAGGCAATACCCTGATTATCTTCTCAACCAAATAGCTTAACTTGATCCTAATTAAGAGTAGTTGGTTTTGAAGCACAATGGAAAATGGTGATGTATCCTCTAGAATGCAGTAGCAATAGAGAGTTGTGGATTCATAAAGTATAGCTGGTGAAAAAGGAGGGTAGTGGTGGGTTGACGGCCGCTAGAAAATAGTCTAACTATGATGAATCCTCTCAATATTGTATTTGGACATAAATATTCATATGGATCACACTAACTTTTAGTACTCGGTCGTTCCAATTTATGTGACATTCTTTCTTTTTTAGTCAGTCCCAAAAAGATCGACACCTTTCAATAATTAACAACAATTTAACTTAAAACTTCCCGTTTTACAGATGATTTATAGCCACACAAGTATATATGACTTGTTTTAGCCCACAAGTTTCAAAAGTCTTCCTTTCATTCTTAAACTCCGTGGTCAGTCATTTTTGTGTAGTATAATTGTTTGATGTGGGATTCATTTGAACCCCCTTCTTTCTACTTAGATTCACCGCTGCTCTTCCCCCTCTCCATATGTAATTTTAAACAAAGAGGTGTGTGTGTGTAAAACCTCACTCTTCCCCTACTCTGCCACTAGTGGGAGAGCACTTTGTGCGCGGCAGGGGTAAGTACTTTAGCTGTTGAATTGTTGGAACACTAGAGAGGGATATACATTAATAGGCAATACCCTGATTATCTTCTCAACCAAATAGCTTAACTTGATCCTAATTAAGAGTAGTTGGTTTTGAAGCACAATGGAAAATGGTGATGTATCCTCTAGAATGCAGTAGCAATAGAGAGTTGTGGATTCATAAAGTATAGCTGGTGAAAAAGGAGGGTAGTGGTGGGTTGACGGCCGCTAGAAAATAGTCTAACTATGATGAATCCTCTCAATATTGTATTTGGACATAAATATTCATATGGATCACACTAACTTTTAGTACTCGGTCGTTCCAATTTATGTGACATTCTTTCTTTTTTAGTCAGTCCCAAAAAGATCGACACCTTTCAATAATTAACAACAATTTAACTTAAAACTTCCCGTTTTACAGATGATTTATAGCCACACAAGTATATATGACTTGTTTTAGCCCACAAGTTTCAAAAGTCTTCCTTTCATTCTTAAACTCCGTGGTCAGTCAAACACCATCACTATTTGCGATGGATGGAGTATGTTTTACGTAGGGCTGGCCAGTGGGCCGGGACGGGCCCACCGGGGTCGGGTTTGGCGGGGTCGGGGCGGGGTCGGGGCGGAGAAAAGGGGCGGGGTCGAGCTGGGGCGGGCCTGGAGGGGTCGGGTCGGGCGGGACCATACCATGTCCCGTCCCGATCCCGGTCCCGTTGGGTAGGGGGTCGGGACGGGTCGGGACGGGACGGGTTGGCGGGTTTTTTTTTTTTTTTTTTTTTCCACTAAATTAAAAATAATAAATTACTAAGTACTAACAAAGTAACATTAATGTAATATACATATACTATAATATTATAGACTTATAGTATTATAATTTATAATTATAGTATTATACTCATATATATAATATATTTATAAAGTATAAAGTATAAACTATAAACTATAAAGTATAAACTATAAAGTATAAAGTATAAAGTTATAAACTAAATAATTAAACAAAGACAAGAATAGTGTAAAAAAAACATCCCAAGGCTGTTTTTGTGCCTTTTATATTATTAATTTCATTGAAATATGAAATATCAAATATACAAGATTCAAAATTACATTGTAGTGTACTGTTGTTGAAAAAAATTGCAAAAGAGTGAAAGACATAGAAAAATTTAAAAATTGCAATGAAATAAATTAATAAATTGAAACTTTGCTCGATAGATAATCCTCAAGCTAGTTGCCAACTTCACTCCCAATTCTCAAATTAATAAATAGATTGAATATGTAGACAATATTGTATAGAGAATTAGAGATTGATTGAGAGATTAGAGAGTAGAAAGATTTGTGAAAATAATAAGAAGAGGAATGAGGTATTTATAGGGGTTAAAAATAAATATAAAGGGGTAGTGGGGTTGGGGCGGGAGGCCTAAAATGGCCGTTGTCCAACGGCCAAAATGTAAAATGGCCGTTGGACAACGGCTATTTTGTGCAAAGGGTCGAGCTGGGGCGGGATTCGGGGCGGGGTCGGGGCGGGGTCGGGGCGGGATCGGGGCCTGACGGGGTCGGGCCTGGCGGGACCATACCCTGTCCCGCCTGCCCGAGCCCCGTCCCGCTTTTTTTTTATACCGTGTCGGGGTCGGGTCGGGGTCGGGTCGGGACGGGGTCGGGTCGGCCCGGCCAACTTGCCAGCCCTATTTTTAGGTGAGTTACCCCCCCCCCCCCCAGCCAGCCAGACAATCTCAAACTTGTGCTTGTCTGAACTTCAAATACAAGAGAATTGCTAAATTGTCAAAAAAATACAAGAGAATTGCTTTTCTGCTTAACAGTTAGGGAATGGTCATCGGTCAATGCATCAGGGGTTGAATAGTTTCATCAATATGGTTTAGGCTCATTGAGCTGCTTTAATATCTTTGCCACAAGGCCCCTATGATTGGAAATACACAATGTCTCCATTGGGCTGTTCCCTATGTTACCAAAAAGTGGCTTCATCAGAAATGTGAGTGTAGCTTATATTATAGGTTTGATCTGTCTGAGGTCCTTTGGATCTTGAGATATTTGAAGGGTGAAAGAGAATTTTTTTCCCTTTTTCTATCATCCGATACATGCTGTTGCTAAATCTCACAATATATAACTTTCAGCTTCATATAGTGCTGGGAGTGGTGCTGGAGGCAGTTCTGGAGTCGGCCGGGAGATATTGGTACAGCATTTACTTGTCAAAGAAGATGACCAGAATCTTCTACTGGAGCTTCAGAAAAGAACCAGAGAAGGTTAGTTTTCAACTTTATTTCTTAGTGAAGAAAAGCCCCAGTAACATTTCCTTCCTAAATTTATTAGCTAAGTTATCCAAATGTCATG
Source organism: Przewalskia tangutica (assembly GCA_029844215.1). Classification (NCBI taxonomy): domain Eukaryota; kingdom Viridiplantae; phylum Streptophyta; class Magnoliopsida; order Solanales; family Solanaceae; genus Przewalskia; species Przewalskia tangutica. Next base: position 859,849 of record CM056726.1, read on the forward strand.
GTTAAATTTGAGAACTGGGTATATTAGTATGAAAACAAGTTTTCTCTTTATGCTTGTCCTTTCATTTATATTATTGACTGAAATGCTTGTTATATTCAGGAGAGGATCTAAGTAATCTGGCCGTTGAGTATTCCATTTGTCCATCAAAAGAAGACGGGGGAATGCTTGGCTGGGTGAGAAAAGGACAAATGGTATGCTTCTTATGATTATATCTTCAAAAGTATTCTTCTTTTTCTCTCGCTCTTGGTGACAGGAATCAAAATTTCATCGTGACTATGATTCCAGAATGTTAATACTCATACTGACAGGCCTTCAGATGATAGCAAACAACTATTATACATAACTACATCGTTGTTTCATTTGGTTATTTGTATCCTAATAAGTACCTTTCGACTTTTTTAGAAGCTGCACTTTTAGTCACCTTGACGCCCAGGCTTAGTTGACTGATTTATTTGTTTTTGTATTTTCATTTGTTAATATTATAGGTGCCAGAATTTGAAGAAGCTGCATTTAGTGCACCCCTGAATAAGGTTGTAGGGTGTAAAACTAAGTTTGGATGGCATTTATTGCAAGTTCTATCTGAGAGGTAGTCAAAGAAATCCTTCTTCACTTGAACTGCTCAAGAGCCTTGTTCTTACTTGTGTTATTGCTGTATGCAGGGAGGAATCTGTACTTGAACACATTCGGCCCAACGAGTTTCATGTGAGGTTGCAAGATCCATCTTTCCTGGAAGAGGCTCAATTGATTGATGTTCGAGAACCAGAGGAAGTGTATGGGCTCATTTTTTCACTATTTTGGAATACTCACTTGCAGCTTTTCTATCTTTTAGTTATTTGCTTAAGTTAAAGAGCATACTGGACTTAAAATAGAAAAGCCTCCGAGGGGCTTCCCAAGTAATGAATGTTGCTTTCAGTTTCAAAGTTTTTCCACATGGTTCATTTTGCAAGGGACCTGGCTACTGAAAAGATTCAAGAGCTTTTCATCTATATTTGTATTTGAGTGATAATTTTGCAACACAAGTTTCTCAACTACATTAAGTTGCACAAAGCCGATGAGAACAATTTGGATATGCTTGTATGTCAAAAATCTTGTTGGAATTGTATATATAATAGAGAATTTATGGGTTTTAGTACTTCCCACACTTTAGTTTATACGAATTTAACTTTCCAAAAGTTATTCAAGTCACATGGCTTATCGAGTAATAGTAGTGGTAATTGTACTAACAAAATTCTGCTTTGTGTGTTTGTGACAGGGCCCAGGCTTCTTTACCAGGATTTCAGGTTCTTCCTCTTCGCCAATTTGGAAACTGGGGACCAGAAATAACAACTAAGTTTGATCCTCAGAAGGACACTTACGTGCTGGTTAGTGCATCTTCTTCTCTACAGATGCTTCTTTACACTGTTTAGAAGCCGGTCTTCTGTTCTTTACGCCTTGAGCTAAGAGTTTCTCGTTAAACAGAACCGTTGAACTCAATCTATTGACTGCTTATTTTGTGAAAATCTGACATGATAAATCATGATAACACAGAGAGGAACAGACAGTTCAATATTGGTTATACAAAAATAGGGTTAATAGTATTTTTGGTCCCTTAGTTATTGGTAAATTCTGATTTTAGTCCATATAATATCTGACTAAGCACATTAAACCTTCAATTAATTAAAATTGTGCAACTCTGATCCATTTGCTTGTGAATATTCACAAATTTAACATAATTATTAACCGTTTCAATACTCAATTAAATATGTTAAATTTGTATTATTACTTTATATTTGACGGTAATATAGTTTTGCAATATAGTCAAATATAACATATTTTTTACATGAAGGGACCAAAAGCATATATTTTTAGTAATTGAAGGTTAAATATGCAGAGTCATATAACACAAGGACCAAAAGCGAAATTTATCAATAACTTAGGGGATCAAAAGTGTTATTATCCCTACCAAAATATTCTTCTCCTCTTCCCTTTCCGGTGTGTCTTCTCAAAAACTTTATCTGCTATGCAGTGTCACCATGGCATGAGATCACTACAAGTCGCCAAGTGGTTGCAGACACAGGTAGGTTCCTTACTAGGGATGGCAGGTGGGTATAATTTTGCGGATTCGGCACCGCACCCGCCCCAGTTGGGGCGGGTATGGGTATAACTTTGGCGGGTATGGGTATTGAAAATGTACCCGCCAAAGGTAGGCGGGTAGGTGGTGGATTTGCAGTTATACCCGCCTACCCGCCACATAACCTAGTCCGCAAGCCCATAACTCATAAGCCCAATATAAAAAAATGTATTATAAGTTAATAGGGTTTTCATTCCCTTCACTTCTCATTCTAACACTCAGCAGCCTCTCTCACACTCTCACCTCATCACACAGATCTCACTCTTCAGCAGTACATCACTGTCACCCTTTCCTTTCTTAACCTTTACCTTACACCTCCGCCTCCCTCACCCTCTCACTGTCACGCCGCCATCACCCTCTCCCGATCGTCACCGTCACGCCTCCCTGAGACCCTAAACAACAGGTATACTCTGTGTTTGATAGTTTTCGAACGCTTTATCTCATCAAGAGTGTAGCAACTACTTTTTTGGTTTATTTGATGGCATTTTCAACCTCGGCTTGCATCATGTGATATTTGTATGTGTCTTTACTTGTTACTTCTGTGTAAGGCCATTAACTTGCAAAGCTTGGTTTTTGAAGTAAGAATGTTTCAAAATTTATTAGATTTGATTTAACAATTTCAAAATTACTTTCTTGTTCCTATAAGCATGATCTTTTTCCCTTTCCCCTTTTGTTTACTAGTATCTGAGTAAAAATAGGACTTGATATGCGTTAATATATCAACTTTGGCTCTTTGACCACAACTCATGATAAAATGATCTTATGTTACTGTCTTACTACATTAATACACCTAAATCTTATATGTGATAACTGGTTTGTTGGGGCACTAGTCCCCTTTGTTTTCATTTGATCTTAGTTTCTGCTGTGCTACTGAGAACAAGTTTGTGTTCTGTTAAAATGTACCCCTTTGTCCTGTCTTCTTGTGCAAGTGTTGTGTAAATATAGCACTGAATGATTTCAATATAAGCTTAGATCATTATAATAATAAGTTTAAAGTGTTTTTATGGATTACTGACAATGAGGACAGAATGTATAAGTTGGTTGACGAAGAAAGCGTGAAAAATATCTGGTCATCTGTTTTAGAAAATCTGAACTAAAGGATTATTTTTAACATTCTTCAATGGTGTCCTAATATGTATATATGTAATTGCATAGGTAAGAATGACATGCAAGGGTAATGCCACTAATAAGTCAACATTAGATCCATCTATGGCAAGTTGTACTCCAAATACGGTGGAAAAAGGTGATGAAATTGAAGAGAGCCAAGAGCAATGCTTAGATCATTTCCGCTACTGGTTCGGGGCAAAACAGAAGGATCTGCAGAATTAGTTTGCTCTTGGCTCTCTTCAATTTCATCACCTTTTTCCACCGTATTTGGAGTACAACTTGTCATAGATGGATCTGATGTTGACTTATTAGTGGCATTACCCTTGCTTGTCATTCTTACCTATGCAATTACATATATACGGTGTATGTCTACTGGTTCGGGGAAAAACAGAAGGATCTGCAAAATTAGTTTGCTCTTGGCTCTCTTCAATTTCATCACCTTTTTCCACCGTATTTGGAGTACAACTTGCCATACATGGATCTGATGTTGACTTATTAGTGGCATTACCCTTGCTTGTCATTCTTACCTATGCAATTACATATATACAGATTAGGACACCATTGAAGAATGTTAAAAATAATCCTTTAGTTCAAATTTTCTAAAACAGATATTTTTCACGCTTTCTTCGTCAACCAACTTATACATTCTGTCCTCATTGTCAGTAATCCATAAAAACACTTTAAACTTATTATTATAATGATCTAAGCTTATATTGAAATCATTCAGTGCTATATTTACATAACACTTGCACAAGAAGACAGGACAAAGGGGTACATTTTAACAGAACACAAACTTGTTCTCAGTAGCACAGCAGAAACTAGGATCAAATGAAAACAAAGGGGACTAGTGCCCCAACAAACCAGTTATCACATATAAGATTTAGGTGTATTAATGTAGTAAGACAGTAACATAAGATCATTTTATCATGAGTTGTGGTCAAAGAGCCAAAGTTGATATATTAACGCACATCAAGTCCTATTTTTACTCAGATACTAGTAAACAAAAGGGGAAAGGGAAAAAGATCATGCTTATAGGAACAAGAAAGTAATTTTGAAATTGTTAAATCAAATCTAATAAATTTTGAAACATTCTTACTTCAAAAACCAAGCTTTGCAAGTTAATGGCCTTACACAGAAGTAACAAGTAAAGACACATACAAATATCACATGATGCAAGCCGAGGTTGAAAATGCCATCAAATAAACCAAAAAAGTAGTTGCTACACTCTTGATGAGATAAAGCGTTCGAAAACTATCAAACGCAGAGTAGAAGTAGAAACCAATAATCAATACCTGTTGTTAGGGTCTCAGGGAGGCGTGACGATCGGGAGAGGGTGATGGCGGCGTGACAGTGTGAGAGTGCTGAAGTGAGAGGGAGGTGTAAGGGAAAGGAAAGGGTGACAGTGATGTACTGCTGAAGAGTGAGATCTGTGTGAGAGAGGCTGCTGAGTGTTAGAATGAGAAGTGAAGGGAATGAAAACCCTATTAATTTATAATACATTTTTTATATTGGGCTTATGAGTTATGGGCTTGCGGACTAGGTTATGTGGCGGGGGAGGCGGGTTTAACTGCAAATCCACCACCTACCTTTGGCGGGTACATTTTCAATACCCATACCCGCCCAACTAGGACGGGTGCGGTGCGAAATCCGCAAAATTATACCCACCTGCCATCCCTAGAATCCTTACCTTCATTTGGAGTTGAGTATAATGTCAAAAGATTAACCTGTTCTACATGTATATAAGGTTTTTGTGTTCCTATCATCTTTCTGAGATGCAAGGCATATATTGGAACACTTATCTCTCATATCAGTAGATGAAGATGGTCTTTAGATCTTCACTTGTGGACGTCGATGCATAAGTAGTGATGTGTACTAGAATAAAGTTGGGGTTCAGGTTGAGAATAAGGTTTACCAAAGCATCTCTCTACTTGAGTATGCAACGCCTAAATACCTGTTTATATAAGAGTTATTTTTTATTTTTCTTACACTTACGGAAACTAGATCTTTCTAAAAGGTGCTGGCTTTAGCGTCTTCACATAACGGTGAACCTAACGCTAGCTAAGTGAATAGTTTTTTGGCAACTTGCCATGAAAGCAATTTTTTTTTTTGGTTTTGATGAATGCAAAAGCTATTAACGGATACTACTTGATTTTCCTTTTCAAAAAGGAATTTGACTTAACGAGCTTTTCTTATGCCAGTTTACACCTAAGAGGAAGAAAAAGACAGGTTACATAGAGACTACGATATTAGCTTCTCATTATAGCACATATAGCGGGTTGTTAGTGGGTTCCACCTCCCGAGGCTTATACTATTCAATTTAATGTACCCCAAAATGCATGTTAGTTTTACATTTGGTCCTCTATAGTGCCTTGCATGCTGTCACATGTTTGATGCACCAAATGATTTGAGAAGTGGTGAAACTAATTATGATGGTTTACTTCCAGTATGTCTATAGATTTTAATAAGTGTTACCACTAGAACATCGATCATAACGCAGAAGGCAGGCTATGCTGCAATTCTGTCATTGTTCATCCTCTCTTGATGAACCATTGTTGCTTCTTTACATTTTTTTATTTGGGATTCTCAGGGATTCAGGAAAATATTTAACGTGGCCGGAGGAATCCATGAATATGCTGTCAAAGTTGATCCATCGATCCCAACTTATTGAAGCGGGTACTCTTTGTGTCCCTGGCTCTTTCCAGTTTCCCCTTCCCTGTCTCCTTGTGACAAAGCTAAGTTTGCACAACACCATTTTGTTTTCGATTTGTCCTACAATTTTCACTCAAACATCCTGAGAACACAATCGATGTGAATGGTTGATGTCAGGACATCTTTTTGTACACTGCCTCTGTATTTCCAACATGCGTCAAACATCAAATCATACAATTTACTATGGTTTTCACCATATTAGTTATAACACAATGCATAATTTAAATTTTTTCTCCATATTTCGAAATGTTGATAGATTTATTGGTATTGTTTTTTTCACAAATCTGGCTTGTATGAAGTGGTGATTATGAAATTTCTGTTTCAAATTGGTGTTAGCATGAATATTCCATTGGTAGGAAGCCGTGGAGCAACTGTAAACTTGTCTTTGTGACTTATATGTTATAGGTCACGGGTTAGAACCGTAGAATTTGATGGTTGTGTTAGGATAAGTTGCCTACATTACACCTCCTCGGGGTTCGGCCCTTCCTCGGATCCTGCGTGAACGCTGGATGGTTTGTGCACTGGGCTACCCTTTATGAATGTTCCCTTGTTTGAACTTTAATAGATCATGAGAATCTTAACAAGAGAGAATTTGTCTGGTGCATCAATTAAATGTTTTATTGTAGAAACTTTATACATGTCGGGATCTAAATTGGTAAATAAGATATTGCTCTTAGACACAACTCTTTCAACAACTTGATATATGTACATAAAACTAATATCCAAAAAGGTTATTGATTTGAAAACAGCACTTAATATCTATCTCTAGTGTTGCAAAAAATATACACACATGTATTTATATATTATACATTATGTTATATTATATATAGATAGATACATTGAAGACCCCATTGTTTCCCACTCAAAAACAACCATTAAAAGTAACCATTAACCAAAAAGACCCTCAAATCCCAGCCTATCCATCAAATTCTACAATCTTATTTTTGTTTTCATTGCATTTGTCTTCTTCTTCTTTTCTTTTAATATTTTTAACATCTTAGTTAGTAATATACAAGAGCATCTATAACTTTGAAACTCTCTTGAAATTTGGTCTCCCTCCCCTCAATAAAGACACAAATAACCTTGTTCTTTTTTCTTTGCCAATTTCTTCTGATATCAACAATAACAACAACTATTCAATGAAAACCTCCCTTCGTTTCTTTGCATTTGTTGCTTCTTCTGGATTTCCTTTCTTCATCATAGCAACAAACTCATCATAATTGATACGACCATCCTGCAAAAATAAAGATTTATTTGTAAATAAATTTGTAAAATGTAGATCTATAAATCATTATATTCATAAAGTGTGTGCATATTTAGATGTGTTTTTTGACTTACATTGTCAGAATCAACTTCAGAAATGATTTCTTTTATATCCTTTGAATCATTCATACCAAATTCTCTTAAAGCTTGCTCTAACTCTTCCATTGTAATATACCTGAGATCAACAAAGAAAATCTTATTTTATAATAGAAAGTTGGACAAAATTTGCAACAGCTACGTATTGATTGTGCAAAAAATATTTACCCAATCAGGTCAGTTATGATATATAATTAACTTACCCACTGTTATCCTTGTCAAAGTATTGGAAAGCTTTGTAAAGATGTTCTTCTCTGTCCATTCTATTCATATGCATTGTTGCTGTGATGAACTCTTCATAATCAATTGTTCCATTTCCATCAGCATCAGCCTATAATTGTTTCCAACATATATATTACTCATAAAATTCAGAAAAAATATGGTTTTATTATTTTAAATAAATTCATTAGGGAACTTACAGATTCCATTAATTGCTTGATTTCATAATCTGATAATTTGTTGCCTTGTTTGGCTAATCCTTGCTTTAACTCTTCAAGTGTAATTGTGCCACTATTATCAGTATCTATTCCTCTGAACATTTGCTTCAACCCCATAATTTCTTCTTCAGAGAGGCACCCTGCAATAACCTGTAATTTCTCCATGTAATTTTTTTTTTTTGATGAATTTGTATATTTTCTTGGTGTACTTTTAAGTATGATGTTAATTTAATTTTATATAATTTAAATAGTATTTATATTGTCAAGCACATATGAAGGGGAGCTTTGGAGTAACTGGTAAAGTTGTTGTCATGTGCTCATGAGGTCACGGGTTCAAGACGTGGAAACAACATCTTGCATAAATAGAACAATAAACCCTTGTGGTCCGACCCTTCCCTGGACCTCGTGCCTCGCGAGAGCTTAGTGCATCGGGCTGTCTTTTTTTTTATTGTCAGCGTATATAACTTACCCGGAGAGCAACTTTCTTGAACTTGTTCATAGCTCTGAAGTTTTTGAGCTTACTGAGAACAGCATTGTCAAGTGGTGTATCCGGTGCTTCTCCATCCTCCTTGATCCATGGATGATCTAATTCATTATATATATATATATATATATACACACACAATTAGTTGGAGAACTGAATATGCAAAATATTCTAATGAGACTTTGATTTAAATACTTATTCAACACACACAAAGAGACTATATATATACACATAATTAACTTACTTAGGACTTGGAGTGCGGTCAACCTTTGACTGGGATCTGAATTCAACATTTTCCTAACAAGGTCCTTAGCACCAGCAGAAATTGAAGGCCATGGATCACTTGAAAAATCAACATGTCCACGTAATATTGCATTGAATATTCCATTTTCAGATTCTGAAATACACCACCATTTTCTAATGAGTTTTAAGTTATATATATTAACTGTATAAAAAATATTGGCCTCCAAAGCTTAGATTAACTCATTAAAGCATCCTCTTAGATAAGAAGACCTAAAACACCAATCATTGAAAGAAGGTCGGTAACAAAAGGAAATCTTTTTTTTTCCAGCTGTCTATCTCGGAATGGAATGGGATGGAATAGAAAGAATGTGAAGCGATTGTGCTACTGGGTCGATTCTATTGGTATTTAATTACCTGCCCAAAAAGGAGGAACACCACAAAGAAGAATATATAACATAACACCAACACTCCAAATATCAACTTCTGGACCATACTTTCTCTTCAATACTTCTGGAGCTATGTAATATGCACTCCCCACAATGTCTTTAAACACATCTCCTGCAAAATTGAGAAAAATCCAAAAATTAATTAAGCATACAAGATTGAACTATGAGAATTATATTACTCAAAAAAAGGACATAAAACATGGGTGTAGTATAACGGTTAGTAATTTAGTAGATTGTTAAATATTCACAAGGCAGATATCATAGGAACTAATATTAGAATTTGCAGCTATTTGAGGGATTAAAAATGCAAATTTTCGTTGTGTCAACCAGTCACTACCCGAAAATCGCTAATTTCTATCGGAATTTAGCTAGTCGGTAAGGGATTTCTGACCGAAAACGTTACCGGCGAGCCAATTTTTGAAGGATTCCGTTTAAAATTACCGATTTTCTGATAGTGAGTTAAATACCGTCATATAAAATGAAACGGATGAAGTAGATCTTATTATTACCTTGCTTGTAGAACACAGAAAGACCAAAATCAGTAGCCTTGAGAGGTGAATCTTCATCTTTATTAAGTAGGAGGAAATTTTCAGGTTTTAGATCTCTATGAATGACCCCCATTGAATGACAAGTATGTACAATTTGCACAATTGTTCTTAACAATGATGCTGCTGCTCTTTCTGTATAATGCCCCTTAGCTATAATCCTATCAAAAAGTTCACCTCCAGCACACAATTCCATGACCAAATGCACAGAATGTTTGTCTTCATAAGCCCCTTTGAGTTCAACAATGTTTGGTTGTTCTGTCAAATGGTGCATAATTTGCACTTCCCTCCTTACATCCTCAATATCCTCTTTATTCACTAATTTCCTCTTGGCAATTGTTTTGCATGCAAATTGTTCCCCTGTTTGTTTGTTTGTGCACAAATGTGTTACACCAAATTGGCCTCTTCCTAGTTCTTTTCCGAGGGTGTATGTTGCCTTTATGTCCTCCATTGGCCTGCCTAATACTGGCCCTATTGGGGCTGCTTTTGATGGCTTTGAAGAATGATTAGGTGATGCATGTGGTGGAACTTTTGGCGGTGTGGTGGAACCTTGCATGTCATTGTCATTGTTTCCTGCATGTAAAAAGATGTCATCCGATAGCGCTTCGTTAAAAAGTTTCAATATAATTGATGTGTGCGCGTGCATATGCATTTCATAGGCATGTGTGCACGCGTGTATGTGTATTTCACCCCAAAAAAATCATTAAAATAGATGTGCGCATATGCATATGCATTTTGTGAGCATACATCTGTGCATGTTGTGACTTTTACATGTAACAAGAAATGCCATTAAACACTATTTCGTCGGAAAATTTCAATATTGTGTGCGCCCCATGTACAGGTCTTTATGTATGTAACAAGAAATGTCATCAGACACAATTTCATCCAAAATATTCAATAAAATATATGTGTGCGCCGAGCATGTGTGCACGCATGTATGTTTGTTTATGCATATTACAAAAAATGTCATTAGACGCCGTTTCACCGGAAAAAAATTCAATATAAATATATGTTGTTGCACATATTGCATTTTCTGAGCACGCGCACACCTGTATTTTAATGTGTGTAACTAACTAGAGATGTTATCATCGTCGAAAATTTGCATTCTAAAATATATGTATGTATGAACATGCGCGTGTTTATATATATACATAATTATGTATACAATAGGCTGACATCGCTTGAAAATAATGAAATTTAAATATCAATTTTTTGCATGCCTGCATGTGATTCTCCTTGTTTTGAAAATGATTGTGCAATTTCTTCATTATTTTGTGCAGGATCAGCCTCTGCCTTTGAGCAACAACTCCCCATTGAGTCAAAAGGCAAAGAGAAAACAATCCAAAATTGTTTTTGTTTTTGTTTTTGGAGAAAAGAAAGGAAATGTTAGAGAATTAAGAGTTCCATTAATGGTGTAGAGAGAGTTTCACAAAACACAAAAAAGAAAGAGGAGAATTCTATGATTGTAAGTGAGGAGGTCATTGCTTAGCATTGATTCCGAGTGATTGTAGGACATTGAAATTAAATTTCTTATGTGATAAATATTCCAAATGTTGTTGAAAACTTGTGGGAGGAATCAAGTTTGAGTTTTCTTATTTGTGAGGAATAAAATTATTATTATTATTATTATTTATGGCTTGAATTAGTTGTTTGTTTCACAATGGGTGATATTCGAAAGTGATAGAATACCCGTGCGTGTATATCCCTATGATATACACGGTTTTGCCTAATATTATACCATAAATAGAAGATGTAAATTATGTTGTATAATTTCACCCATGACCCGTATTTTGACTCGAGTGCTGGACCCATCTGAAAAATCTTTACCACCACCAAGTCAAAATCCAATATATTCCTCTTCTTTTAAAATAACATCAGGTCTTTTTCTAACTTGAAGATTCAAACTTTATTAATAGCTTCCATGAAGTTTTCAGCTTTTTCTCTCATGTTCTAAGCTCCAATTCTATGATTATTCATGCTACCAACTTTAAAAATAGTATCATCCCAATGATTTTAGCACTCAAATTTTTGAAAATTTCGAGGAAAGCTTCGAAAAGCTCCTTCAATGGATGTTTTAGTTCACTTCTTCAACAAAAAAAATTCCAAGTATGCTCAATAATTATATGTTCTGTAAGTATGTTATAGTTATTTCTTGTCTATTTGTACTACTCGTGTTCCTTCGCCAGAAAATCATACCATTTGTGTATATATATAGTAGATGATGAACTCCTGTCCTTTGTGAAAATCACGTCTCTGCCACTGCTCTGTAGTTGTGTATACACAACTCATACTTTCATTTATTCACCAAAGAAAATAGACAAGCTTAATTTATATTTTTTTTGGTACAATGGAAAAAGAACAAACTAAATAAAGATCTCAAAATCGTTTATAAGCAACACGGCTTAAATCTGCTAGGAGAAGAAACTTCATGTCTTTAAGTGAACTATTCCAGAGTATCAAAACCTCTTCATGATTGTGTCCTTCCTTTGCTAGAAAATCGGCACACTGGTTTGCCTCCCTCCACACATGTCTAAGCGTGACCTTGTTGACCTTCAACAAATATCTATAATCTTCAGTAATAGATCGAATCAGATGATGTTCGATGTCCGCTTCATTGTTAAGCTTGACTATGATTAAGCAATCTGTTTCCACTTAATTTATATTTACTGACCAAATGACATTATTCTAAATTGATAGAAAAATTGGTCCAACGTTTGTCCCTCAATTTGGAGCCTGGGATAACAACGCTGCAGCTGGACCGTGGAGTTCTCCAAAGATAGTGCCAACAAACAACATCAGCATAAAAATGGTTTTAGGCGCACATCATGGGTTGACAAATGATCAGGGATTTTAGCAACATTATAAGAATGGTTTAGACCCACGTCACGGGTTGAACAATGATCAAGAATATCAGCATCAGCAGCATAAAAATGGTTTAGACGTACATCAGGGGTTGAAAAATGATAAGGAATTTCAGCATCAGCAACATAAAAATGGTTTAGACGCACGTCAGGGGTTGAAAAATGATAAGGAATTTATGTATCAACAACAAAAAATTGGTTTAGGCACACGTCACGAGTTGGCAAAAGATCAGGAATATCAGCATCAACAGTATAAAAATGGTTTAGACGCATATCACGGGTTGACAAATGATCGGGAATTTCCTGGTAAGAAACAAGAGGACTCTGGCAATATGGTAAGAATATCTCTTCTAAGTTCATACAGTTTTCTTTTTCTTGATTTTAATCATTCTATTTCTGGAGTTCACTTACTCGACTAATTCAAAATCATGCCCATTGAGGCGGTAAAATGATCCTTAAAAAAAGAGTTTCCATTATATTCTCGGGGCTCGAACATGAGGAACTTGATCAAGGGTGAATCACTTGTATAGAGCCTGTTTGGCTTAATTAATTAGCTGATTGAAAGTAGCTGATAAGCATCGAGCGCTGAAACTGACACATGTTAGGATAGAAGTGTCAACGCTGATAAAAACAATTGACGTGTTAGGTAAAATGTGTGTGTATTTCTTGTTTTCACACAAATTATTTTCATTAAGAGTCAAAATTGGATTCAAAAATTTGGTCTTAGACAAACTAATAATGTTGTAGAGAAAAAACAATGAGAACTTCTTTGAACATCACTAGCCAAATTTGACAAATGGCTATTAATGTAACCTAGAATTCAAGTTCATACAACACAACTACTACTCAATCTCAAACAATTTAGAATCCGCTATATGAATCTTCACTGATCATTCCTTAACTTATTCCATGTTCAACAGTTTCTCCGGTAAATGCTAATTTCTCTTCAAAATATATTGCATTTATCATCTATTTATGGTTTAATCATCCAACATATGTTATATTAGCCATGAATTGCATGATCATCATTCACAACATATCGTTCTCTATCTTCTAATTACTAACCAAATGGCCTATTTCTGAATCTGTTGAAATTGCAGAAAAATGGATATAGGTCAGTACCTCAATTTGGAATGTGGGATCAACAAGCTGAAGGTGCTACAAGTTATACTGTAGAATTTTCGAAGGCTCGCGTCAACAAGAAACAACACAAAAATAATGATATTTTAGCGCGACCACCTAGCATCGATCACGAGCAGGAAGCTCTTAGGAAGCAGCATGAGGATTCTTGCATGGTAAGACTAATTACTGTCAGTACGTATAACTTAAATTCACGTACATAATATGGCTTGTCGGGGATATACATATTTAGGGAAATGTACAGCTTTGTGGCATCTGGTGCAGGTGCAACCGCTACCTACACCTCTAAGTAATTACATATATTTGAATGTTTTTCATATAAACATATTGTATTCATTATCATAAACGAATTTGCATCTAATGACGTAAATTTTTGGATCCGCCTCTGTTTACCTAACAAGTAATAATAGAGTTAATCAAACTCCCCTGCTATATTTACCTATGTTTCTTTTCTTGTACATGTAAGACTTACTAAACGCAGGACCATCTTTCTATATGGTAAATATCTCCTCACTTCATGCACTATAAGTCTCTTAAAAATAAGAAACTTACCAAAGTGCATAATATGGCTTGTTCTGATACACCAAATGGCCACTTGCCAAAGTTATGTATCAATATGAAGAATGTAGCTTTGTGGCATCTGTCATTAACTAGAACTTGCACGAGGTATCACATCGGGCCTATCTTCTGCCTAGTTTTAGGTATCAGTGAGTCTTTCAACCAGTTAGGGGTCGGGTAGAGCTGTATTTGGCGAGGCAAAATTGGACCAGAATCAACAGAGAATGGTACTGCGAGGGTGAAGAACAACCACTACCTTCACCTCAAACATATCTACATATATTTGGGGGGGGGGGGGGGGAGGGGATCATATACACAGAAATGCACAATTTTCATACTCACTATCACACACAAAAATTGCATCTAATGATATAAAATCCTGAATCCGTCTCTGTGTTAATTAAAACTCCCTTGTTATCTTACCTATGTTTTTCGTTTGTTGTGTGCAGAGGAAAAAGAATATGCTGACATACCTTAATTGTTGCATTAGGCCTTGATCTCCAAGATGTCCTAAGTGCAGCCTCCTTTTTTAACAATAGCTTTGAAGTGGCTACTTAATTCTCCTACTATAGAGAGAGTTTTCTCAAAGCATATTATATATGCAAAAAAAAATCATGAAAATACTTTAAATTATAGAACTAATTAATAAATGTATTATTTGTGGGATCTATTAATATTCTGCATAAAAGACTTATTATTCAACCTACTGCATCCCTCCTTTATCCAGATTTGATACAAACAACGTGATCAACAAACTCACAAAGACGAAGTTCTCAAACATCTTATTCGATGAAAAATAATTCTACAGGAGCGACGTGAGAACACATAGTGAGATATTGAATCACACAAATCAAATTCAAGAGAAAATAGAAAAGTGTGTCAACATGTGATCTCAGATTGCCCCTATTGAACACTTCCACCAATTAGAAGATTCATTACCTCTAATTTTTTCTGGCCAAAATTGTTTGATTTTGAATAGATATTTAAAGGGAGGTTGTTGGATATGTATAGTATTTCAACAGTGTACTATTACTTGGTACTTTTTATGACAACACTTTGAAATATTCAGGTTTTGTCTAGCTATAAAGTACAAGTTTTGTACTCCACATAATGTTACTTCATAGTTTGTACTACTACAATACTTGTAAGTTAGCATGTTGAAAACGACTTCATTGCATGTGGAGCAAAGGAACAAAAAGGAAAATTTATATTTTTGTTTTTGTTTTCTTCGATTTTATTTGTCTGCGTAAGAGATTGGAGGACAGATTCAAAATTTAATCTTGATAGATTTAAAATACTTTACTGAAACATCGAAAATACTGGTCCAAAATGAACTCGTCTAGGAATGAACTCATTGTTTCTTTTACCAATAAATGCTAATCCTTAGAAGTTAGAACCAATCAAAGTGGATATTGAGTCTGTCACTCTATTTTTCTCCACTTAAATATCATGTTACTTCACATGCTTACAAAGTGAAAGATAACTTCTTATTTTAGAACATAAAGGTTGGTGGAATATGATAGTAAAGGTATGATGAGGGGGTAATGGACCAATCATATTTATGGGACAAATAAGTTTGTAAATATAAGATGATAGACAAACCAAAGAATAACTTCACATAAAATATATTATGCTATGCTTAACGAGCTTGAATACTTATGCCTTTGACAAACTTATAAACTACATATGAATCTGACAATGAAATCCAATCTTTGCTTCAGTTGTACATGTCTTTGTTTCTACTTTATACCATCTCAAAGAAAATTATCAAAACTTTTGCGCTCACAAATAGGCAATCAATATGCACACTAGTGGTTTATGGCAAGTCAATTCTTGCGGACCAAAGCAGCTGCAATTCCACCAACCAAAACACCAACGGCAGTAGCAGCAATGCCTATGCCGATAACTCCATCTGTATCAAACACAAAACGAAATGCATAATGTTCATCAACACTTTCTTCAACTCTTAACAGAATACAATAAAAGGCTATGTTGCTCAGAATCTTCAAAAATGCCGACATGTGCATGTCGAATCCTCCAAAATTAGTGCATTTTTGGAGGATCCGATATGTTAGGTGCAACGACAATTTTGGAGAGTCCGAGCAACATAGTTTAAAAAATGACATTGAGATTCGATTTGCTTGCTACCTTTGGTAATTTTTTCTTCAATTGTTTTCTTGAGGGTCAAGGCCTGCCTCCAATCCGGTGCAATCTGTAGAATTACAGAACTGCTAACTAAGATTCACCGGCAAAATAACTTTAGGAGAAATGAAAAACCGCCATCCCAATAAAAAATCACTTGTGTAGGTATGCGAATAACAAAAGCTTCAGAGTTGTACGGGTGCAATTCAAGTATGCAACTTCACTAAAGATGGGCTAAAGAAAACTGTAATTTTCACAAATGATCCAAACTTTACAGCCTGGAGATAAAGACCTCAGCATTAATGTCAAGGGTGAAGCAAAGGTAAGAATAAACATCGAACCTCCAAACAACGATCAACGAGCTCCCTGCTTCTTGGAAAGTCCCCACTTCTATAGTAACCAACAGCCAGAAGATAAAGTTTTTCTCTCATTTGCAGGGGACTGCTGCTACTGCCACCCAACGAAGCTGCAAATGACAAGATAAATCAGAGAATATGGTTCTCTCCCTCGTCTAATGCAAAAGCAAAAGGAGAAGGTAAAAAGGAGTAAACGGAAAAAGGGATATGAACTAGGGAAATAGAAAAGCTAAAAGCATTCACGGAATTCTTTATGAAACTCGACAGTCCAGGGCAAGGAAATGTCAGGGTAAAGGAATGAATGATGCGGCATGTATCCAAAAGGCAAAGGAAGGAAGGAAGGAAGAAAGAAAGAAATGGATGGCTCTATTATACTGACCTTCAAGCATTGCTATACCACGCTGTATATCTTCAGGCCTTCTTGAGTGAACAAGAGCCCAAGACAAACGCATAATGCATTCGCTTTTAAGTTCATTAGATGAACCTTTTTCTGCCTCAGCGACTTCACGTTCACATCCCTGTAGACACATTGCAATTTTGAAGTATTCAAATACCGACTAGATGCCAAAACAATTGCAAGAAAATTCAAACTCAGTTTACAGTTAATGAAACATCATTGCATATGGAACTGCAAATCATTTAGATGTTCCACAGGCTATCTCCTGATTCAAGTAACTTTCAGCAAGATCCACAAAGAAAATTTCTGCAGTCTTGTACATGATATTTTAACCAATTTATCAGTGAGAAAAATTTGCTGGAAAATGATTTGCTTACGGTTTGATGTTTTAAGAACCTGGACCATACTGACCAATTGGTTCAACTGTTGCTCAGCCAAAAAAACAGGCCCGTTGGACCTTCAAAATAATTCTGGCAGTCAAAACTGCTCAAACTAGCAAAAAACATAGGAACTGCCAGTTGAGCCAGACTGTTGACTAATATGGTTGGGTATCAAATGTGCACAGAAGGAATTAAATCTGAAATGTAAAGATCCTCAACTCACTGCCCACTATCACAATGAAACCCTTGAAGGCATGTGCCATAGAGAGCATTTTTTATAACGGAGCAAGGATAATTGGCTGAATATTTTGTCAAGCCTCAACTTTTAATTGACTATATCAGTCTTCAATGACCATTAATAAGTAATCAGCCTTTAAATACCATTTAAAAGTAGTGCTTCTATCCAACAACCGAACTTCAATTGCGGAAAAGAGAAAGGAAGCAAATGATCTCGATCAGTAAACTGTTTCCTATCAATTATAGTGTTGAAGTTTCTTGGATATAATTAGAACTGCAATAAAATGAAGAGTCCTATTGAAACACTTTTTCTTTACTTTTGCTCCTGTTTCTATTTAGCAAAATAGCCAAATCACCAAAGTTTATGTAGATTTAAGGATACCCAAAAAAAGGTATCTAACTAAGCTACATGCTCTCCTTCTCGCAATAAAATAAACGTAAAAGGCTCAAATATGCCATCGAACTATCGGAAATGGCTCATTTATGTCACTCGTCAATAGTTTGGCTCCTTTATGCCATCATCGTTACCAAAATGGTTCATCCATGCCATTTTTCATTAACGTCGATTTTACAATACTAGATATGGCACGTGGCCTCCAACTAGATTATGTTTGTGGGTTGGTCGGGTGTATGGGTTGGATTTTTTATTAATTTGGATTTAAAATTGGGTTGGTTAAATTAAGCGACGTGGACCTCTAATTGGAGGTCATGTGTCATATCTGGTATTGTGAAACGAGCTTTAATGAAAATGGCATGGATGAACCATTTTTGTAACGGCGATGGCATAAATGAGCCAAACTATTGACGAGTGGCATAAATGAGTTATTTTCGATAGTTTGGTGGATATTTGAGCCTTTTCCGTAAAATAAAATATAGTATGAGAAATTACATATTATTATTGGAATGAAGTGGACAAAACATTATAAATCTAAAGAAGTGTTGATATAGATGATTCATATAGTCGACCCCATCTAGGTTGGGTTTGAGGTATCGTTGATTGATTGAGGTGGCAGTAAGAGTTGAATGTGTATGCCACTTAACTTTTACTTTCTAAGTTACCACTGCTGAAATTTGAGACCAAAATTAGGATCATTGAACCGTTCTACATCTTTTAACCTTTGGTCTTGGGATCTTTCATCATGAAAAGTCTGTTTCCCATCATAAAAAGGAAACACATCAAGCATTTCACATGACTCGTAAACCTTACTTATAAATAAGAATAATCAATCAATTAACTATGCTTCCAAACTAATGGGGATAAACTATAAATCCTCCGTGTCAATTCTGCTCAATTTACGCATTCTGGATAAGACCAAGTATAAAAAAACCAGCACTTAACATTATTTCTAGCTAAGAACAATAACCAAAATCAACTTCCTTCCAACCCAAACTAGTTAGAGCCAACCTCTCCTTAAATTTTCTCTATTCGGACATTTCTAGACGAACAAACACAGAAAATTATGTATTTCGTCGTTCACACCATAACAACTATCAGATTAAGAATAACACAGATTTCAACATTTAATCCAATATCTTTTGTTAAGTAAATTTAAGCCAACTTTCATCTATAAGCTCAACAAACAGAATTGGTTAAGCATTTTATACAAATATAATATTTTTCCAAAAAACAGATAATAAAAGAAGGTGAAAATTATACATCAATAATGCTCCACGAGTTCCTAATCATATAAAGTAGGGAAAAAAGCTTAAATATGCCATCGAACTATCGGAAATTGCTCATTTATGCCACTCGTCATAGTTTGGCTCATTTATGTCATCGCCGTTATCAAAATGACTCATTCATCCCATTTTTTATTAACGCCGGTTTTACAATATCATTTTTCATTAACGTCGGCGTTAATAAAAAAATGGCATAAATAAGCCATTTTGGTAACGGCAATGGCATAAATGAAGTAAACTTTTGATGAGTGGCATAAATGAGCTATTTCCGATAGTTCGATGACATATTTGAGCTTTTTCCTATAAAGTATTCCAGTTGTGCGATAGCCTCGATTTCAACTAACGAAGTATACACAAATAATGAAAACATTAACATAGAGATTAACCGCAATTCTACATTTAAGCCAACTTTCATATCTAAGCTCGAAACACAGAATTGATTACAGCATTTTATCAAAAATATTATTTTCCAAAAACAACAGATAAATTTAAAAAGGTAGAATTTTTACATCAACAACGCTCTCCACTACGAGTTCCTAACATATAAAGTATGGCATTCAAGATGTAGGATAAACTCAATTTCAACTAAACAAAGGATCAAATACACAAATAACAAAGACATCAACATTAAATGGAGGACAAAAGTGCTAAACTGCCCCATTTCGAATAGTTCAAGGGCAAAATTGGTCTATTTCCCCTTGTTTTATAACAAGGGCTAGTAGAAAGGGTATTTTTTAGCTATTCCGAATAGTTCGGGGGTATTTTTGGCCCTTTTCCCTTTTAACATTAACAAGGCTCCACGAGTTCCTAATCATATAAAGTAAAGTATTCCAGATGTATGATAAGCTCAGTTTCAACTAAACGAAGTATCAAATACACAAATAACAAAGGCATTGCCCGTTTGGTACAGCTTATTAAAAAGAGTTTATAAAGTAGAGTTTATACGAGTAGAGTTTTTTCCAGTAAAGCTTTTATCAAAAAGTTGAGATGTTTGGTTGTCAATAAAAAAAAGTGTTTTTAGCTTAAAAATCACAAAATGCATAAGTCAGTTACCTTTTGCTTTTGACAAAAACACTTTTACTTCAACCAAAGACTTCAAAAAAAGGCCAAAAGCATTTTTGTTAAAAGAAAGCACTTTTGTCCTTTCCAAAAGCCCAACCAAACGGGCACTAACATAGAGATTAACCGCAATTCTATAGTAAATGGTCAAATCTGTAATCTAATCAAATAAAAATTGAAAAAAATAATACTTACAGCGACAATATCAGAATCGCACCAAGGAATTAGATCTCCACCGGTAAATAAATCGCCGATCGATTCGAAGAATTTTCCGATCTTCACATCCATTCTGCTATTTGTACGAAAGGAGAAGGAAATGTGGCTAAATATGTAAGTAATATGTACGTGACGCTGTTGAATTTATAACACAGGAGAGGGAAATGTGGTTATATATGTAAGTCGTAGTAACAGAAAAGAATAACACAGCTTCCTGATTAAGTTAATTTGCTTGCAAACTAAGGGAGAGAGGAAATAAACCGTGTGCGAAATCCCTTTCATTTTTTAGTATATAATATAGGTAAAATGGTCAAATTTACTCTCCAATTATGCTTTATAGTTTAAAATTACCCTCCATCAAACTATGCGATCAAAATTACACTTCCCGTTAGCATACTTATTAAATTTGTTCTCACATTGATGGAAGTCTGACTTGAACTCCATGTCAGATACACATAGACGTCATGTAGGCTCTCACCCAATTCTTTTAACGTGTAATTTGTACCCGTTACCCCATTCTTTAAATTGTTTCAACATGGTCCCTTAATATCATCGGGTGAGAGAAAAAAATCATAGTAAATTGAACTCTAGTTGTCGATCCCTTGCTAATCAGCTTGACGGGTACGAAATTTCTTCATTTTCCTTGCTAATCGATAGTGTTATGTTCTTCTTCTATCTGTTGTGTTCGTATTTGTTTAATTTTTATCGAATTTGTCAATTTTTTAGGATTTCGTATATGTTCCATTTTTTGTGTTTTTTTGTTTCGATTTCGCTTTATCTTCAGGTTTCTTTAACAGCACCAGTTTGTTTGTCGATGAATTTCATATATTTTGAATTTATATGTGTTCATGGTTTTATGTAGAGTTCTTAACTTCAGCCCCCATTTTTCTCTCCTGCCAGCCTTCCCGAGCCTCCTAAATTTTGTTGCTTCCTCTAAAAAAAATGTCTCAAGTGAGTTGTTCTTCACAAAGGAGGTGTAATTGCGAATCAATTTACTTCGACGACTCCTTCTAATCCTGGAAGGAAATTCTTCAAATGACCCAAACCTAAGGTAGTAATATTTATGTAATTCTTCAATTTACTTCGATGATTGTTGTTGTGTTTTTGGTCTTGGACTGATTTTGTTGTTAATGCATGCTTCATTTTTTGTTTACATAGAAGTTCTTGTGGATATTAGCAATGGGAGGATGAAGAATACTCCGAAAGTTTTTGGCATGTTTATTTGTTATTCTTCACTAATCATAGACATACATTCTAGAGATCATCAGGACATTTCAGGGTTGTAATGTAAGCTTGCTTAGGCAGGGGTAGGTAAAATTAGACATTTAGGCTCAATTTACGTATCATAAGCATTTTTCTTACTCAACCATTTTGTCCTTCTTTTTGGTATTCTTTTCGGGTTCATACCTATATCCCCTTTCTCTTTTTGAGAGCATGATACAATTAACATAGGCACCCCCAAACTTAAGCTTTTACATTTTTTTCATTGGTGTGCATCATTTTTCACTCTCTTTTTGTATTCCTTTTTCACTCTTTTTCATTTTAATTTTTTAATTACCGCTTATGGCACACGAGGGAATCATGTGGTGTCAAAGAAAATAACTTACTTTAGGCTCAAAGGGATTGACTAGGGATACAATTTATTGCAAGGTAGGTAATGAATGATAAGAAGGGCTAATAAAGAAATGCCTGAATCATCTCCCTAACATGTACATCTTAACTATTTCGCCTCAAATAACAAGCAAGCAGACTTCACAGACATTTTTCAATTGACAGCACATAAGCTAAGCACCAAATATTCCAAATAATCAAATTTTCATGAATTTTTGGCATATCTAACTTAAGCACACATATTTTAGCTTCTCATTTCATTATATTATCTCACTTAGTTCACTAGGCGTTCCAAATAAGCACAACATGCATGATCATAAAAAAAATTGACTCACATAAAACACAAAAACAAACAAAAGACTCGAAAATAAAATAAAAACTCCCCCCAAACTTAAATTACACATTGCCCCAAATGTGTAAAAGACTCGAAAATTAAAGAGGGGCGACTTACAGACATACAGCGGCTCGAAAATGGTGGTGATGGCGACGGATACTGCATTGACCATTTTAGGGCTTTTTATTTTCTGAAAACGCGTTCAGGCTCCGCGGTCCTGCAGAATGGCACCGTGGTGCCTAAATTCCTGCGACCTCTCTGATCTTCTGGCACTGCGGTTCTGCATATTGGCACCGCGGTGCTGAAACTCCTGATTCAGTGTTTTTCAGCATTTTTTCCTGCTTCATGTCCCATTCATTCACCTGGCATCACAACACAACAAAAATACCAAACGTGAGACTGTTCTAATTAAACTAAATTGCATAATTTAAACATTGGGTTGCCTTCCAAGTAGCGCCGTCTTTAACGTCTTTTAGCCGGATGCACGTTCCTTATTAAATCATTGGGGTAAATTAACCCCACAACCTATCCACTTAAGGATCATTCTTCTCTTCCTCACTCTATTTTTCTTTTTCACAGTATTGGGTTCAGTAGGAATTACCTGTTTGTCAGCTTTCATGTCATGAACTTTTGTTGCAGCTTTCAAACTAGCCTGTGGGTTCACAGCTGTAGGAATGATCTCCCTAGGTTTGGTCTGCGTACTGAATCGTCAGGTCACCGTGTGCTTCGCTAAGCACTTGTGGCTGGCCTGGGACTCAATGGTGGATTTAAACACCATCTCTTCTTCCTGAACCCTCAATCTCAATTCTACCTTCTCCACGTCGATTAGGGCTCTACCCGTTGCAAGGAATGGTCTTCCCAAAATGATGTGTATTTCATCATCCTCCTCCATGTCAATAATGAGGAAGTCTGCTGGGAAGAACTTTCCCACCTTGACAAAATGATGGGTATTTCATCATCGTAGTGGCACCGCGGTGCTGAAAGTCATGTGGCTTCTCAGTAAATATGGCACCGCGGTTCTGCATATAGGCACCGCGGTGCTGAAAATCCTTCGTCCTGATGTGCCAAATTTCGTCCTTTTTGCCTCGGGAGCACCTTTTCTGCCCAATTCTCGCTCCTTTTCGCCATTTTGCCTTTTGGAACCGCTGTGACTCAAAAGAAAGAAAACAAACCTAATACTATACTAAACACAACAAAAACGAGTAAAATACTAACTAAAAATGACTCAAAAGGCGTATGCAAAATACGCCTAACAACAGTACAAAGGGTGGATACACGTGAATAGTTATTAGGATTAGTCGAATATCATTTCTCCACCTGACAGAAAGAGCAACACCTTAAGAAACCTCATTGTGTTAGGAAAATTTTGTTGGAAATTTATTAACGTGGAATAAAGTTTATACCATTACTTATGATTCGAACAATTAGGGCCCCGCACGTCGGAAACGTCGTTTCCACACACGTGCACACGTTGTACCAAAAATCGTAAATTTCCTAGTGATATATTGGTACGTAAGTAAAATGTTTGAGACGTAGAATGATGGACGGTTGTTGGCCAAATGACGAGTGTTCCACGTTGGTAAATGAAGGAAGAAGTGTGCGAAGTGTAAGATCGAAACGGGTCAGAAAAGGGTCGCGGCGTCACCGCGGAGCCGGGGAGCCGCGACGCCACCACCACCAGGGCCGCGACGCCCCGATGGCTGAGTCGCGACTCTAATTGGTCTGTTGTTTACTGGAGCCGCGACGCTTCCGAGGTCGAGCCGCGATGCTTACGAGGCAGTGTCTGTGCGACGAAAATCCAAAAGTTAGGCTGATTATAGGGACGTTTTGGAGCATTCAAATGTCAGTTTTTCCTCCATAAATCAACCATTATTTGGCTGCATTACTTGGTGGATTGAATGGCCATTACATGACATTGAAATGGCCATTTGAAGAGACCCTCTTACACTACTATATTTTGAGGCCTTTGGTCAATTGGAGATACACCACAATCAGATTTTCTGAATTTCTTCTTCTCTAAGCATTTTTTCAAACACTCAAGGTTCTTCTTCTAGTAAACACTTGAGTTTCTTTTACTCATTTGTTAGTTGTTGTTTTATTTTGAGAGACATTTGCTCATTTAACGTAAAAGGATTTATACGAGGCAATATTATCTTAAGAACAGAGTGAACATCACTCGACTCAACAAAACCTTATATTTGTTCTTGTTTCCAGTTTGTAAATCATTTTAATAGTTACTTACTTTCCGTTCCTATCAATCGTTGTACTCACAATTATTGGGACTCGAATTCTGAAAATGCTATTTAAAATAAGAAAATGAAGGAATTGGTTCCTTCCATAAGGGCAAGACAGTGTTCATTGACATTCGTGTGTGTGTGTGTGTTTATCATTTTAAATGGTATTATCATATTGAAGATCATATTATGTATAATATCTGATTCCTGTGGATTTTCTCCATCATCTATTACAATATAATAAGTTCACAGTTCTGAAAACAATGAAATACTGTTTTAAAAATTTAAGGTAGCTAATAGTTGCCAGTTTTTTATTTTTAAAAAGTTCAAAGCTATATAGACTGAGACTATGACTTAAAAATGACATTGCTTGGTGATTTTTTATTTTTTTTCGGTTTCTAGCTACATATGAATCCAAGAATGTTACGGACCAATGAGCCAAATCAAAACATCTTGAAGAATGTAGTAGACACAGTAAAGGTGGGGGGTGGGGGTTTGCTTAGAATAATCATAACTAAACAATTGTAATCTTAGAAGTTCTTTCATAGTAATTTTGAAAAGCCATAGGTTATATGTTTCCGGTCTAAAACTAAAGCATTGTTTTATTAGCTCAACCAAACAACTCTCAATATTTTAATAAATACTTATTTAAAAAAAAAACTTATTGATTATCTTATTGACTTATTTGCATGATCTTTTTTTTTGTGAAGGCGAACTCGCACCGCTTTCTTCGAAATACAAGACAGCAGAAACCCCGATCGACGCAATACCAAACTACATCACCATTAAACCACACTTGCAGTTCAGATGCGATGTAAGCTCCTCCAAGAGGCAAGAAGACGTCGACGTTACGCTGGGTTTAACTTCATGACTGCCTCTACCACACCACCTAACGGCGATACTTCGCCTTCAAGACCAACTAGTCTAGGGCTTCGGATATATTTGCATGATCTTTTATTAAGATTAACTTTCGCTTATACTAAAGTTGTAGTATTTGACACAGATATAGCATTCATTGCCGAGTAGAAGTACAACAAGAGTTGTGAGAGATTTGAAGACATATAAAGGAACTATGTGCATTCTGAAAACCCAGAAGTGATTTTGGGTTGGCCTGTTTTCATCGGTCAACAATTAACTGTCAGTCTATCTCTCCTGCTGCTATTTTCGTGAAAATGAGCAAAATTAGAGTGTTTGGATTTCCTCTCCAGAATCAATTCTTCTCTTCAAAATTATTTCTGGAAGAAATTACAATTTCTAGCTTCTAAGGTGAGTAGAATCATTCTACATTTATTTCAATTTGAATTTTTACCTTTTCCTTCATTACCCTCTTTAATAATATTTAATAATATTTAATAATATTATAATAATATTTTAAGTACTATATTGCACTTTAAATTAGTATTGTAATAATATTCTATTAATATTTAAGTACTATATTGCACTTTAAATTTTATTATCTATTTGTAATTTTTATTTACATACTTCCATTTTAGTAATTTTTATTTATATGTATTTGACTAAATGTCTATTTTGGTAATTCTACATTCAAAAACAATTTTGATCAAAATTATCCAAACATCATGAATTGATAACAATCATTTTTACGTTATTGCATCAAAACATAAATCAATTATTGTCAAACTCAATTCTATCAAAATCAATTTTGTCAAAATTAATTCTTTCAAAATTAATTATGTTCAATGCATAACCAAACACACGCTATATCTCTTATTAATTAACTTCTACGGAGGACAACAAATTAGGCTTAAAGGTGGGAAAGTTGTCCATGATGCAAGGCTTGACACGTGATTATGTACAAAATTAATATTTGATACTTTTTTTTTTTTTGTTGTGAAGACGGCATGGCCGCTTCTTTCGAAATACAAGATAAGCGTAACCTGATAAGCGCACAATAATCGCAAACCACGCCACTTAAACCACACTGCGCGACAGACTCTAAGGCGCGGCGGTAGCGGCGTTATCCCGGCGCTTTGAACTTGTACTGCCTCTCCCACCACCCAACGATGAGATACTCTCGCCTCTCAAGCACTGGCCTGCGCTTCAGATTAATATTTGATACTTGTATACACAAGAATAGGGAAAACAAAGATTGATTATTTCACGACGGATCATTCAATATATTTATTTCTTACAAAAATTGACATTTATGTTATTTATTGAATATTAGCTAAGCATCGTTTATACTAAGACTGAACTAAAAAATGAGAATATAAAATCTGCCATACATCACGTATGGTTCATATAAATTTGTTTTTATCATCTCTCTTGATTCTTTTTTGTTTAAAACAATGTGCGAATCACGCGAATACGTATAAAAAAAAACCCCGTAAGATAGCAAAGTTGATATAGCAGTAGAGCGCGGGATCGCAAGATCACGAGTTCGATCCCCTGCATAAACCTTCTTGGTTGAGTCTGTCACACATGACTTGCCAAATATGGTTAATTGACTGACGTGATTTACGCGTCGATCACCGGATTTACTCACAAGACTCGAAGACCTTCTTGGTTGAGCACACATGGCTTGCAAGTGTGTTTAATCGACGCGTGATTTGCGCTTATCGTCGATCCGAATTTCTCTACAAGACTCGAAAGAGAATGGCTACTTCTTGTCAACAAAAAAAGAAAGTTAAAAAAGCACAAATAAAAGAAAAAAAAACAGTCCCCGCTAAGATTCTGCTGTGTGCGGAATGAGTAAGAGGGACGATAAGTCTATAAGCTCCCCCTTCAAAGTTAAAAAAGTGCAAATACTAGGAGTACAAATTTCTTCAATTCGGGTTTAGTTCTTGTATAATTTCCATTTTTGGCTCAGCATATCTTTTTCTTTTTCTTCCTTAAAATGGTTCTTATTGAGATGTATGTCACTTTCGACTCATAGCTCTCTATGTATGTATGTATGTTCCAATTTTTGTTCTTTGTAGAGATGCATAGAAGGGACCTTCAATCATCGCATTATCAGCTAATTGGGGTTCGAATTTTGAGTTAATACACAAAAGGGGTTAAGGAAAAATCCAGAGAAATTGACGAGATATCATGGAAGGTATTGAATTTTTTAATTTTTCCTTTTTCATTACAGAGAAAAATTAATTTTGAAATTTGGGTATATTACATTGTGCTCAATTTAGTTTCTATCTATTGGAAAATAACTCATTGGTGTTCCATGTGATTTTGGAATTTGGGGTTTAGATGTCTAGTTTCATCATTTTATATTGCTATTTGATGGTGAGCCTTGGCGTAACTAGTAAAGTTGTTGTCATGTGACTAGGAGGTCATGAGTTCAAGAAGTGGAAACAACCTCTTGCAGAAATGCACAATAGACCATTGTGGTGCCTTCCTCGGAGCCCGCGCATAGCGGGGCTTACTGCACCGGGTTGGAATTTGTGGTACCTGCAACCTTCCACCAGCTCATGTACCGGATAACTATGTTTAGATGTCTAGTTTCATCATTTTATACTGCTATTTTGTTTTTGATAATCGTGATACCTGCTACTTCCCACCAGCACAGTATCGGATAACTCTGTCCATCAAGGATTAGACGGGAAGAAATCGCCTAGTGTTTGAACTTAAACCTCAAAATTATCGACCCACTTGATTGACCATGTGCTATTTTAATTTGCTATTAGTCAAGTCTGGTCCTGGATAATGCCGTAAGCTCTGTTATTTTGGCCTTGTGAAGAACAAGTCTGACTAGATTGAGACATTGAATTCCTTGTACAAAAGAAAGAAAAGGCATGTAAAAAAAAAACTTAAAAAGTAGGGCAAGCTTGAATTGACACGAAACAGGTTGAGGAGGAAGTAATCAGTTTTTTTGTTGATAAAGTAAGATATTTCATTCACAAAAGGGCAACAAGAAGATGCATAGTTACAACTTACAATGAAAGAAAAATTGACAAAAGAACTGGAAGAAAAAGGAATCCCTTTACAGTATGTCAGTCTAAGACAAGGGAACTACTAATAAACTCCAAAAATTGTTCAGTGCTACATATACATTAGCCAAGTTAGACCAGCAAAATAGTAAGAGTAAACATCTAGTTTTGATGGAGTTATTTGGGGTTGAGGTTCCATCAAAACACCTCCTATTCCTCTCATTTCAAATACTCCGGAAGATAGCAGCAGGGATCATTAGCCAGATCCTTTTGATGGTTTCATCAATTCTCCACAAGCTCCAGTTAATGTGTCTCTTTTATGGTCTGTGGCCTGACCCATTTCAACCCAAAAATGCAGTAGAACATGTTCCAAAAATCAGTAGCCACCTTGCAATCCAAAAACAGATGATTCACAGTTTCCAGCTTTTCCAAACATAGGTAGAATCTGTTCACTAACTGGAGACCTTTCCTTTGGAGGTTGTCTAAACAGCTCTTGTTCTGCCTTCTTCATAGGTCCCATTGTAAAGTCCTTGGTTGTCGCAGCACTTTTATGTGTGATACTCCGCCTAAGGGATTTAAATGATCGCTGTGAGGTATAAGGTGTATCCTTCCGCTATTCTTTTGGCTTAATGAATAATAATCCCTCAACACTTAGATACGGGGCTATGAACATCTGCTTTCCACCCTAATCCCTAGATAGATTTTTTTCCTTTTGGTTTGTATATTACAAACAAACAACAACTATGCATAGTCCTAAACAAGTTGGGGTTAGCTATAGGAATCCTCATTTTTTCATTTAAGCTCATATCATATCATCATCAACAATAAATAAAACAAAAGTAATAAATACGTTAAAAATATATGTAAATCATACTACTACTATTAATAATAAAAGTAACATACGAGTCTAAAACCTATCCTCAACTAGTAGCTGTCACTTATATGGATCTTTTTCTTACATTGTGCCCTACTTTAGCTATCTCAAATAATGCTTATGAATGTGTTCAATTTAAAATCGGACTATTGGTGTTGGAACAGTTGATTGTGATCGTTATTACCAGCTTGCATAATTGTTGGCTTTATTAACATCTTTTATCCATACTATTGATTCATGTGAAATGCATTCTGAAGAAGATAAAGGTCATATTGGGAAAAACAAGCCAAGAATAATCAAGACGCCTGCACAAGTTGAAGGTCTAGAGAAATTTTATCAGGGTAACATATCTTACTATTTTTTTCTTGTTTTGCAATGAGCTGCTATATGTTATTCCAAATATAACGATGAGAGAGCATGCAAATTTCAGAACATAAGTATCCTACGGAGTCAATGAAATTGGAAGTGGCACAGTCATTGGGATTAACAGAAAAGCAGGTCTCTGGGTGGTTTTGTCATAGGCGGTTGAAAGACAAGAGGCTATTAAGTCGGGAAAAATATACAAACGGAAGACAAGATCGTTCAAGTGGCGTAATTCAGGACTGTGGCAGCGGTTTTAGGAAGGATTCATGCGGAAGTACTAAGCAAGGAGATGATAACAATTTTGATCATCGGGAAGTTGAGAGTAGAGGATTAACGGATGTGATACGTGAAGTTGAAACTCGGTATAGAGCAGAGTCTAATCTCATAGAGGACACTGACACACCTTCAGGAAGTAGCTCTTCCTTACGAGATGCACGTTTTTCACAAAATGTAGAATCATTTGATATGGCAACTTCAAGATACCTACCATGTAATGAACCTACTGATCTTAAGAGTGTGAAACCAAGGACCGGCCCATCAGGGTACTTAAAAGTGAAAGGCCAGGTAGAAAATGCTTCAATTACTGCTGTGAAGAGGCAATTGGGAAGTCTCTACCGGCAGGATGGTCCGTCACTTGGTGTTGAATTTGACCCGCTTCCGCCAGGTGCTTTTGAATCATCAGCGCAAACTCCTGTTGACGGTGAGTTTAAATTAAAATTGTTGCTTCTTGTCTCTTTCGCTGTTGACCTTGTTATCTGATCCAAGTTTTTTTCATCCATTTGATCTACTCTGTTCCTATTAAGTTTACCTTTTGATTTTTCGATTTTGTCATGCCTCTCTACAACTAAAACACTTTTCTCATCAAATTGCTCTGTGAAAAAATAATTATGACAATACTGTGTTTGTTTTATAAGAAAAGCTAGTAGGATCCAGATCGAGAACAAAACCAGCTCATATATGAAAATATTATTAAATTTGGATTAAGACCTAAGTTGATTCTGTTATCTAGGTTTTAAAAGAGCTGTAATTATGGACATAATGAATTAGGGTTAGCTTGTCTTTATTCTGCAAATTATGAAGTCCTTTTTCATGTTCTTGATACTAAGGGTTTTATTTTTGTGCTAGTCCTTTTATTGAGGTCATCTTGTACATGCTTGTATATCCAGAATTACTAGTGTCTCTGCTCTTATACTTAAAATTGAGTTGGCAGAACAAAACTCCGAACCTCGTAAACTCTTAATTTGGTTCATCTACTTTCTTTCGAGAGGAATAAAATTAGAATCTTATCAATACTCTATCAACTTCGCTGAGCCTATTATCGTAACTATGTGATGTTTGAAACTTCCACATGCACAAGTCTATGGTGTATAACGTTCCTGTAGTATTCAGATCAATTTTTGCTTAGATGTAGACGATAGTTTGAGGGCTCCTTTTGCTGAATGAGTGAAGTTCCTATACGCTTGAGCATGTATTCACTTTATTGGGTTTTGCATCTCATTTTGTGGATTCTGAAAGTGTAACTTAGTGTCTAATATAGAGAGTTGCTGACTTTTACTTTCATATTAATGTTTGTCAGACCCTGAATATGCTGGAAAATCTGCTCCAGATTTCACTAAAGTCTACACGCAATCCAATTCATGCCTAGTAAGTGGATCTTGTGCAAATTGATCTTAGTGATTTGGTAAACCTTGATTTCATTGTTCACAACCATGAGACTTACTGCATAAGTACAGCCCAAAGGAATGCTTAATTTTGTGTCAAGTTGATATTCAATTGAATTTAGACTAGGCATTTTATAATCTTTTACTCTGTGACAACAACAGTTGCTGAATAATGCGAAGGAAGTACCAAACATAGAACTGTGGAACACCAACACTACACAAAAGAATCCTGTAGGGTCATTATTTTTCAACATCTTTTTCATTTTGATATTTTGCATCGGACCATGGATAGACCTTTTTTTTAAAAAATCACGGACCGTGGAGGGGGACTTGTTTTAGCGGGACCTTACCTATCTCGGGGATAAAAACATCTTTTCATTTTTCTACTGGCCCAAATGGGAATGGGTTGAGATATAATTGTGCTTTATTTAATGCCTCTTGTCCTACCATAGCACTCAAGTCAATTTGTCGAATTATACCTACTCTACTTTTCCATTGGTCCAATTGGGACATGGATCCATTTCCAAGACAAACTCTCATGTCTTTGATTTGAATGGTGCACGTTTAAAAAAATCACTCAAGTCTGCTCATCCTGAATATTACATCAACCAAAAGCGTGGTGAGAATTCCTCTATGCACAATGGTGATCGTTACTATCTTGGGCAGAACTCGTCGATAGACATGCACAAAGATTCCGGAAGAGAAGTGGCAGTTGATGGCAGATGCAACTATAAGTTTATAGCTAAACATGATGGTGCAGAAATTAAAACTAGTCCTGGCCCTAGCGACGGTTTTCGAAGTCCCTGCATTGGAAAAGTCAATAGGGAGCAGGTGAAGCCTAGGTTCACTAGCTGCAATGAAGTGAGCTTTATGATTATGGAGGAGGAAGATCTTGAATGCAAGCCTTCAACTTTTATCCGGAAGGGAAGTAAGCATCGTTATTGTCCAGAGAGAGAGCTCTCCAGTAAAATTGAAAAGGTATAATGCTATTTTTGTGCTCTGCTTCTTTGTTATCCAGCAATATCCTGATAATTTTGCCTCGAGTATGATATACAGGATTACATCCATGTGGACAAACCAGCAGTTGATGAAAATTATAATGTAGATCGCGTGAAGATACCTGGGATAAAAAATGAGGGTAAGCTTTTTAGTTCATGTTAGTATGGTACTGTTTGTAATTCCTTTATGTATAGATATGGTTATTTGAACTCTTTGAACACAAAAAAATTGAAGGCTGCCAAAAGAGCAAGGGATTAAGCTCCTAACCATCAAGAGTATATGAGGAAAGCATCAATGACACGAATGCCATCTCAGACACACCATCATATAAGGTTTGGCCATGTTTAATATCTTGATTTTTACTCCATTAATATGTGTACTGTGCAATCGTGAGTGTGCATCTATATTTGAACATATATGGCTCAATCTTGAGATGTTTGACTGAGATAGCATGGTTTTGGAGAATCATATTTAGTTCTTCAATGGCTTTTCTTGAACCGACTTTTAAAGATAGATTTGTGATGTAATGAACAAAAGAATATATGGTTGAAAGTTGTGCCTCTCATAAGTGAATTAAGTCTCCTGTCTCCATTACCTTCTCTTGCCCATTCATAGAAGGTTGACTTACGACACTGCAGAACAATCGACAGTTTATCTTCTGTACGTTGTGCATAGCATAGTGTTCAACATAAATGTTCCAGCTTTCCATCTTTTCGTGATAGTCATTATTGAGTGTATTAAGTTCTGATGCAAGTGTTTGTATGTGCTATTACAAACAGCAGAATAAAGGTATTCTGAGGTTGTGGTATGTCATATTGAAGGAGGGTTTTGTGTTTTGCTGTGTGATAGCAAAGGTGTTAAGAATTACTTACACTTTATATACAGACAGGTCCAATGGTGTGAAAATTATTTGCAATGTCGGTGAATATAAGTTAAATCCTTTAAGAATTGTTTTTACTGTTATGTTAACGATGACACTTGTGTTCGTTCTTAGGTCTTCTGCGGAGATGCTATCTAGCTTTAGTGAAGATGACAAAACAGAAGAAACCAGTTCTTTTGAAGGTTGAGAGATCTTCAGAAGCTCTAGTGATCCTTGGATTCATATTTGTTGATAGAAAATCCTTTGCATTTTGTACAGGTCAAAACAACTTAATGCGCTCATCAGTCTACCAGCATGTGAAATTGAAGAACCTTGGTCTTTGTACAGTTAAAGTAGTGGAGTAATTTATTTCAATTGTAGTAGCTGGATGCCGAAATTAGGGAACTTTATGAGTAAGATATTGCCTTTTGAGCGTTAGATGTAATGAGTTAATCAAAATAAACCTTTATTTGTTGTTGCTCGGACTCTTAAAAAATGTAGTCGGATGCGTGTCGGATCATCCAAAAGTAGTGCATTTTAGAGAATTCGACACGGATGTGACAGTAGTTTCGGAGAGTCCGGACAATACATGTTTTATCGGCAGAGACATCCTTTAGAAAGGGGTGCCATTCAACATTGGTTCGCCAATTTTTTTTACCATATACATGTGCATGTAAATAATATTTCTCTAAAAAAATAATATGTATATATATAACGGAAAAGGCTCAAATAATAATATGTATATATATAACGGAAAAGGCTCAAATATGTCACCGAACTATCGGAAATGACTCATTTATGCCACTCGTCAATAGTTTGGCTCATTTATGTCATCGCCTCAATAGTTTGACTCATTTATGTCATCGCCTCAATAGTTTGGCTCATTTATGTCATCGTCATTACCAAAATGACTCATATATGTCATTTTTTATTATCGCCGGTTTTACAATACCAGATATGACACGTGGTCTCCAATTAGGGGTCCACATCGTTTAATTAAACCAACACAAATTAAATCTAAATTAAACTAAAACCCGACTCATACACCCGATCCATCTAAATCCTTTTAACTCTAGCATTTAGAGGTTAAAGTGGTTTTTGTTATTACAATTTACAATTAGTTTAACCTTTAAAGTTAGCATTCAGGTGTTAAGTATGTTCTTAGTAGTTAACCACTTTAACCTCTAAATGCTAGGGTTAAAGGATTTGGGTGAGCCGGGTTTTAGTTTAATTTAGGATTTAATTTGTGTTGGTTTAATTAAACGACGTGGACCTCTAGTTGACAGCCACGTGTCATATATGGTATTGTAAAATCGACGTTAATGAGAAATGACATGAATGAGTCATTTTGGTAATGGCGATGACATAAATGAGCCAAATTATTGATAAATGGTATAAATAATTCATTTCCGATAGTTCGATTACATATTTGAGTTTTTTTCCGATGCCATTTGAAAAAAAACAAATTATCAATTTGGACATGAAATAAAGTCTTAAAAACCACCATAGTCTTAAATCTAAGGTAACTTAATGTTGAATTGCGACAATAGACTAATAGCATTGTTGTAAAATCTTGCATATGTCACTGGTTCTACCCGATTATTCCGTCCAAGCAACCAAAATCAAAAACTTAGCAGGGCCGTTTCTGGGTAATTGATGGCCCTGGGCGAACTCATAAATGCGGTCTTTTAAAAAAAAACATATATTATATTATTTTTAGTATATATAAAATAAAATTAAATAACTTCATCTCATAAATTATAATTGAATTCATAATTCTTCTTTAATTTATACTCAAGCAAATTAAATGTGACCTCAAATTCTTCTATTAACAACTTGTTGATAGGAAAAGATAAAAATCAATCCCATAGTGAGAACATATAAAGGACAAATAAAAGTATAGAAATTAAGATGTACCTTAAGCTTGATTTTCCAATAGATCTTCAATAACAAATTGAAACTATTACAATACTTTTACCATGAGAACACAAAAAAGGAAAACAGCTAGTACTTTACTACTTATTGAACATTGATCTTCTTGCATTCTTAGCAGCAAAATAAGCTATTAGACTGAATTGTGTGTCCTCGAGATACTTTAAGATTCTTTAAGATTTTTCTACCAAAAAAAGACACTTTATTTAATCTGATAGCGCAGACAACAAAAAAGGAACAAGAAATTCATAATCAGGCATCGGTTGTTCAATGTTCATAAAACAGCCATATACAATTACCAAAAGAAAAACCACAACTTCTATAACCCTAGGGTTCACCCATATCTAGAAACATAAGTAGATCAAGTTAGAAAAAAACACATTTGATTCGAAACACAAAAAAGTGTTTATCCATTGCAACACATATCTTGAACTAGTTCATCCATACAACAATCTAATCTAATCGAATCAAT
The DNA here is from genome assembly GCA_029844215.1 of Przewalskia tangutica. NCBI lineage: Eukaryota > Viridiplantae > Streptophyta > Magnoliopsida > Solanales > Solanaceae > Przewalskia > Przewalskia tangutica. The sequence continues at coordinate 895,538 of CM056726.1, forward strand.
AACTACTAAGATCGGCTTAATGAACCCTATATATCAATCTGCTGCCTGTTTCTTGTAAGATTAAAAACGGATCCCAAAACGGCAAAACCTATAAATTCTCTAAATCTTGCACTAATCTATATGTTAACATACAAATCTCTAAACAAACTAAAAAGAGACACCGAACCTGATGTAACTAAAAAAGAGACACTAAACAAGAGCTTATTCATTGCAACACAAATCTTCAACTAGTTCATCCATACAACAATCTAAATGAATCAAATCAACAACTACAATTACTTCTCAATCCCAAACTAGTTAAGATCAGCTAAAGGAACCCTAGAGACCCTATATATTTTGAGGTCCTGGGCGCTCGCCCGGCCCGCCCACCCTAGGGCCGACCATGGACTTAGAATAGTGAAAGATAATAACATACTAAGTGGAAAAATAATAAAGTAACACATCTTACTGGTTTAGTTTGATGAGACAATGAAGCATCTCACATGATGTGTTTTTCTTTAAAGCCAAATTCCATTTTATTTTTTCATGTGGAGAGTTTTTGTTATATATTATTGCTAAGTTCATCACCACAAACAAGTATGTTTAAAGAAGGGACCATGTATAATTCTCTTTTGTGGCTATTTCTTTTTCTATAACTAGAAAGTGCATAAACTCGTGGAGTTGTAGTGCAGTGGTAAGTATTCGTTCAATCTTAATCAAAGATGTTCCTTCCAAATATGTTGGGATTAGTCTTTCAATTGAATGTGTCCCCTGATCAAATCATTAACGATAGATTCCTACAGACGTACTACTTTTAATCAAACCTTCTTAGGGTTGATTCTAACTTACCCCAATATGAAACTTTTCGGTGTAACTATGAATTTTGTCGAACCTCAATTTGTTATGAATTTGTATGTTCAATAACCATGATAGACTCAATAACAAACGCATTTACACACAATTACTTCATCACCAATAATCAAAACTAAATAATTTATTGATTTACTCATTTTGAGGTAAAAATTATATTGAATACCATTCCTTAATTAATAATTTAAAATAATTTTGTTTTCTCCATTTTCTTTTCAAAGTTTCAACTATAAAGAATAGAAATCCCCACCAAGAATATAGAAATATAATATATTTCATGTTGGCCCATTCCTTATTCTACTTTTCATTATACTCTTTCCACCAAGAGTTAATTCATCTAACATTTTGTGACACAAGCTTTTTGTAAATAAAATCAATATATTTAAAAGCTAATAGAAAACACTATAGATCCTTGATTTGACAATAAGAAATATTTAAAATTATATGAATGGTCGGAATAAAAGCAAAAGCCAGCTAAACACTTCAAATAATTATAATAGAAGAAAATAAACATAAAAAGTAAGACAAAATTACCCGAACACATGATAAAGTATTTCTATTAGATATTTTTACTCAAATTTTGAATTTTATTTTGCGTGTTCTCAAGCACTTATTATGTAACAAGTTAACCAAATAAATATGACACCTCTTTTAATTATACATATATGTAGTTAGAACATGTTCAAAATTTTACTACTTAACAAGGCTAAATCGTATAATTAAATAAACTAGTAACACATTTTAAGTGATTTATCTAGGACTGAGAACCACTGTAAGAGCTTTTTCTAAAAAAATAAGCCTGAAGCGGCTATTATAAATATTTTATTATATATTCAGATGCTTAATGAAATATGTCGTAATCTAAATGTGTAACTGATAAATTTAAAATATAGATGTATTCCGCCAAGATGTAAAACTTATATTCATTATGAATGATCATATATCATGGTTCTTTCCGTAGTATATATTCTTCTCACATTCTCTTACAAAAATGTGGATAAGATTGCGTATATAGACTCTTATGGTTAGCCTTGCTTTGGATCGAGGTATAGCAGAAACTTTGTACATCAGACTGCCTTTCTTTATATTTACTATTTTAAATAAAAATAATGGGCTCTCCGTCTCCGCCTCTTATCATATTTCATCAGGTAATCTCTCAATAAATATTTTTTCTGTAACTAATTAATGCAAAGATAAAATGAAAAGAAAAATTACTTAATTTTATCTTAATTAAATAAAATAATTATTATTTTATGATAAATATTTTGGGAGGACTAGAGTATATTTTTCTACCCCAAAATAGAAAGAGGTAGAAGATATTAATTTAATTTAATATTTTTCTACATAAATCAACACTCAACTTTCTCTCTCTTCAGTACTGACCTTTCCTTTCTCTCTCATCTGCAACACTACTGTGTGTGTGTTTTTCTGCTTCAATTAGATCAATCGATTTCCCCTATTAGCTACATTCTACTACTTCACTTTTTACCAGATCTCTCTCTCTCTCTAAAACCTCCCCCTCTCTCTCTCTAAATCATCAAAATCAGTAAACCTTAACACTCGTTATCACTCCATTTTAAATCTAGAACAAAAAAACACCCAAAAAAGAAGCAAAATAGTAGTTTTAACTACATGGGTATCTTTCTTTTCCGTTTTATTTGTTGAAATTTACCACACCCACAAAACCCATTTTAAATTTACAATCTTTTTCTTTTGGGGTTTGCCTTTTTTTTGTTGGGTTCCGTAACCACATTGGAGCTGGATTATATACAAATTTGGATAAAACCCATTTCTGGTGTAAGACCCAGAGCTCGAACCGAGATCTCTGATTAACGCAGGAGCAGCCTCGTCCACTGCCCCACGTTGCGGTGTTCATCCATTTAATGTACTGTTACTACATATTCCCAAAAAGAAGCAAAATTTGTAGTTTTAGGCTTTTAGCTATATGGGTGTCTCTCTTTTCCATTTTATTTGTTGAAATTTAAAGAACCCCATTTAAAATTTACCATTTTTATTGTGGGGTTTACTCATTTAATATACTGTTACTACAAATTCCAAAAAGAAGCAAAATTTGTAGTTTCAGCTATATGGGTATCTTTCTTTTCCATTTTATTTGTTGAAATTTACCATACCCAAAAACCCCATTTTAAATCTACAATCTTTTCTTGTGGGGTTGTGATTTTCAGCATTTAATACTAGTTACTACAAATTCCCAAAAAGGCATTGTAATTACTGCACTTCAGTTCCTTAAAGTTTTAGTTTTGAGGTTTATGTTTCTTGTTAAGAAATGGGGTTTGTTCTTCACTATTTGAAGAATTGGTGGATTTTGGGAAATGTTTTGGAAAGATTGAATTTTTGGGGTTGAAAGAATTGGTGAATTTTGGGAAATGTTTTGGAAAGAGTGAATATTTGGGGCTGAAAGAATTGGTGAATTTGATGAATGAATGGGAGGAATTGGAGCTGAAAATGGTGTTTTTGGAGATTTGGGTTTAGTTTTGGAGGTGTTATTGTTTGATGTTTTATAAGTGGTAGAATGAATTCAGATGTCAACAGAGCTAGTGGACTAGTTGAAAGGGATATTGAACAGGTAAAATATTACTATCTCATTCTCCCAGTTATTGCTTACTACTCCCTCTGTCCCAATTTATATGATTGTAGTTTAATTGGGCACAAAATTTAAGAAATAAGGGAAGACTTTTGAATCTTGTAGTCTAAAATAAGCCAAAGTTATTTGTGTGGTTATAAATCATCTCGTTAAGCTTAAAAGGTAAATTTTAAAGTAAAATTATTGCCAGATAAAGAAATGTGTCATTCTTTTTTGGACTGACTAAAAAGAAAAGTGTGTCATATAAATTGGGAGAGAGGGAGTAATAATTAGTATATCTGGTAATTTATGTCCATTTTCTTTAGTGTTGAGCAAACATAACAGATTAGGGGTTGTAATAAGGTGAATAATAATTACTGAATTTTTTGTTGAATAAGCATATCTTGTCATATCGGTTCTATATTAAGCTGGATATGCATGTTAAATGTTAAGAGAAGAGTGAATAGGTTAAACCCCCCTAAACTATGACCGTTTTGCGAGTTTCATACCTAAACTTGTGTTCAAAGAACCCCTTGAACTACCATGAACTTATATTAAAATATCCCGTTGGAGGAATATGACATGCTACGTGAACATCACACGTTAAAAACTCCTCTAAAGAGTTCCAAGCGACATTACATGTGGACAAGAGTTTGAGTGAATAAGGTAACCCCCCCTCCCTAATATCACCGTTTTGCGAGTTTCATACCTAACTATTGGGTGTTCACAGAACCCCCTGAGCCACCATGAACTCAGTGTGCCAGGTGGACTCATTTAAAGACTTTTATGATCTCCCATGCGCCTCTCAGCAACTTATTCCGAACATTTTACTAATATTTAACCGGAGTTTTTTTAATCTAAAGGGAGTTATAGGGGGTAACAGGAACACCCAATAGTTTAGGTATGAAATCTACAAAATGATGATAGTTTAGGGTTTTTAACCTGTTCACTCTTAAAAGAAGTTATTGGATTTAGAAGATCTGTTTCCAGTAATGCCTTAACACTGTACTGCTCCTTTCCTCTCTTCTTTTTGTATAAATATCACATGCTTATCGAAGTGTACATTTTTATTATTTCCAACTGAAAACTTCAAGGAGCAACTTTTCACTTCAAGCTTCCCAATTTCTCTCTCAGGTCATTTTCCTTGGTAATGATTCAGAGATGATATTCATAGTGCTTGGAGTAGAATAAGTAGAAAAGGAACTAAGATATAGATCAAGATGAAGTAGGGTCTTTACTTGTATAACACCTTTGTTGCTTCCGGATAGATGTCCAGCTTAAAGCTAGAGATCTCAGGGAGAATTAGGTAAAGAAAAACAATATGTTACCTGCTGGTAGTGGATTACATAAACAAATCCAGAAGTACTTTATGTGAGGTAATTTTCTCCGGGACTGTGTTATACAAGAACCAAATGGTTTTCTGGAGAACCACTTTAGGATTGGTTTTTGCACGAATGCATAGTTGAAAGAGGCATTCAGATCTGTCTTGTTGTATTTCATTTTTTTGTCCTAGTTCAAAAGTCTTAATTGTTTGCGAGCTTTTTAGTATTAGTTCTTTTCTCTTTGCATATGTAGCATGAGTTTAATATCCTGTTAGCTTCAAGTTCCTTTCATTTGATTTATCTCAGGCAATAACTGCTCTAAAAAAGGGGGCATGTTTGCTGAAGTATGGAAGAAGGGGAAAGCCAAAGTTTTGTCCCTTCCGTCTGGCAAACGTAAGCTTCATTTCATTCTTTTTTTCCTACTTTTTTCTTACATTTGGTTCTTGCTTTTCTTAGCATTGAAATCTTGTATGAAATTCTATGCATCCCAACTCTGTAATCATGTTAGCTGTGTGTGTGTGAGATGGGCGTCCATGTAGATCCAACTATACCGCAGTTGGCTGCACTTAGATTTGTTTGGTGAGACCCCACATCTAGACGTTGTTACAAGAATCCCTATCATTTTATCCGAGAGACCGATAGAGTTTTCCATACTGAGAGTTTCAGGACGTAGCACTGGCTGCAAGGAAGCACGTAATAGGAGGACATTGGAATCCTCCAAAGTTGGAAGTGTAGGATCACCATGACTTTGGTATATTGATGAAGCAAATTAGGACATTGCCCTTGATCTTTGTCCTTGATTTTTACAGCGCTGTTGAAGTTTGTGTGTTGTCGGCATGTAGATATTTCATCCTCAACGCTTGTTTCAGTTCTGATTAGTGACTGGTAATATTTACTATTATGGTTATACTTATCAGAAAAGTAAAGATGTTTTACTATCATGATTGCAATTTGTTCCTTTTTGTTACTCTGTCTTCAGTTTTGCATGCATGTATCTCAGACTGAAGTAGTGTCTCTTAGATGCTGTAAATAATACCACAAGGAGAATGTTTATTGTAATCTTGAAAAGTAAACATAAAGGAATAAAGGTCCTTCAATCTTCATGCCTATTTGAAAATGATAAATGGTATCCCAACTGCCATACGCTAAAAAGAAGCAAAAATAGTAGCTTTGTCTCATGATAATAAATCCGAAAATTAGAGTTCACTCCTTGGAGTAATGGGTAAAGTTGCCTCCATGTGACCAGGAGGTCATGAGTTCAATCGGTGGAAACAGTCTCTTGCAGAAATGTGAGGTAAAACTGCGTACAATAGATCCTTGTGGTCCGGCCCTTCCCCGGACCCCGCTATGCGCGGGAGCTTAGTGCACCGGGCTGCCCTTTTAGAGTTCACCAAAATCGGAAGTCTGAGTTCTCTTCTAAATGCTTACCTTATTGTGTCATAGAGAATTCCAGAACTTCGATATTGATCATTCATGCTCAGTGGATAGACCACATTCATTAAAGGTATCCATGTCAAGGTTCTTTGTTCATATTCCTTGCTGTCATGTACCCATTGTGAAGTAGTGTTTTTGACTGCTGTTAAAATACACACGTGAACTTCATCCCAGGTATTTTTTCGTTGTTTCCTTGTCCCAAATAGTGCCAACATTTGACCTCATGTCTACTTTCTGGGGTTTAAACCTAAAGCCTTTGAGGATTGCCATTTCCTTATTTGTCATTGTTGATGACTTTGCTTATAAGTAAACTGTCATTGATATAAAATAGTCCCAAGCTTGCTGTATGGATATTGATTGTTTCAATTTGCCTTTCATTATTGAGGTAGGAATTTATTACAAAATTTCCGTGTATTGCTTCGTTGAATCGCAGCTAACTTAACTACTGTGCTCCTTGGAATTTAGTTTTAATTGAAGGTTATGCTCGGAGTCTAAAAAAGAAATTATGCTTTCAGGATGAGTCTGCTCTGATATGGTTTTCAGGGAAAGAAGAGAAACACCTTAAGCTAAGTCACGTGTCAAGAATAATATCCGGACAGCGCACTGTAAGCTTTCTCCGCATAGCTAATCTCCTTTTTATTTGATCCTAGTCTACGAGTTTATCCTTCTTTGTATATCTTTTGGTGTGGTATTAAAATGGAGATCGAAGAACTTATATGGTGAAAGGTCAGATGACTCATCTGATGCTCACTCATTTCACCAGAGATTTATGTGGTTAAATATATGGGTATTAGTGGCTTTCAGGTGTTAACCAAAGTCGATGACTAATAAATTAAGAGAAAATAAGAGGAAGAAAAATTGGAGGATGGGTAGGGATCAAATATCTTCTTCTAAAGGAATTTTTTCTTACATGTCATGGTCAATCAATAAATGTATGATGATCTTTTTGTCTTAGTTTCTCTATCTCTTCCATATGTATATCTACATATGCTCCTTAATAAGTAAACATGGGTTACACATATATTCTTTTTTCCTTTGAACTGGTAAATAATATTTTATTGATACTAAAGGAAAACACTAAGATGGTGCTTGCAGATACATAATGTGGGAACCTCTTATACAAAAACAAACAGAAAACCTCCCATGTGGAAGATCAATAAACCTGTAAAGAACTAATGAACAGATCATGTTGTCTTCATCCTTTACATCTTGCATGTTTCACCAAAAACTATACTACAATTTTACTCTTAATGGCTTTTCAAATGTTTATATACCTTATTCTGAAGAAGTATTACTGCATTTGCATGCTTGTTTTCATGTTGAAACTAAGTGTTCATGTTACATAGATGAGCACTCTCGGTTAAAGTCCATGCTATACTAGCTCTCGTTGGTTTAATTTTGTTCGCCTTGTAGTTGATTAATAATTTCTTTTGGCCTGTTTACATAGGTACATACTTTGATGATGTGAATTTGGTGTCAATGTCTTTTTATAGCAATTTCTAGTTCTTATTGGACATGGTTTTTTGGTCTAGTGTAACCACCTATCTGAAATGTTTAAAGGTGTATCTGATTAATAAGCATTGCTTCTGCTCTTTTCCAGCCAATATTCCAAAGGCACCCACGACCTGAGAAGGAGTACCAATCTTTTTCTCTCATATATAATGATAGATCACTGGATTTGGTAAGAGTTTCATTAGTAATGGCTGCGTCTTTTTTTAGACGGAAAGTTTTGTATGTAATTCATGCAATTCTGTCTTAATCCATTGTCTTTTGAGATTGGTTATGACAACTAACTCTCTCACCTTCTTAGATATGCAAAGATAAAGATGAAGCAGAGGTATGGTTTAGTGGTTTGAAGGCTTTAATTTCACGTGGGCACCAGCGGAAGTGGAGAACAGAATCAAGGAGTGATGGAATTCCTTCTGGTGCCACTAGTCCCAGAACATATACGCGAAGAAGCTCTCCTCTGCATTCTCCTTTTGGTAGTGGTGATGGTTCACAGAAGGTATATTCCATCTCACGCGCCTAACCATGCATATGCAGATGAGACTTTATGTTTGTCAATATTCTGGTTGAAATTATATATTTTCCTTTTGCTCTAAGTTGTTGAATAACATCCTGTATTTCCATCAGGATGATGTTGCTCAACTTCGCCTTCATAGTCCATATGGAAGCCCACCTAAAAATGGTGTAAATAAGGCCTTTTCTGATGTAGTTCTATATGCTGTACCTCCCAAGGGCTTTTTCCCTTCAGATTCTGCTAGTGCTTCTATCCATTCCATATCTTCTGGAGGTTCAGATGGTATAAATGGTCAGATGAAGGCAATGGGTATGGATAACTTTAGAGTAAGCCTTTCAAGTGCTGTTAGCTCATCAAGTCAAGGTTCTGGTCATGATGATGGTGATGCATTAGGAGATGTTTTTATGTGGGGGGAAGGGACTGGTGATGGTGTCCTAGGTGGTGGACCTCATAGGATTGACAGTTGTAATGGTGTCAAAGTAGATTCTTTATTGCCCAAAGCTTTAGAGTCTGCAGTTGTACTGGATGTCCAAAATTTAGCTTGCAGTGGAAAACACGCAGCACTAGTAACAAAGCAGGGTGAGATGTTCTCTTGGGGTGAGGAATCAGGAGGCAGGCTTGGGCATGGTGTCGATTCTGATGTTTTGCATCCAAAGCTTATAGATTCCCTCGGTCATACAAACATTGAACTTGTTGCTTGTGGTGAAAATCATACTTGTGCTGTAACCCTTTCTGGTGAATTGTACACATGGGGCGCCGGTGATTTTGGTCTTCTTGGGCATGGGAATGAAGTTAGTCATTGGGTCCCCAAAAGAGTAAATGGACCCTTAGAGGGTATACATGTTTCTTATATCTCCTGTGGGCCCTGGCATACCGCTGTGGTGACCTCTGCTGGCCAATTATTTACTTTTGGGGATGGAACTTTTGGAGTTCTTGGTCATGGAGATAGAAAGAGTATTTCAAAACCTAGGGAATTGGAATCTCTGAAGGGGCTTCGAACTGTTCGAGCAGCTTGTGGGGTTTGGCATACTGCTGCAGTTGTTGAAGTCATGGTGGGAAACTCTAGTTCAAGCAATTGTTCTTCAGGGAAACTTTTTACTTGGGGAGATGGTGATAAAGGTCGACTTGGGCACGGTGACAAGGAGTCAAAACTTGTTCCTACTTGTGTTGCAGCTCTTGTTGAACCCAACTTTTGCCAGGTTAGTTGTGGGCACAGCTTGACTGTTGCTCTAACTACTTCAGGTCATGTATATACAATGGGAAGTCCTGTATATGGCCAATTAGGTCATTCTCAAACTGGTGGGAAGCTTCCTTGTCGTGTTGAAGGAAAAATTTCAAAGAGCTTTGTGGAGGAGATATCATGCGGTGCTTACCATGTTGCTGTATTGACTTCCCGAACTGAAGTTTACACATGGGGAAAGGGAGCAAATGGAAGATTGGGTCATGGTAATACAGATGACAGAAATTCTCCCACCTTAGTGGAAGCTTTAAAAGACAAGCAAGTCAAAAGTATTGCCTGTGGTACTAATTTTACTGCAGCTATTTGCCTTCATAAATGGGCGTCAGGGGTTGACCAATCCATGTGTTCTGGCTGCCGCCTTCCTTTTAATTTTAAAAGGAAGCGCCACAACTGTTATAACTGTGGTCTTGTCTTTTGTCATTCATGCAGCAGCAAGAAATCACTGCGGACATCAATGGCACCAAATCCCAGTAAACCTTATCGTGTCTGTGATAATTGTTGTAATAAATTGAAAAAAGTTACTGAAACCGATGCTTCTTCTGAGGCTTCCATGAGTCGAAGAGGAAGCCTGAACCAGGGGTTAAGTGATGCCATAGACAAAAGTACTAAGTTGGATATAAGGTCTCGACCTCATCTTACTAGATTTTCTTCGATGGAATCCTTCAAACAAGTCGAAACCCGCTCTTCCAAACAGAAGAAAAAGTTTGAATTCAACAGCAGTCGTGTGTCACCTATTCCCAGTAGTACCTCCCAATTGGGAACTCTCAATAGTTCCAACTCTTCTAATCAAGTGTTTGCCTCGTCCAAGAAGTTCTTCTCTGCTTCAGTTCCCGGTTCAAGGATTGTTTCTCGAGCAACATCACCAACATCTAGACGGCCCAGTCCACCTCGTTCTACTACACCAACTCCAACACTGGGTGGACTTACATCTCCAAGGATTGTTGTGGATGATGCTAAAAGGACAAATGAAAGTCTTAGTCAAGAGGTTGCTAAATTAAGAGCACAGGTACATTATTTATCTACTATGCACCCATCTCCTTCTGATGCAGTTTCTTCACTACATGTATTTATAAGTTTCTGATGTGGATCTCAAACTTTGCATTGGGGTGCTGATTTGGCCTGTCAAAAAAGTACTACCAAAGTCTCTAGTTTTGTTAAAAATATTAAGCCGCATTTATCGAGTCGGTGGTTGGAAAACCGAGATAGAAGCTTGTGTATGAGTTTAACGTTTGAGCCAACTTTTAATACTGTGATGTGTCCAAAATGCAAGATGTTGGTTAAGAAAAGTATCATTGGGCTTTTAGACACTTGTCAGACACTCAATGGTGTGTATAACACAGTTAAGTACTTGATGATCAACAGAGGCAAGTTACACCTAATCTTTTTGTTTAGGGTGAAAATCTTAAATAAGTCAATAAACAAGTAGTATTAATTTGACCAGATAAGTTATAAGAGTGTTGATAAGGTGATAGTGCAATCATAGCTATTATATGTACTATGCATTTTGTACTGAGCTTTCAATTATTTTTCCCACTTCAAAGACACTAATTTTGGCCAGTCAAGACTTCGCACATACAAAAGATGAAAGTTGCGGAGATGAGGATACTGAGATGGATGTGTGGGCATACAAGGAGAGATAGGATTAGAAATGATGATATCCGGGAGAAAGTGGGAGTGGCCTCGGTGGATGATAAGATGCGGGAAATGGTTCGAGCATGTGCAGTGCGGAGGTGTGAGAGGTTGGCTATGGACGGGTTCAGGAGGGGTGGAGGTAGGCCGAAGAAGTATTGGGGAGAGGTGATTAGACGGGATATGACGCAAGTGCAACTTACTGAGGACATGACATTAGGTAGGGGGTTGTGGAGGACACGGATTAGGGTAGAAGAGTAGTAGGTACTCGAGCGTAGTCTTATTTATGCTTACAAATTGATAGTTGTAGTGTTATTACTGTAGGCCCGATTAACATACCACTTATAGGCACAATATTGTTTTATAATCCACTGTACTTTGATTTCTGCTCCTATGTGTTCTTTAATGTATTTTGTCTAGCTTATTTAGGTGTGTTAGATACTGCTCCCTTTTGTTCGAATGCATTTTATACTATTTGATTCCTTATCGGAGTCTGATCGCTTCTCTTGTTTTACTCCTACTCTTGCTTTGTTTTGAGTGTCTTACTTGTGATTATGCTTTGTCTTGAGCCGAGGGTCTCCCGGAAGCAGCCGCTCTACCTAACAATGTGGAGGTAAGGTCTGTGTACACTCTACCCTCCCCAGACCCCACGGTGTGGGATTTCACTGGGTATGTTGTTGTTGTTGTACTTCAAAGGCATTAATTTGGCTTCCTGGCAGAGGTACCGTGTTCATGTCCTCTGGGTGCTGTTTCGTACTATATCTGAATACATATGAATAGCCAAAAATCTACTCTAAAGGACAGCCAATTAATCCAATTTATACTCCATTTAGAAAACAATGCGGAGTTCCATTTGCAATAGTGTCAAATCGCATGCTGTTGAAAGTGTTTTTTTTAGGGAGGGGGGAGGGTGGGATGGGGGATCCTAAACATGCTGTTGAAAGTTGATAGTTACCGTGTGTTCTAGTTCCTTGTCCAACACTTGGTCTATGCTTCGAAATCACCCCATAGACACTATTCTGCAAATTTTATGGCGTCCAGGAAAAATGAATCTGTCATAGAAGCTTCGTACTGTTTTATGTTAGAATGAATGACATACTCAAGATCTGTGTACTTGACAAGTATATGTCTTTGATAATGCCTATAGCTGTACAGGATTGTTGAGTTCGGCATGTTTTCAGCTATGCATAATAAATATACAAGTCAAAAATATTAATTTGTATGGAAACATATTTCTGATCCCTATTTGGGGGAATTGAAGAGGGTGCAATATCTTGCATTAAGATATTTAGATGATTTCTCAGACACATCATTTGAAATAGGAATATTACCCATCTGTTCATCCTGAAATTCCTTATTAAAAAGATACATCTAACTTCTTTTCTGCTTTTCTCTTTCCTTTTTGCCTTTTGTTTTCTCCGGGAGGAATGAATAGGTCATCTATGTGTAAGCTGGCTTTATCTTCATATGAAATGCAACAGGTTACAGTAAAAAATGCAAGCCTACCCCAACTAGCAAAGCTACTATATTTTTTCTTTTTAGCACTTGACTATCTTTATCATAGGTGGAAACTCTTACACGCAAGGCTCAACTTCAAGAGGTAGAACTGGAAAGAAGTAGTAAGCAGTTGAAAGAGGCAATAGCAATTGCGGGGGAGGAGACTGCCAAATGCAAAGCAGCAAAAGAAGTGATCAAGTCACTTACTTCTCAGGTAAATTAGACTCATTTTTACCATTAGACTTTTAAGTTGTGCATATATATGAAAAAATTGGGACTTCATAAAAAGAAGTGATGAAAAATTATTCTTCTATTCATGTCTCAGTTTCGTTAGTTTCTCGTCCTGATATTCTGTAATGTGGTCTTTATTTTTATAGCTGAAGGAAATGGCTGAAAGGCTGCCAGTAGGTCCTAGCCGAAACATCAAATCTCCTAAATCAGTTTCTTCCGAATCCAACATTACCTCCAGTGATATACCTAATGGCTGTATCGACCAAGTTCACAGTCAACTTACTTTTCAAGAACTGGAGTCAAGTGTATCTAACTGCCAGTTGCTTTCGAATGGATCAAACAATGGCAGTAATCGCAGTGCTGTTCACAATAGACAAGGGAATCCAGAGGCAACATCAAAAAATGGGAGCAGAACTAAAGAATGTGATTCTCGTAATGAGAATGAATGGGTTGAGCAAGATGAGCCAGGTGTATATATTACTCTTACCTCCCTACCTGGAGGCGTCAAAGATCTTAAAAGGGTTCGCTTCAGGTTAGCAGTCAACTTAAATCATTAGAGTGCGCAACTTTCTGCCTTTCTGCATTATTCTTCTAGTAATGATCTCCTGGTACTCCCTGCCTCCATCCCAAATTCCCAATATATGTGAAGGTGTTTGTCTGGTCCCGGAGTTTAAGAGAAAAATGAAGACTTTTAAAACATGTCGTCTAAAATAAGCCATAGAACTTTCTGTGGCATAAATCATTTCATTAAGAGTAAAATGAGAAGTTTGAAGTTAAATTGTCACTAGATATGGAAAGATGTCATTCTTTTTGGGACCGACTAAAAGGGAAAGAGTATCACATAAATTAGGATGGAGGGAGTTTTATTCTATCTGGCGGCGGCAGACTATCGTCTTCTATGTGTACATTAAAGGAAAACACATTTTAGCATGTGAACGAGATCCTCTTCATTGCTTTTTCTATCTGCAGTTATCCCAGAGTTGCCAATTAAATTTATGCTTATATGCTGTTTGTAATATAGACCTCTTCTTACTTGTCAAGATTTCCAAAACTTCACTCTACAATAATTATACAATGAAATCATATAATCATTGTTTCCGAATGGAATCAAGGCTAATGTATGTCAAAACTTGCAGTCGGAAGCGGTTTAGTGAAAAACAGGCAGAACAATGGTGGGCGGAGAACCGTGCAAGAGTTTATGAGCTTTACAACGTACACGTGGTCAACAAGGCAAGCATTGGCACGGCAAGTGTGGATTTAGCACATTGAAACATGCAATTTACCATTTGTACATTTAGTTTTCCTTTTTCTTTTTTGGTCTTAACTCAACTTCATGCCCCACAGTGAACATCATGTTGATCATATAGGTTTAGTTTTCACAAATTTGTAGGGAGGAATCAAGGGTTGGCATAGAAGAGCTAGGAATTAAATGTTTGCTTGTAAGTCTTTGCTAGTTTTTCTTCTTCTTCTGATAACCGAGAAATCCCCGAGGACTAGTGGTGCACGGTTTGAAACTTTGTGGATAATAGTTTGATCCTCTTATCATTGTCCACTTACATACCAGGCTTTCATCTGCGGCAGGATTCAAATCCGTAACATGCGCTTAACAACCCACACATCACGTGTTACGCTCTTACCCTTAGACCATAGCCTTGGGGACTTTCTATTATTCATATGGCTTGACCTCTCCTTTTGATTTTTCCTCTCCCTAATTGATGTGTGGGGAATAGAGATGTAGTTTTAGTAGGTTGTTTGCCCTTGTTGGGAGTTGCTTCCTTGTAAATTTTCCCAAGTTAATGCATATTTGGATTTCAAATCCATATTCCTTCTGTATTCCCTTTTAGTTGTAAATGATTCTTTGGATTTCAAAGCCTTTATCTATGTTCCCTTTTAGTTACAAATGGCAGATAATGTATCTTTTAGAATTATGATATTGAAATATAATATTTGTTGCAATTTTAATAATTTTTACATAAACTATACGTTCTATGATGAAAGTGCACAAAACTTGTAGCAAACATGCTCCATTTACCCTTGTGTCTAGGTCATTTTGCAAAACTCACCTTTATTCTGGAATGCAGTACTTGTCACGTCTTAGTTTTAACTTATTATTTGTCAATTAAGACTCTGATATAACCCACTGTCATTACATTTTTTTTTGGTTTAACCATCCGGTCTCTAAAATTCACTGGCTAGACTAATTCAGATTCATCGTGTGCATGAACACTTCATGAAGATCTTAATAATTCATATCTCCTCGTTTGTTTTAGAGCTATAATAAATGATTGAATTATATATTGCAAGAAAACTTGATCAGAAAATCTGCAACTAAAAGGTGAGCATATTTAAGAAGCCTATCATAAGGAACCACAACATATAATTAAAGAGTGTTCACATAGTTTTTCTTGCATCTCAATAGCGAAAAAAAAAGATAGGAAAATCATAGACATGTCTGACACACAAAGTAAAGAAATAAAAGGATACCAGAATCTTTATTTTTTGCTCCTTAATCCAGAAATCCATAATAGTGAGTGAAGGCAGCATACCCTGATACAAGCATTAGTGATTGATTTCATGGTTCGAGCCTTGACAGATACATGAACTTTACCGTTGCTCCAAACTCCAAAGTCTGATGATGCATTAAGCTAAGTTACAATAAAACAAATCAAAGGTCTGTGTATTTCAAAGTAAAATCTGTGTATGCATTTCATGTTGTACCTACCACAAAAACGCTCACATAGGAGTAAAAACAACACTTAGCCTCATAAAGAACATAAAAACTATGAGACAGACACTTGAGAGCCGTTCTCGCAGCCCTCTGCAAGAGTTTCTGGAGAAATTTTACTTTATGCCTCACATAACGACTCGAAGAAATAGAACACTTTTGATAAACTTTTAAACCTTTCTATGCTCTATATAATCTATGGCTTTCAAAAGCAAATCAGGCGTGAGGGGTTTAGGCAAGTAATAATCCATTCCAGCTTGAAAAATCTTATCAATCTCTTCCTTTTCTGTATGTGCTGTTAAAGCTATGATAGGAATTCGAATTCCATAACGTGCCTCTTCTTCCCTAATGCATTTGGTTGCTTCAAATCCATCCATCTCTGGCATCTGCCAGAAAACAAAACAAAGAAGGGTATAAGTTATATATACTGACAATGTAATAAATTTGATGCTATCGGTGTAGTTAACATGTTATCTACTCTATTTTTCAGGTTACTGGATTTGGCTTGGTATAAGTAGTTACTTGATAGTTGAGGTAGGAAAAGTGAACAATTGATAGTTAAGGTGTGTTTTTGACCATTGTCTCAAAATGTTAACATCAACCGAAATCTCTTTTCAACCTATGTTCCTCAGATCCTCCAAAAGTGTCATCACACTTATGTCTGATCTTCCATATATTATGCATTTTCGGAGGATCTGACAAGAGAGCAACAACATTTTTGGAGGATCCAAGCAGCATAATTTACAACCAGAAGAATGAATATGAATCACATCTTACCTCACAGTCCATCAGAATATAATCAAATGGTGGTGAAGGAGTGGATGGCCCTATATCACGTTGATCACTAAGGCCTTTACGGGCAAGATCTAGAGCTTCTACACCATTTTCACATGTATAAGTGGTTGCACCAAGATGAGAAACCACGGTTGAGCAAACCTTAAGTAACGCCTTAAGATCCTCGACCACCAAGATTTTCTTTCCTGTTAAAGGTAGATTCTTACTAGAATGCCCGTTAACATCAACAGAAAATTCGTGTCTTTTCGCTTTTAAGGGTGGACTTCTGGACCTTATTGGAGGTTGCTGAATTTTCATTCTTGACGTTGTTTCATCCTTTATTTCTTGTGTGACGGTTGGTGGTAATATTTTATCTCTGAACTCTGGTACAAATCCGAGGGCACAATATAAATCAGAACCATGTAGAGGTTTTGCGATGACTATATCTGTAGAAGGTAACTTATCCTCGTCTACGCCTGGTTTATCAAGCCAAACAACTCGAAGGGACACATTCTTTGGGAAGTCCTTTCGGAACTCAGCCATAGCACGGCTTATTTCTCGAGTTAGTCCAACACTTGTGTCAATTATAATCAAGATGAATCTTATAAGTCCTCTGCCCCTATCATCAATATCCGCTCCGTCTAGAGCACTTAGGGGAATTTCCTTTGATTTTCCTGACGATGAGGAAGAGTTATATGATGCAAAGTTGATTATTTTCCTTTTTACCTTCTCCAGAGTTTGAGAAAACTTCCCGTGTCGATTCACGACATGTACCTTTAAGCCTATTATGTTCATCATGAATCTACGAAGAACTCGGCTTCTTTCTTCCTCCTTAATGAAAAGAATGATATTCGAACTTTCTGGTTTCTGATGGCTCGTCATACTATAATAGGAGTCACTAGATATATAACCTCCTCCTAATTGAGACTCCAAATCATCTTCTTCTATTGCATAATTAACATTAATTGCTTCATGTTCTTGAGCTTGAGGCTGATCACATGCTATCAAAAATATGTTGAATCTAAAGCAAGTTCCCTTTTCACCAATGCCCTTGTCGACGATACCTATATCACCTCCCATTAACCGAACCTGAAAAAATGAACGTAAAATAAGAAAGTAACATGAGATAGTAAGTAAGAAATTCATTGAACTCTTTACGAAACAATTCCTGAAATGCATGTGGAGTGGAGACAATCTGAAAACATACAGACCACACATAATTTAGTGCTGTTATATATAAAGATATTAGTACCAAACAGAGACTTCAGTAGCACTGATAGCACAAGGGATATGCAGGAATATTTGCACAGTATCTATAAAACTGGATGGTGGGTAATTTAGCTCCATATATAGGCAGTGACAGAATTAGACTAGATGCAGAAGGTTTGAAATAACTCATCGTCTCTATTTCGGACTAAAGATGTGAGTGCAATGGTCACATATATAAAGAGCAGAACATACTTGACTCTAAATTTTGTATTCGCTAATGTACGTAGTGTATAGTAAAAGATACACGTACCAACGATTGAGTAATCCCGAGGCCTAAGCCAATGCCTGCTTGTGATCCATGAACAGAAGTTGTTTGATCATTCACTTGAACATAATTCTCAAAAACTGACTTCTGTTTCTCTTTAGGAATTCCCTTCCCCGTATCATCTACCTCGAATATGAACTCCACACAGTTGGAATCTTGCTCAACACTATTCAGTACTCGCACTTCTGCAGAAGATTTATCTGTTCTGTAAACGTAAACATGACATACAACCAGTACTAGTATTACTAATTGTATTCGGAGAAAGTTTGGAACTTTGATCAAAACTAGGTTTTCGAGCCCAAGCACGAAGAGTAATGTGCCCCTCTGAGGTGAACTAATCTGCATTTTGCAACAAGTTATCCAAGATCCGCTGTAATTCTATCCTATCTCCTTTAACACGTGAGAATCTTGCGATAGAACCATCACATGGATCTAGTATCACATCCACATTCTTCATTGCTCCATTAGTGTACAAGGGGTAGACAATATTTGCTAGTAGCTCATCCATCTTGAATTCTTCTTCCACAAGTTGTTTCTTTTCTTCTTTAATCTTGCTTTCGTCGAGAATTTTACTCAATAAGTCTGAATAAAAAGATCATAACTTCGAAATTATATACGCTTCATTTACGAACTAGTTAGTTCAGTTAGAGCAGGTCAAGAATATATCATTAAGGATTATATGCATGGCAGAAGGGATACACATACCTGTTCGCGCACCCATATACACATGATAGCTTCGATCATATATACGTGTGTGTGAAACAGAATTCGAAAACACACACAGATACACTCACACAAAAGATAAACTATATCTACCCGAGCAGACTGGTCCTAAATCTTGGATCAGCATCTATATGCATACATAATACATATATCTATGACAATTTAACTACCCTAGCAGCAACAGTTCAATGCACTTCAACCCTCCAATTCCAAAAGTGTGCTAGATTATATTTTTCTATATAAGGGGATTAGGACAGAAAGGGAAGGGGACATTGAGAATTGAACTGACACCCACTGTGTGAGATATTCTCACCGATATTACTAGACTGTAAGTCTCGGTGTTAGAAAGTAACCTATATTAGATTATCTCAAAGAGTTAACTAAACATTGACCTAAAGATCTTTTATACAAGACTTTATATGACACTATTGGTCCAATAAAAGTGGGATCAACAACGCTAAAAAATAAGACAAATTACCCGCCATGACATAACATATTAAAATACATCGATAGCATAAGAGTTTTCTAGACTGTCAGAGTATACAAGTACTTAAAACCGATTGATCTCAAAGAGTTAACTAATTAAACACTAATCTAAAGGATCAGTTATGCAAGTGAAAGGTAACCGTTAAATAAAAATGGGATCAGTAATGTAGAAAATAAGACAAGTTTTGCGACAACATGTTAAGATATATCTAAAAAGATCTTTACACTATCAATATATAAGTTAAATCCGATTGATCTCAGAGAGTTAATTAACTATCAACAATATTACCTAAAAGTTTGTTCTTGCAAGATTCCATATGATCCAAATACTTCACCAACTCGGATCCAGGCAAAGCATGGGCGCGACACATCCCAATTAATCCAGTGATTCCAGCAAGAGAACCTTTAACATCATGACTTGCATGATCAAATGCAGTGCTTTTGTCCTTACTCATCCTTTCAGCTTGTTGAGTTGCTTCCATTTGCTTTGTAAGTGCAGAACACAGATACATTTCTCTTCTTGCTCCTCTTATTGTTAGTATCACAAAATTAACTATTGAGATAGCCAAAGCAACCATCATTAAGATGATTAACATGAATCCAAACTTAATGTTCTTGTGAAAATGGCTTTGAGTATATATTATCTTCTGGAGTTTCTTCTGTTCATTAAAAAAAATTAACACTAGTGATAATGCAAATTAGAGCAATTAATAAATAAATTGGAGTTAGCTGAAAATTTAATGGAGGAATTGATTTTAATAAGCTTCAACATGATAGATTAATGTAGGCATAAATTCTGGCCGAGCTAAAAATACTAGGTGATTTATTCCCATATGTCCAATTCTTGGTGGACAGAGTTATCGATATGTGTGCTGGAGGTACTCATGAAATTAGTCGAGATGCGGAGAAGATGATCCGGACACCACGATTATAAAAAAGAAAAGTTAATGTAGGCATGATCATGTAAGAAATATAACTCACCTCTACTTGTTTACTCCAAGTTAATCTTTTTCTATGTCCATGGCTTTCTTATCATATGTATATGGCAAAGACAATCAAGAAATGAGCTTTTTAATAGGTAAAATATTTATAAAATGGATACAAATGACCATTTTCTTTATTGTTTTCCATTTTACTGTAGTTTATTTTTAGAAGCTCATGTTTTATTTTAAGAAGATTTTAAATTGACTACCCAAATGGAATTATTAAGACTGCCAAATTTGACATAGAACATATATAGTTAATAATATAGTTGACATATGAATATTATATTTGTAGTGTGTCTGTATTAACTCAACTTGTTGGCTTTCTGTTGTGATATGAATTATTATTCTGTACAAATGTAATTTTTTTTTATTTCTACTCATTTTATTTTATATAATAATATGTGTCAATTTAATTACTATTTCTCAAGAATCACCTACTATATTTAAAGCATGAACACAAGATATCTTAAGGAGTGTAATTTTCGTTATGTCATAACTAGATAAATCATCTAAAATATTTCGTTGTTTTGGATCTATTAGTAAAATGTTAGATAAATTTATTTGTTGGACAATTTAGATAGACATTAAGAGTGATAAAGAATATGTAAATATTCTCCATATATTCTGTAATTATTAATCTAGTGTAATTATGTGTAAAATAGATATCTTCCTTCGATTAGGATTACAATTGTAAACATCTATATATTGTATTAATGAGAAGACTCCAGACAAGGAGAATTACACTATTTTACAAAGAGTTTGTTTATAAAAACTTTAAACGTGTATAGTAAAATCCCTACCCATAATTAGAATATATTCTTGTTAGCGATTTTTCAAATGCTCACGCAAGTGTACGTATCGTTTCAAGTAATATAGTCTGTAAGACCGAATATCGTCCACAGAGACTGGTTTCAATTACCGAACATCTAATCTATTTTATCTATTTGGCTAACGATAGTTTGATTGGTTTTTATCTATGAACTAGCTAGAGTAATTGCAAGAATTAAACTAAATATGCTTTGGTTTAAATCAGTTATGGTGGAAATAGGGCTTCCAATATCCTCGACTATCCACTCTTTTTCAATCCTTAATGCAACAACAATAGTTTCTTCTTCTTCTTCGTTAAGATAGCAGGTTAACTAGTCTGTCTTATATTCCGGTTAGGATATATAAAAGCTCAACCCTATGCATAAACCTTCTATATTTTTATGATAAATTTTACCACATAGGAGGATTAAGAACAGTAACCTAAAATGCTACACAAGTATCGGGGTACTTTCGTCTACGATTTTAACCTATGGATGGAGAATGGAATGGAATGGAATGGAATGGTGGATGGAGAATGGAATGGAATGGTGGATGGAGAATGGAATGGAATGAAATGGAATGGTGGATGGAGAATGGAATTAATTCTTCTAATAATGTAGAGACTATTTATAGCCCAAGAATCCTTTAGGTAAAGGGTTAGGGATTATGTAGGTAGAAAAAGTTATGGAATCCTTTAGGTAAAGGGTTAAGGAAAAGTTATGGAATCATTTAGGTAAAGGGTTAAGGAAAAGTTATCCCTTTTTCACCCTGAAAACGTGACAAATTCGGCCCAAAACTCAGAAATCCCGCGTCGGCGCCGTGGCCCTGCAGATTGGCGCCACGACGCTGAAAAACCTGCAGTGAAATCAACTTTCGGAACATTCAGCGCCACGGCGCTGCTGGTAGGCGCCGCGGTGCCTGAGGCGTTTTTCTGGCGAATTTTCGTTTCGTCGTCCTTTTTTCGTCCGGTCTTCGTCTGAATTCTTCTATACTTCCCGGAACTTCTTAGGCTTCATTTCTTGGCCCTTTTAGTGTGCAATTCCATCTCATTTATGCTCATTTCATCTCCTTTTTGTCATTTCTCCATTTCTGACTGCTGTGACACAAAAGAAAGGAAAACAGCCCTAATACTATACTAAACATAAATGAAATGAGTAAAATACTAACTAAAAATGACTCAAAAGGTGTATATAAAATACACCGATCAAAGATGCCTTAATAAGGTCAGGGTTTAGAGATTTTATAGTTGGGAAAAATTGCATTGCGGCCCCTAAAAACATTGCCGAATCAGAAATTGCAGCAGTTTGGGAGTCGCGACCCTGCTGGCTGGCGTCGCGGCATCGGCGACGTCCTCTGCCCGGTTTTTTGATTTTTTGTCATTTTCTCGTCCGGACTTCGTCTGATTTCTTCTATACTTTCCGAGACTTCTTTAGACTTCATTTCTTGGGTTTTTCTTGTGCAATTACACCTCAATTAAGCTTATTTCATCTTCTTTTTGTCATTTCTCCATTTAGGACCGTTGTGACTCAAAAGAAAGAAAAACGACCATAACACGACACTAATTTCAACGAACATGAGGAAAATACTAACTAAAAATGACTCAAAAAGTGTATATAAAATATGCCTAACAATTCTATATATTGTGTAAATATAATTATGGTAAGATTAGATTCTTCTTGTAATTAGGACTAGAATTCCTATTATATAAGTGTTAATAAGTGATATCAGTCAAATGGAGGAGAAGAGCGGAGAAGATTGTGGAAGCTTTTCTGTTTGTATATCTCAAGTCTCAACCGTAAACTCCTTACAATACTCTTATTTATACTAGGAAAGAAATGAAGTAGACTGTAAAGGAAATAAAGAGAAAAATAAACTTGTGTCCCCACTTCTAACTAATATAACAGACTAAATACTATTAGCACATTATCACCTATTAATAACTTCAACACCCCCTCAAGCTAGGGGTTAAGAACAAATTCTTCATCCCTAGCTTGGAAAGAAAATGAGCATGTTGTCCTGGCAACAAAGCTTTAGTAAGCATATCGGCTGGTTGTTCATCAGTTGCAACATATCTGGTGGAAATCAGGCCTAACTGCACATTCTCCTTGATGAAATGGCAATCTATCTCGATGTGTTAGGTTCTCTCGTGAAACACTGGATTTGTAGCAATCTGGATTGTGGACTTGCTGTCACAGTAAGTCGAGATAGGAAGTCGCAAAGGCAGACTAAGCTCTGAAAATAAGCCATTAATTAAGACAATCTCTACCACTACTGATGCCAAAGCCTTGTACTCAGATTCTGTCGAGCTCCGAGAAACTGTTTGGTGCCTTTTGGACTTCCAAGAGATAAGAGAGGATAAAAAATATACCAAGTACCCAGAGAGACTGATCTTCTTGTAATAGGACAGGAAGCCCAACCTGCATCACAATAAGCCGACAAGATATTGCTGCCCTCTGTTGTTATTAGTACCCTCTGTCCTGGAGCTTGCTTCACATATCTCACCACTCTTTCTGCTGCTACCATATGCGACTGTTTTGGAGCTTGCATAAATTGACTCAGGCATTGTAATGCAAATGATATATCTGACCTGATATTAGTCAAGTAAAACAGTCTTCCAACTAGCCTCTGATATGCTGCTGGATTCTTCAGAGGGGCATCTGCACTGTCAATCTTGCCAGACATTGTTTTCTGCATGTGTGCATCATATTCAGCAGAAGTGAGCTTCACATTGGCTTCCATTGGTAAAGTAACTGGTTTAGAACTTGTTAACCCCATATCTTCAATCAGCTCCAACGAATACTTTCGATGCATCACTATCCCCTCCTTATTCCTTGCAAACTCAAAGCCCAAGAAATACCTAAGCTCACCAAGGTCCTTGATTTGGAAATGATGTTGCAAGATAGTCTTTGTCTCATCAATAATCCCCTGATAATTTCCAGTCAGAAGAAGATCATCCACATATATCAACACCATAACTATTTTATCTCCACCATTCTTGATAAGTAAAGAGTAATCGAAGTGGCTTTGAATAAAACCAGATGAAACCAGTGCATTGGTCAATTTAATATTCTATTGTCCGGAAGCTTGCTTAATATAGTGACTTAAGAAACCTACAAACCTTTCCTTGCTCATGTGTGATCCCTTGTGGCAAAATCATGTACACCTCCTCATCTAGATCCCCTTGTAGGAAAGCATTAAACACATTCATTTGCTGAATGACCCATCCTTTTGCAACTGCAACAGAAAGCACACTCCTTACAGTGACCATTTTTACTACTTGAGAGAAAGTGTCTTGATAATCAACCCCTTCCTTTTGATTGTACCCCTTTGCTACAAATCTGGCCTTAAATCTTTCTACCTCTCCAGTAGCCTTGTACTTGATCTTAAACACCCATTTACATCCAATAGGTCTTTTGTTGGCAGGCAAGTCAACTATCTCTCAGGTTTTGTTGTCTTCCAGAGCTTGGATTTTCGATTTCATGGCCTCTATCCACATTTGATCCTTAAATGCCTCATAAAATGACTGTGGTTCATGTTCTACTGAGATCTGGGCCAAGAAATTGTGATACTGATCAGATAATCCAGTGTAATCAACCACATTTGACATTGGATAGACACAACTTGCTTTACTGGATGTTGTTCCTGGATGCAAGAAATCATTCAGCCATATTGGAGTCTTCCTCATTCTGCTGGATCTTCTAACATCATCAGTAGTATCACCATCCTCCAATATGTGTGCATTATTGTCAGCATTGGAATCATCAGGTAATAGTATCATCTCTGTTGAAACACCACTAACACAACAGTGGGGATCCTATTAATCACATGTACTGCAGTTTCAACACAATCACTCCAAAATCTTGCCGACAAGTGTTCTTGCAGCTTAATAACCCTTGCAATCTCCAATATATGCCAGTGTTTTCTCTCCACTACTCCATTTTGTTGTGGAGTATAAGGACAAGACTTCTGATGTATGATCCCCAGCTTATTAAAGAGTTCAAAACAAGTAGAATTAAGAAATTTCGTTCCGTTATCTGTTCGAACACACTTGACATTCAGATCAAACTGTGTTTTTATCTGCACAAACAAATTTCTGAGAACAGTTATCACATCAGACTTAATATGCATAAAAAACTCCATGTCCATCTAGTGTAATCATCCACCACAGTAAGGAAATATCTCATGTTGTTATAATATGACACTTTATAAGGTCCCCATACATCTAGATGTAACAATTGGAATGAAATTTAGTTTTACTAAGGCTATCAGGGAAAGACTTCCTTGCTTGCCTAGCTAATGGACAGACATCACAATATTTTATTGAGAAATTTGGTTTAATCCTAAAAGCAGTAATTTTCCTTAGCATACTTAATGGGACATGACTCATTCATATGTGCCAAAGTTCTGCTTCCAGCTCATCTTTAGAAATTACAGTTGATGTATGAGCATGCGCCTTTATTGCTTCTTTATAGTTTCTTTCTGACTCCAGTATGTATAGCCCATCAATCTCTCTACCAGTCTCTTTGACCTTCCCAGTAAACAGATCATGCAGGACAAAGAAATCAGGAAAAATCTTGCACAGCAATTCAATTCCCTGGTTAGCTTTGACACTGAAAGCAGATTAAACTTAAAGGTAGGGACACATAACACATGCTCAATAAAATCACCATTCTTTAACCTACAATTGTCTGCTTGTGTAATCTCGGTTACATCACCTGTATGAAGTTGTACATGTCCTGCACTATCCAGCCTGAATTGATGTTACCCTTATGTTCATGAGACACAAGGTTACCTGCCATGTGAGCCTTGGCTACTGTTGTCTTGTCACTGTCGCTTTCCTGCTGATTAAGCACATGCAGCACCATTTCATATCTATCTGGAGTGCACAGAGACAATCTGCTTTGGAGAAAGTCATGTTGCTCTTTAGACAGCTGCTTCATGCCTCCATTTTGTTCAGGATTGGCAGCTGCACCACCATGCCAGTGAGATTTGTCACACAGACCAGCAGTTCCTACTACTGCAGCATTCACCTTCTTTTTTCCCTTGTAGTCTGCTGGATATCCAACAAGTCTATAGCATTTTTCTTTAATATGCCCTTGTTTCATACAGTAGTCACAAAACATTAGCCTGTAACAAGTTTCTCTGGTGTGTCCTTTCATCTGGCAGTGATCACATAATGTATATTGGTTATTTTGATTAGGTTTCTACTGCCTGTACTGAGTAATTTTGCCATACATAACCATAGACTCATCTGAATCAGTAAATCCAAATCTCCCAATGATAGATTTTTGGCTTTCATATTGTGCAATCATAGCATATGCTTGATTGACACTAGGTGTGGGTGATAGCAACAGAATGTGGCTTCGTGCTTGATTATAACCATCATTTAATCCCATCAGAAATTCTAATAATCTCTGATTAGCAAGATGATCAACGTAAGCCCGAGGACTATCACATTCACATGTAGGTGGAGGGATAATTGAGTCAATCTCATCCCATAGATCCTTCATCAGTGAGTAATAACTAGCCATAGGGGACACTCCCTGCTGAATCATAGTCAGTTCCTTCTTCAATTGATACACTCGAGACAAGTTGATTTTATCGAATCGCTCCTTCAAATCCCTCCAAACTGCTAAAGCAGTGGATCTATACAAAATACCACTCAGTAGATCTCGGCTAACATTTTTCATGATCCACGACATCACCATTGCATTACAACGATCCCACTGCTTCATTGAATTGACATCATACATGTCTCTTCGCACTGTGCCATTAATAAATCCAATCTTATTCTTCGTCAACAGATTTAGCTTCATCGCGCGACTCCATAATGTATAGTTTTCCATTCCCGTTAACTGTATTTCGACATGCACATCTCCGGGAGTATCAGATGAACTAAAAAAAATAGATTATTGTGATCCACTATGTTTGAACACATATTCGAAGTTTCCTCAGTAATGGTTGGTACATTTTGTGAAGTATTTTCCATTGTAGACGATTATCAACAGAACTAATCAACAACGAGATCAACAAATAGCCACATAAATGACAAATTGGTACTAATGACAACTACGATTAGATCGATCTGTCTTCAACATATCAATTTTTAAAAAAACAATATCGCATATAAACCGAATCAAAAATTTGATTTTCACCTATCAATTTCAATCGTTATGCTATAAATTGTACTGCATGTGTCGGATTGCTCTCGATCTGAGTCGCGGACAATTCTCAATCTTCAATTTTTCAGTATCGATCTTCAATTGGATCGATCCTGTTTATCGATCTTCAATTGGATCGATCCTGTTTATCGATCTTCAATTGGATCGACCTTGTTCCAATGGCTTTGATACCATGTTAATAAGTGATATCAGTCAAATGGAGAAGAAGAGAGGAGAAGATTGTGGAAGTTTTTCTGTTTGTATATCTCAAGTCTCAATCGTAAACTCCTTACAATACTCCTATTTATACTAGGAAAGAAATGAAGTAGACTGTAAAGGAAATAAAGAGAAAAATAAACTTGTGGCCCCACCTCTAACTAATATAAAAGACTTCAACAATAAGAAATGAATATTGTACACTATATATATTGAGGAGTCTTTCTCATTAATATCAATATATATAGTGTACAATATCCACCCCTTATACAATAGGAATCATAGTACTAATTACAAGAGAAATTTTAATCTTACCATAATTATATTTACACAATATATGGATTATATTTTAATTATGAGTAGGAATTTTACTATACACGTTTACAAAAACAACTATAAATTAACCTAGGGAAGAAAAAAAATTAGTCTCTGCATCTATGAGATATTTGTCTCAGCACTTACCAATTTAAATTTTACTTCTAATCTATATCTATATTATATTAAAAGCATGAAGGGCCTTAGAAATGTTGATTAAACTTTTTTCTGTTCGGTCGTTATTTTAGCAAACAATTTTTTAAGAAAAATTAACTTAAATGTTGGTCATCAAATCTTTCCTTTTTTGAATCTTTATAAATAAACACTAATTTATTTATTTATTAGTAAAAACCAAAAGCTACGTAATCTTATTGGATACGACTTGGATTTAGGATTTTCTTATACCAATTACTATTGATTACTTACATATTTATATTTAATAGAGGCTAACCCCTTCCGTGGTTATCATAACCCTAGCATGCCGTTCTTATACGTGTTGATAGCATCATGGCTTACATCTAAATTTATACATGCATATTATGTCTTATAGTATATTATTTTTACATGAAATTCTTGATTAACGGGGTAAACATGCTTATGAGGTAAACTTTCTAACCTTTAATTTGTTCTTCGAGTTATGTGAAAATTGCAATAATTTTGAACTCGCATAATATGTCAGTATTTACATTAATTTTTTCAAATATGCAAATTGCAACTATTTGGTCGTGAATTTTTATTATACCTATTTTTCACATGAAATATTGAAAGTATGACGATTTTCCACATTATTTTAACATGAACTCTTGATAGTATGATGATTGATGGGAGTAAACATACAATAACAACGTGAAAAAACACCATATAATATATTAAAAGCACGAAAACACATGAAAAAACAAACCGTTTATATTGTCCTCGAGAAAAAAGAACTTGAAAATTTTCAAACTTTTGGTAGGATCGTGAACTATACTTTCCAAACTTTTGGTAAGGTTAACAATTAATTAATTCATTGGTGACTATTTTCGATTTTTCCGGAAATATTCAGTTCTTAGATTATGTTATTTCAAGTTAATATAAGTTCATTTTCAGGAACTTGCATTTTTATTAGCAATAAACAAAACTTGCATTTTTATTTAATAACTCAAATACATTTTTAATATAATTTTTATGTGATTTTTTAAAAGTTTTTACTCATTGAGATATGGACACAAGCAACGCGATTAAGCATTACTAGTTTAGACCAATAATGTATATAATACAATTATGCATGAATGCATTTTACTAATTTAAACTAGTAATGCTTATATTTTTCCTAATCCACTTATTTTGTTATAAATTTAATTTTTCTAATGGCATAATACTACGTACAACTAGACATTAAAGAGCCCATTCGAGCCAGCTGGGCTCACTTGAGCTCGTTTATACTTTGGCAAAGCTAGGTTAAGCTAAAAAATGACAGTTGAAGTGTACTATTTTTCAGTCCATTCCGGCTGAAAACGTCTACCAAATGATGTATTATTTTTTTGTACAGTGCAGTCCAGCGTAATACAGCGTACCAAACGTGGCCATAGTACATTTTTTTTGTTTAACCATCCGGTCTCTGAAACCCACTAATTGACTAATCCGGATTCACCACGCGCAAGGCTCCACTAAATGGAGTGAAAAGCTAAGAGAAGACTCAATTTGAAACGGAAAATTAATAATCGAAAAACAAATTGAAAGTACGCATAGCATTCTTCTGATAATGAAGATATTGTTCTATACTTAAAACTTAAAAGACAAAAAAAAAAAGGTTTTAGTCGGCACAAAAAGAAATTGCTTAGTATGACTTTCCACAGTGTATCAAACTCCCAGCCCCCAAGAAGAGACCAAAAATGGCAGCACTTCCTAGAGTAGTTTGTCCAATGTATCTAATTTTTAGTAAGCCAGGAACCTGCAAAATTTTCAGAAAATTCCTCTTGTCATGGGCTAATAATAAGTCTTCGAATTATATAAAGCAAGAAAACTTGAATCAGAATATAAAAAGTTGGACAAACTTGAGCAAATTTAAGAAGACTATAATAAGGAACCACAACATGGAACTTAGAGGATTCACAGAAATCTCTTGCATCACAATCGCGAAAAAGGAGGCAAAATCATAGACATCTCAACACAAAGGTAAAGAAACAAGAAGATGAAAAGCAGAATCCTTATTTTTTTTACCTACACTTAATCCAGAAATGGATAGTAGTAAAGTCACAAACCAAAAATTGATATGCTCTCATAAGTAGGATCCTCAACACCCTCAATTAATGCTCGTCCATTTACTTGACGTGAGAATAGTCCAGAAAAGACACGGGTAGGAGTATTATTTATCAGAATCTTTTTATCTTGTTTAAGAAGAGAACTAACAAATGAAAATGGATCAACCATGCCGCGACGCCCCAAACTTTTTTTTTAACTCAGCTCCCTTTTGAGAAAAGTTTGGAACAACTCAAATGATTTTTTTTTTGACAAGGAACAACTCAAAGGATTAAGGCTCCAGAAATAAAAAATTCCCATCCAAGCATCAAGCACTATTGTAACTCTTCTCATCAACTGCATTGAACCAGCCTATCTTGTTGAACTGCATTTGTCGTTTTAGTTTCCGCACAACAAATAACAATCATGCAATTTTTTGCTGGAAATGAGCGAATTGTTGATCTAGCGATCACACAAACATGCAAAGAGTTAACACTGCAATGAAGTGGCCAACATAAACCACAATCTGGATACCTTGGGAAACAAAGTGTTAAGACCCGTACGTGATATCATTGACAGATTATAATATGTTTCTATTGTTTAAAAATGTCAAGTTGATATCAGAAACCGCAAGCTGGCTCACCATCAGCCATAAACTGCAGTGTTGTTCCACATGTATATAGCTTTGAAGGCACTTCAATGAAATCAATGATTAAAGGCCGAAGCTGAACCTAGACTATTTACTTGCGCTACTTATTTTGATAAGGATATTTATTTGCACTACTAAAACCAAGAAGTGGAAAATTATAATTAAAATCTAGATAACAGATTTTAAAGAATAATAATGAAAGGAGACTGCTTATTTTTTGACCGGGTATGACTGTTTTTTTGCTTTGCTTGTCCTGAGCCGAGGGTCTCTCGGAAACAACCGCTCTACCTACCAAGATAGAGGTAAGGTCAGCGTACATTCTACCCTCCTCAGACCCCAGGATGATTTACTGGGTATATTGTTGTTGTTGTAATAATGAGAGGAGAAGAGTTGAAGCTAGACTGCATTCACAGATTATTAACTTAAGGTGGCAGAAAGGATGACGAATTACCTTGTATTTAACAGCCTCATATGTCCCATAAACAGCACCTACAAATGAACATTATGAATCAAATGCAGTTCAAATCACTAAAGCTACTTTTGGCAATATCTGATCGAGACATTGCCATCAGTTAATCATACATCATTTTGAAATCTTCAGGGATGAAACTTTTTGACATCATTCTTAGGCCCTGGCAAAGGTAAGTACACTCAAAGGGTGAAAGTATGAATTCAGTTATAAAAGAACCTCCTTCAAAAATGCATCACAAAGCCAAAAAGGATAAACAATTCCACGTGCCTTAGCGACAAGTTTTCTTACTTCTAACAAATTGAACCTCCCCAAAATAATCTCTAATTTTCCAAATACAGTATATGAGAGATAAGTTCGGTAAACATCTTACCTTATAGAAAAAAGATATGTCGAGTAAATGGCAAAGTCCGAGTCAGTACCCAATGAAGCAAGAGGTAAGAAACTCTAAAAGGAAATTTAAAAATATACTTCAACAACCCTGAGTGACCCTTCATTCGAAAAATAGAAGTGAGGTATTTACTTTCTTTACCATATATTTAACTATAATTCCTAATTTGCACCAACTACAAAACCCATTTTTTTACTAACTATTTGGGCTTCTTCTCTTTTTTAGTCCACCAAACTACACAAAGTTTGTTTGCACTCTGAGTCTCTTTTCTTCCTACCTGATGTGGAAATGTAATTAGAATTACCAGCTGTAGCGCATCTATAATCCAGTTCATAAATAGTTGCTTGTCTTTTATCTACCTTATCAAAAAAAAGTTACTCGCCTTTTATTATCTTACCTTATAAAAAAAAAAGTTGCTCGCCTTTTATTATCTTACCTTATCAAAAAAAAATTGCTCGCCTTATCTTACCTTATCAAAAAAAGGTTGCTCGTCTTTTATCTGTTGATGTCAATTAAGCATAATCATATGTTTCTTTTTTATAAAAAAAATTATTAAGAAAAACCCCAATGGATTTGCTCCAGCCGTCTAGTAGTAAGAGAGCAGCACGTGATGTTCGGTCAGCCACACATCATGGGTTCGAACTCTGTCACAAATAAAACCCTAGCATTTGAATAGAAAAAGGTAGAGGGGCGGACCCATTATTCACTGAGTTTCAAACTATGATCTACTGACCCGTGGGGATTTCTCGGTTAACAAAAAAATAAATTACTAAGCAAATTTATATGTTAAGTCTACTTTTTGTTCTGCAAAACAGTTTTATGCAGAAAGAAAGCTTTAACCTGTCCACTCATTTCCAGCTAATATTCAACTCAATCAATCAAGTATACCTCAATCCTAAACTAGGTGGTCAGCTGTATGAATCCTTTATACCATTCTGCTCTAATCCATCCCATTTCATTCCACTAATTGAAACTAATAGCTAAGGTTACTGTACTCTAGCTCTGTCGCACTTCATTAACTATAGATACGGTCTTTCCAGTGTGAAGGCCCTACATAAGTTCTATTAAATAAGACTTCCCTTCTGCCTTTTCCTATCAGTATCATTGATAAACCAGAAAATCAATATAATAGTCCATCAATTACACCTCAATCCCAGATTAGTTAGGGTCGTCTATACAAATCTTCAATATCAATTCCACTCTATTCGGACCTGTTTAGATGATTGACCATATTATAACTATTTCTAGTCTGCTTTCCAACGAACTCCACTCTCCTCTATCTACACCTGATCAATTATGCAAAGCTCACATAAGTAGAGCTAGCCATAACTATAAAAAAGCTCATAAAATCTAGAAAACAATTGAGAAAAGACTACAACAACAACAACAACAACTACTCCTCAGTCCCAAATAAGTCGGGGTCAACTATATGAATCCTCACTGACTATATTACTCTATCAAACAAGCTCATAGAATCTAGAACACAATTGAGAAATGACTACAACAACAACTACTACTCCTCAGTCCCAAACAAGTAGGGATCAACTATATGAATCCTCACCGACTACATTACTCTATCAAATAAGCTCAAAAAATCTAGAACACAATTGAGAAATGACTACTACAAAAACAACTACTTTTCAGTCCCAAACAAGTAGGGATCAACTATATGAATCATCACTGACTATATTACTCTATCAAACAAGCTCATAAAATCTAGTACTCCCTCTGTCCCAATTTATAATTGGGAAATACTTTCTTTTTTAGTCTGTCCCAAAAAAAATGATACATTTCTATATTTAAAAACAATTTAGCTTAAAACTTTCCATTTTACCCTTAATGAAATGATTCACAACAACACAAATATCTATGACTTGTTTTAGACCACAAATTTTGAAAGTTTTTTTTCCTTAAACTTCGTGCCTAGTCAAACTATATCACATAAATTGGTATAGAGAGATAACATAATTGAGAAATGACAACAACAACTAGTCCTTAGTCCCAAACAAGTCGAAGTCAACTATATGAATCCTCACCGACTATATTACTCTATCAAACGAGCTCATGAGAAATGACTATAACAACAACCGCTCTACCTTGGTAGGTAGAGGAAAGGTCTGCGTACACTCTACCCTCCCCAGACCTCATATTATGGGATTTTACTGGATATGATGATGACGACCAGCTAGTCCTCAGTCCCCAACAAGTCGAGGTCGACTATATGATTCATCTACGACTAATTAGTACTTAATTACTGTTGGAAAATTTATTAACGTGGAATAAAGTTTATTCCATTATTTATGACTCGAACAATTGGGGCCCCGCGTGTCGGAAATGTCGTTTCCGCACACGTGCACACGTCGTACCAAGGATCGTAAATTTTCTTAGTGAAAGAGATATTGGTATGTAAGTAAAATGTTTGAGACGTAAAATGATGGACGGTTGTTGGCCAAATGACGAGGGTTCCACGTTGGTAAATGAAGGAAGAAGTGTGCGTAGGATAATGATTGGAACGGGTCGGAAAAGGGCCGCAGCTCCACCTCGGGAGGCAGAGCGCCACAAAGCCTCCGAGGCCGAGCCGCGGCGCTTCCAAGGCAGTGACTGCGACGGAATTCCAACCGTTGGGCTGATTTTGGAGACGTTGTGAGGCATTCAATTGTTAGTTTTTCCTCCATAAATCAGTCATTACTTGGATTGAATGACCATTACATGGCATTTAAATGACCATTATTTAGGCTCTTGAAGAGGTCCCTTTACACTACTATAAATTAAAGCCTTTGTCTCAATTGTTCAACACTTGCAATCAGAAATTTCTGAATACTTCTTCCACTCTAGCATCTTTGAAACACTCAAAGTTCTTTTCTAGAAACACTTGAGTTTCTTTTGTTCATTTGTTTGTTGCTGTTTTATCTTGGAAGACTATTTTCCATTACCGTAAAAAGATATATACGGAGCAATTTTGTCTTAAAGACAGAGTGCCATCAATCGACTCAACGAATTCTCTAAAGCTTGATTTTTGTTCTTGTTTTCAGATTGTCATCTTTGTAATATTTACTTACTTCCCGTTTCTAGCAATTGTTGTACTTTGTAATATTTACTTACTTCCCGTTTCTAGCAATTGTTGTACTCACAATTAATTCATCTAAACTCATTTCAGGTCAATTTCTTTTTTATCCAGATAGTCAATTCTCAAGCAAATTTCATGATGAATTATTAATAAACAAATGTTTGTCAAAATGTATCACATAAATTAAGACATATCAATAACACAATTGAGAAATGACAACAACAACAACAACACCAACAAAACAACTAGTCCACAGTCCCAAACAAGTCGAGGTCGACTATATGATTCATCTTTAGTAATTAGTTCAACTAAACTCATTTCAGGCCAATATATTCTTTTTAAATCCAAATAATCAATTCTCAAGCAAATATATTAATGAATTATTAATAAACGAATGTTTTTTTTATCAAATAGAATAAGAGCAACTAAGTTGTAGGGTTTAAGTAGAAAAGTTTGACAGAAATTACCTACAGCGCCGCCAATTGCACCGCCGACCGCCACACCTGCCGTCACACGCGCCATACAGCTATCTCTCGCCATCTCTCTCTCTCTTCAATGGAGCTTTGAGTTTGTTTTTGTTTAGTGGTAAAAATGGTTTTTATTTATTTTTCAAAGTGAAATGATTCCTATGGTTGCCCAGTTGCCCTTTGGTGGACTGTAGAGAAAATGACAAAAGAGATCCTTTATGTTCTAGGTAAGTTTAAAATAGTCCCTCAAATATATTTTCAAATACTCTACCTATCGTTTGGTTCGCGGACTAAAGGAATTATAGTTCTGAGATTAAAAATTGCTAGTAATATTATTATAGATTAAAACATTGGTAGTGTTTAATATAGTTTTTTTTTAATTGAACGGGTTAGGAGTTCATGTTTTCATGGGCTAAGTTTATCACCGCTAAATTAAATATATATATATATATGGCTAATTAAAATATGATATAAATGAGTAAAAACTCACTCCTCTTAGAAAATTAATATTACAAACTTATTAGAAACAAATGAGAGATAATAAATGAAATGAGAGTAAATGGCAATTGCTAGAATATGCTTATTTTGTATAACATGATTGATATATTTATGACCTAGTTATCCCACAAATTGGCCAAACTTTGGTCAAGAGCTTTAAAAACATTTACCCAACATCAAAGAAATTGATTTAACCATCTAATTTCCTTCTAGTTTGTATACATAATCAACAAAACAGAATTGGAAAGAAAAATAAGTACAACAATCCAAAACAAATATTAGCCTTTTAATGCTCTGTGATATTCATCCCTTGATCAAAGTTCAAAGCTGTGACTACATTGTATTGTGTGTTCAGATTTTGTGCATTTCTGGCACTCTCTTTCACCATAGTCTGAACAAACAGTTCTCCTGCTCGGTAGGAGGATCGAACCTGGAGAAGAAAAAGCTTCGTTAAATCACACAACTTAGACAATTGGAGCAGTCAAAAAGATGACTGCAAACTTGACAGATGATATGATTAAGAACAAACAAAGTCCGATTCTCCTGTATCACAACAGTTGTCTGTGATTCACTAGTACCGTACATGATCTAGTTAGAATTTCTACATTTAAAAACTAAAATCATAATAGTGTAAGGTCTTACCAAGGGACCACTGGCAACATAACGGAAGCCAATAGACTCGCCATAATCCTTCCAGAAAGTAAACTTTTCAGGGGTAACATATTCTTTGACTGTAAGATGTAATGGGGTTGGCTGCACAAAATGATAAATAACTTTGTTAAAGCCTATAGCTATTTGCAAAATTAAATAACAAGTCTAAGCTGCTAGGAGCCTCAGAGAGGAGATAGAAAGAAAAGACATACAGTATCATTGGATCACAAAATTCAGACATCAAAAAATGATTGAATGAAGTCTTTCAAGAACACAAAAGTGGCAAGACAGCAGAAACCAGCAGGCCATTTAATAAGTAGTTACATAGGTATCTAGAGTTGAATGCGGGTACCATATAGCTCACCTGTAAATACTGACCAAGTGTCAAAATATCGACATCTATGGCCCTCAGATCAGCCATGGCTTCCTTCAGCTCATCATCAGTTTCACCAAGTCCCAACATTATAGAAGTTTTTGTTATCATTCCTTTCTTATCGAGTTTTGCATGTTTAAGCACAGATAGACTTTGTTCATACCTGTATCATCCAATATGAAATAATTTAGCATCTCATACTAGTAATGACGGCACACTGATTATCATTATTACTAGTCTAGGGACAAATAGCACACAGGTTTATTATGACATGCAGTTAATACAAGAATTCACAAACAAATTGTGTTTGTGAATGAGCTTGTTCCAATACAGGAAATTACGCTTAGGTACCCCAGTTGTGAAATGGCTTCAAAATGAAACAAAGTGTGGTTACTTGCCATTTTCTTTGCACAAACAACACCTACTCACTAAAATTCTTCTTTTCTTTAGACTGTCTGTCGTTAATAATGCATCTCTATGGTACAACATGTGAAAAGAGATACTCTTTTCTGGTGCTTCGGCACTTCTACACCTATTTCTTCTCCCGATCCACACATAACTCCTTGTAGTATGACTTAAAAAGACACAATACATTACGATGAACCCAACACCAATAGCGATTCGAGTCCAAACTTAGAATTCCGGACATTACAACTAAACCTACATGGAGCAGATAGAACCGAGATTCTTTAGCTCTCTCACTACCCCTTAAGACAGTAAACAGACCCTCCTTCCAACCCTTAACGTAGTTAGTGAAGGAGGAATATGCTCTCTGTCAATAGAAGTACCCAATCTGATAGGAAACATATAATTACATTTTGAGAATAAAGTTCTCTCCAGAACTTACCCTGCCCTTGGATCTCTAACAATACGTTGAAGTCGTCTCACAGTCTCAATGTTGTGTGCAAAAACGTCTAATCCAGAGTGAACTAGAGTAGACACAGCGCTTAGATCACCACGGAAATCAGAAGTTAAGCACTCAACCATGATATCAGGCTTGAGCAACTGAGAACGTAATATAAGCAAAAAATCCAGTTAGTTGCAGTGGATCCAGTTGTACTGAAATA
The DNA here is from genome assembly GCA_029844215.1 of Przewalskia tangutica. Taxonomy (NCBI): domain Eukaryota; kingdom Viridiplantae; phylum Streptophyta; class Magnoliopsida; order Solanales; family Solanaceae; genus Przewalskia; species Przewalskia tangutica. The sequence goes on from CM056726.1 coordinate 932,923, forward strand.
AAGTTACACTTGAAAAAGCACAGAATTGATTAGGTTTAGTAACAACAATAAATTCTGGACCTTCATGGCTTTGACTGTTTCAGCAAAGTGGCCACTCCCTCCATCGGGTATATCGTCACGATCAACACTAGTTAGGACAATGTAATCCACACTGCAGAAGAAAAACAAGTCAGCAAGGAACTATAATTCTTATAAACACAGAGTCCAATAACATAAGTTTCTCCCTGTTAATGCACTAGCAATTGGTGAGCAACAAAAAATTCTTCAACTTTGTAAAACAAAAGCAGTAATTTTTGGGTTTTGCTAGTGACTACAAAATACTACTTGTTAACAATCAATCAGTATTAATCAATCAAGTACACATCAACCCTAATAGTCGAGAAATAAAATCCTTTTCCTCAGGATCCTTTTAAACAGACATAGAAAACAAAATAACTAGGAAGGTTGTTAGACCGCGACTAAGGACTTTTTTCGTGTCTCGTGTCACATGTTATGATGTTCTTTTGTTATTGGGATAGATGAATTCTTATAGATCCATCCTCTGAGGGAAGCAAATCGACTTCGATTCTTGAATAATCCAAATCACTCCTACTTCTATTGGAACACAAGATTCCCCTTTTTTGTGGAAAAGACCTGTCCCACTGAGGGGGGCCTTAGCTTGGGAAGGGGAGAGTCGCGGAGTGGTCAAAAGCGGCAGACCGTAAATCTGTAGAAGATTTTCTAGGTCGATTTCATTCCAATTCTCAACATGTTCTCTAAAGGTACAATTCTCTAAAGTTTACACTTATCCCTACCCTAATAAGTGAAATCTCTAATCAAATTCAAATCTTGGCAAACAAGCCCTATTCGGGTTCTAATATTCTACCCTTTCTCTAAAGCTAGAGAGTTCTACAAAATCAGGGGCGAGGCTAGAGTTCTAGCTACGTATTCAACATATCCCAGTAGCTTTGGCCAAAACCCTCCACTTAATTTGTACAAATGATTTATCAAGAACCCAATAAGCTACCTTTTCTAGAATCCAGAACCCATAAACTCAAAAAAAAATATCGCCACTGCTATAAATTACACCCTTATCAATTTAACGAAAAAAAATAGCTTCTAGCAAACATAAGAGCTAATATAAGGAGCACAATGTTATAGAGAAAAATTACCCCCAACTAGCAATGGCTTTAGCAGTGTTAACAGGTTCCAACGGATCAGGAGGAGCAGGATTTCTACTAGTCTTAACCGCACAGAATCTACACCCACGCGTACACGTATCTCCCAATAACATAATCGTAGCAGTAGCAATACCATCACCACCACCATTCCAACACTCACCAATATTAGGACATTGTGCTTCTTCACACACAGTATTTAATTTAAGCCCAGATAAAGTTTCCTTCACTTGTTCATATTTCTCACCTTGTGGTGCTTTTTGCCTTAACCAACCGGGTTTTTTCACCGTCGGATCTCGACCCGTATACGGTGACCCATTTGAGGGTAGGGATTTGGGTTTTAATTCCAGTGATTCGCATCTAATGGGTAGTAATTGAATTGTTCGTTTTGATGAATATGGGGTGGATTTGTTGTGGGGTTTAAGAAGAGGGAAGTGTAATGGTGAAGATGAAGAACAAGACATTGAAGAAGATGAAAATGAAGGAAGATGTTTGGCTATGGGGGACTAAATTTTGGGATTCACCATTGTAGTGTCCGCCCTGCAGTTTGTTTGTTAGGTTAGCTATTCATCAAAGCGGTTACTACAAACACATATAGTCAAGTTGGTGTAGCGAAAGACGATACTGCATGAGTTCTGAGTTAGTCACATCGCGCATAAACTGTCAGTGTGGTTAATTGGCTGATGTGGTTTGCAGACTATTGCGTCAGTCCGGAGTTTATCCTATGCGCACTCGAAAGAGTAGCGGCTGCGGGTTACTTCGTCAACAAAAGTGGTTACTACAAAGATTTAACGTGCTATTACGATGACAAAAAAATTTACTAATTAGAAAAGGTGATAACTTTGACCGGCCAAGGTCAAAGCCCACTTAAAAATCTAATTAAGTTAATTGGGATTCGAAATGTAATTTTTAAAAATTGTTAATCTCTTATAAAATTTCAAAACACCCACATTATATCAATATCGTTTCAAAATCAGTCATATTTCAAAATCAAAAAAGTCTCTCCAGTTCTCTTATCAAACAAAACGCTCAAATCCTCTCTCTTCTTCACGTTTTTTCTCTTCAATAACGACGATTTGTTCTTCCGCTTCACCGGATCGTTCACTGTAACAATATCGTTTCTCTCGTCTTTGTTGTTGCTACTTCTCTGCCATTTAAGGTAAAGTTTTCTCTTTTACTGGGTTCAAAAATTAAGGTTTTGAAATCAAAGTGTGAAAATGATTATTTTGGTCAGAGAAGAAGAAGAACATGAGTTTTTCTTCAATGCTGTTTATTTTGTTATTTCATGCTTGAGAAATTCTTATTTGGGGTATTTGTTTCACTTGTTGGAGTTTGTGAGTTTGTAAATTGTGGTGTTCAAAAGTTAGAATTTTGAAATCAGAGTGTGAAAATAATGATTTTGGTTAGAGAGATGAAGAAGATCATGGTTTTTTCTTGAATGTTGTTTGTTTAGTTGTAGTTTCGTGTATTTGTTGCACTTGTTGGGGTTTGTGAGTTTGTAAATAGTGGTTGTGGTTGTGAAATTATGATTTTTGGTGTTGTTTTTGTTCTTCTCCTTGTTGTTTCGAAAAAAAGGCTTGCAATTTTGTTGATGTTTTCCAACAACTGAGGTTACCTGTTGCATCAAATTCAGCACTTGTTTGACAGTTGCAAACATCTGCTGAGGTTGTATGGTTTGGTATATTTTGTTTAAGTTGTGAGTGAGATTTGTGATGGTTGTGTGTTTGTAGTGAAATATAGATGTTTTGTAGTTAAATTTAGATGGTTTTGCTGTTGTTGTTGCTGTCATGCTATGGTTTAGGAAAAGTTTGATTTTATCCAATATTTTATTAATCTGTTGCAACAAGTAATCAGTTATTGCAACATATTCTTTTTTCCTTTTTACTTTGAATGTTGCACTAACCAATTAAAACTGTTTTTCTATCTCCTGTGTGTAGATAAAATTGATCCAGTTAAAAGAAAATGAGAGAAACCAACTGAGGGAGAAAGTAGTAAAAGAGCTAAGGTGCAAACACCATTAGATAAATTTGTAACTGCTATTTGTCAATTAACAGACGAGGAAAGAGTTAGTGAAACTGAGCTTCAAAAAGAGAGGAAGTCCACGACACCTCTGTTGGGCATGAAGAAGAAAGTGATAAAAATAAACAAAATGAAAAAACTAGAGAAGAAAGTGAAAAAGATATAAATTATTATCAATTAATTAGCAAAACACACCTCAACTATTATTTATTCATTTTTCATAGTTAAGGAAGAAAAAGTGAACAAATGATAGTTGATATGTGTTTTGTTAACTAGTTGATGATAATTTAGGTAAGAAACTCTCATGATAGTTCAGGTAGGAAACTAAAAAATGATACTTAAGATGTGTGTATGACCTTTATCCCTGTTTATATATATATAAATTCGTATTTTGTTTGTTCTAATTTTGAAAGGAGATATTCATCGGCGTAAGAAGGTTAATCGAGCAAATTAATTTGTTAATGATGTCTTGAGGTGAAATTATATCGCATGTTAATTAGGAAGATCAACGAGCTACGATGATTTATAGATTTCCTATAAATATCCAATCCCATGTCTTAATTTCTGATATAAAATTATGTTTTTCTTGATATAATTTTGGCACAAGTAATAGTACAATAATATACGATTCGAGTACTGTTTAATATACGAAAAATCAAAGCTATTACTATTATTAATATTAGTATAACTTATACTGAATTTGTTATTAAGTTTGACTAGAATAAGAACATTGGATAGGAATAAGAAGAATTAGCTATCCGTAAATAAGAGTATCTGATACTAAAATGTTTTTAAATTAAGCAAGCAATACATAACAATTCTTTGTATTATTGTATCATTCATTGTAGGTAAACGTGTAAATAGAGACAATATTATTTCCTACTCATAATTAGAATATTTTCATATATTGTGTAAATATAATTATGGTAAGATTAGAATTTCTCTTTTGTATGGGTTTAGGATTCCTATTGTATAAGAGATGAACATTGTACTCTATATATACTTTAATATTAATGAAAGACTCCACAAGAGATATTAATATCATCTTACATGATATCAAGAGTTTCACACAAAAACCCTAGAATTTTCTTCTAAAGCGTGATCGTCGACCCCATAGCTTCTGCACAGACTCCCCATCTCTCCTCCCTAAAATTCTTGGGTTTTCTCTCATTTCCTCTCTTCTCTAAATGGCTACTGAGGATTCTTCCAATACTTCTGATGCTTCAACCTCCACCAATCCCATCACCACCTAACAGACTAATCCCTTATCTAGGATCATAGATGCTAACGGGGCAGGAATTGAAGTGGGGGACCCCTACGTTTTTTTTTCCTGCAGTACCTCGACGTGACATGAGCGTGAAAGGGGTAAGAATCAGTTTTCTTTTTATAAGGGCTAAAATCACTTATTTTGACTTTTTTACCCCATATTGTAGGGTGGATCTCGAAAGATATGAAAGATCTCCCTCCAAGCCGTGTCATCATCCTCTTTTCATCCCGCTCTAACTGTTACCAACATCAAGAACTCTATTCCCATTCTTCTTGATCAAGAAAACAATCAGTATTCTCCTTGGGTTGAACTGTTTCGTAATCATGCATGTCTCTATAACGTGTTTGACCATATTGATGACACCATTCCGCGCCCTCCGGAGTTTGATGAGTCTACTTGGCGTCGTCTAGACGCCGGCGTCAAACAGTGGATTTATGGTAGTATTTCTCAGGATCTTCTTCTTACTATCATGAAATTTGGCGCCACAACCCTTGAGTTATGGAACCGCTTGGAGGAAATCTTTCAAGATAACAATCACACTCGTGCAGTGTATTTGGAGGAACAGTTTAACAATACACGCTTTGAAAATTTCTCCAACATGACTGAGTACTGCAGACAGTTGAAACTTCTGGCGGATCAACTCTCCAACGTTGACACGCTTGTCTCGGACACTAAATTGATGTTGCAATTGATTACAGGTCTCCCCAAAGGTGACTATGATACGTTAGCCGTCATAATTCAACATGCAGATCCGCTTCCCTGTTTTAACAAAGCTCGCTCGCAGTTGTTGCTCGAAGAAACTCGACGTGCTAAGCAGGATGAGCACAATCAGAAGGCGTTAGCTATCGAAACGCTCCCTCAAGATCCAACACCGCCAGAAAACTCTCAACCGCAGCAGGGACGCGCGGTGCGGCCGCGCAGAGAGGTCGCGGCATGGCGGTCGCGATGCGGCCAGCAGCAAAGAAGAAACAATATCCGCAGAATCCGCCAGCGCGGTACCCAACAAGATCCATACAGCCGCGCGCCGTTGTTTCAGTACCAGCAACCCTTCCACCAGTTCTCCCATCACGGTGTGTTGGACTCGCTCAAACCGACAAGTCCAAGACCGCAGCAGCCACCTCGTACGCACGATCGGGCCAGCTTTCATCCAAAGATGACACCCACTGAGTTAGGTCAGGCCTTCAACAGTCTCAACATGCAACAACACCGACAACAATCGGTACGGACTCGAGCCACTTCTCACCTCACCCGATCAGTAATATTCCCAAACTGTTTGGTTTAAAACATCCTCAATTTGTGACAGTTGGTAGTGGTCACCACATTCCAGTAAAGGGTTTTGGTACATCATATACACCACCTCCTAATCCATTCCCACTTCAAAATACCTTATATGCCCCACATGTAATTAAAAATCTAATCTCTATCCGCAAATTCACTCGTAATAATTTTGTCTCTGTTGATTTTTACCCTTTTGGTTTCACTGTGAAGGATCTTCATACGGGGACACCTCTTACGAGATGCAATAGCACGTGGGATCTATATCCATTCACTCCCACCTCCGCTGCCAGATCTAGCTCTCCCGTCTCTCTAACTTTCTTATTCTTTAGGTAAACATACTCGTCTTCCATTTAAATCATCTACTAGTGTTACTTTTGCACCTTTTGATATTATACATGCCGATTTATGGACATCACATGTTGCTAGTTCTCTCGGTCATAATACTATCTTATCTTACTAGGTGATTTTTCTCTCACTTTGTTTGGTTGTATCCTCTCAAATTTAAATCGGAAGTGTTTGTCAAATTTCTTGAGTTTCATAAATTCATTCAAACACAGTTTGAAAAAGGCATAAAATCTTTTCAGTGCGATAATGGTCGCTTCTCCTGCCCCCACACCTCCTCACAAAGCGGTAAAGCTGAAAGAATCATCTGCACCATTAACAATATGATTCACACTCTTTTGATTCATGTCTCCCTGCCTCCATCTTTCTGGGTCTATGCTGCTAAAATGTCAGAATACGTTCTAAATATTCTCCCAACTAGCACCCGTCACAATATGACCCCCACCGAAATTCTCTATACAAGAGTCCCCTCTTATGATCATCTCCGAATATTCGGTTGTCTATGTTATCCTAACCTTGCCTCTACTACCCCTCACAAACTAGCCTCCTGGTCCACTCCTTGTGTCTACCTAGGCTTCCCGCCGAACCATAGGGGCTATCTATGCTATGACTTGTCCACTCGTCAGATCCACATCTCTCGTCACGTCACATTCGACGATACCACATTCCCGTTTTCGAATTTTAAAAAGTTTCAAACCGGATTACTCTTTTCTTGACGAGCCTGCCATATCTCCCATCATCCTAAGTCAACTAGAGCATATCAGTTCTTCTTCAGCGTCAGCACCGCGGCCCCAAGGGTCAACGTCGCGGCGCCAAAACTCATGCGAACAGTCCACGATTCACGTCGGCAGCGCGGCCGGTCTTGGCGTCACGACGTCAAAACATCAGAGAGGTCTGTCAGTCCTCCAGCGCCGCGACACTTGATCACGACGCCATGGCGACGTCGACGGTTCCCTCCAGCGCTGCGGTGCCGACGTATGTCCCTCCTTCTCCGTATCCAACAAATTCCTCCGCCTTGGAACCTCCCACTATCCCCACTCACCAAATGGAAACTCGTGCAAAACATGGAATCTTCAAAACCAAAGTCCAATTTAACTTGTCTGCCCAAATTATTTCACCAATTCCCAAGAACCCTATATTGGTCAAACAAGACCCTAATTGGAATGCGACTATGACTGAGGAATTCAATGCTTTAACTAAACAGCACACATGGGATCTAGTACCTAGACCTGAGGGGGTGAATGTGATTCGTTGTCTGTGGCTATTTCATCACAAATTCAGAGATAGTGGAGATCTTGAGAGGTATAAGGCAAGACTTGTGTCTAATGACACAAATCAACAGGAGGGCATTGATTGTGGTGAGACCTTCAGCCCGATTGTCAAACCGGCTATCATCCGCACAGTTTTGAGCATTGCCATGGGCAAACACTGGCCGATCCATCAGCTTGATGTTAAGAATGCATTCTTACATGAGGATCTGAGAGAGACAGTCTACATGCATCAGCCGCCAGGGTTCACCCATCCAACAGTTCCTCACTATGTGTGTCATCTCCGTAAGTCACTTTATGGCCTGAAACAGGCCCCCCCCCGTGCGTGGTATGATCGTTTTGCCAGGTATATATCTTGCATATTGGGTTTGTATGCAGCAAGAGTGATACATCACTTTTCATTTTTCATCGAGGTAGTAGCACTGCTTACTTATTACTTTACGTGGATGACATTGTTCTTACTGCCTCCTCCGACGGATTGAAGAATGAAATTATTGCCTTTCTTAAGTCTGAATTTGCAATGACTGATTTGGGGAAGCTGAGTTACTTTTTGGGGATATCAGTGACCAGGTCTGCCAATCATATGTTCTTGTGTCAGCGTAAGTATGCAGAAGAGATTGTGTACAGGGCTAAGATGACGAACTGCAAAGAGGTGCCTACTCCTGTTGATTCCAAATCTAAGCTCAGTGCCATGGATGGTGCTCCATTCTCTGATCCTACTCTGTATAGGAGCCTTGCAGGTGCACTTCAGTATCTCACATTCACCAGGCCAGACATAACTTATGTTGTTCAGCAGGTGTGCTTATTCATGCATGCCCCCAGAGAGTCTCATTTCACTGCTCTTAAGCGTATCATTCGATACATTAAGGTCACTCTTGATTATGGCTGTACCTATACCCCTCTGCACCAAACAGGTTGCTTTCATATACGGATGCAGATTGGGCAGGGTGTCCGGACACGCGACGCTCCACCTCCGGCTTTTGTGTTTTCTTAGGGGATAATCTGTCTTGGTCTGCCAAGCGACATACTACCCTATCTAGATCCAGTGTCGAGGCTGAGTACAGAGGCGTTGCAAATGTAGTAGCTGAGATTTGTTGGCTCCGAAACTTACTGTTAGAACTTCAGTGTCCTTTGCGCGACATCTATTGTAATCGTGATAACATCTCTACCATCTATTTGTCTCATAATCCGCTCAAAGATCAACCAAACACATTGAGATAAACCTACACTTTGTTCGTGAGAAAGTTGCTTTAGGCCATGTCAGAGTGCTACATGTTCCATCATCCTATCAGTATGCAGACATATTTACCAAATGACTTTCCAGACAGTTATTTATTGACTTCAGATCCAGTCTCAGCGTCCGGCCTCCTCCCGCTCCGACTAAGGGGGTGTGTAAACGTGTAAATAGAGACAATATTATTCCCTATCCATAATTAGAATATTTTCATATATTGTGTAAATATAATTATGGTAAGACCAGAATTCCTCTTTTGTATAGGCTTAGAATTCCTATTGTATAAGGGATGAACACTGTACTCTATATATACTTTGATATTAATGAAAGACTCCCCAAGGGAGATTAATATCATCTTACATTGTCTTTTGTAAAACAAAACATAGGTCCTTACTCAATTGATGAAGAACAATGGCCTAGCATGTGTGTTTTAGAGCAATTTTGGGCTTAAAAACAATTATTTAATCTTTATTTTAAGGCTTTTGGTATTGTTACAATCAAGTTAATGAAGTAGTATGTAGCGGTGATAACAAAATGATGATCATAAGTAGCTAAAAAGAAAAAGTGAAGTACAAAAGTGGATTCGCTAAAGAGATTTTCACTCATAAAAATATGGCGTTCGTCTTCAACTGCTAGCGATCACAACTGTTGAAGTAAGAAAGAAGAAATGATATATGTTGATAAAATGCTAGATCTTAAAATGATATATGTTGATAAAATGATATATGTTGATAATTTAATATTTTAAGAATAAATTTATATATTGAAAACTACATGCAATGCAAAGTACTATAAGTTATAACTTTTCTTATATCAATTTGGTGAAAAAATACATCTTAAAATGTTGATCAAAGTTCATACAGTTTAAATTTCAAAAAGCGAAAAGTGACGTAAATAAGATCAGGCGGAATAAAAAAAAACAAACGTGTAACCTTTAAGAAATTATCTCAAATTTGACACGTGTCGAGATATTATATTTTTCCTTTTTTTTTTTTTTTTTTTTTTTTTTTTTATCACTTCCCATTTCCCACCGGAAAGCACTCCGAAGTCCTTCCCCACCATGCAAAAACTTCTCGACCTTTCATTAAAAATGACCAAAAGACATTAAGGTTTTGTCATCGGCGTAAATCTGAATTAATCGAGATAATTAATATCGAATACTAAAATATAATAAAAGAAAAAATAGTTTTTGTATTTATTTTTGGAAAGAATTATCCATAGAATTTGCGTTATATTATTTGACTAGGCAATTTTCTCATTTGTAAAGCATTCCCTCAATTTGACCTTTGCCATGTTTGAGCCAACTGTGTGCATAATATCACAACATTCACATCGATCCAACTGAAAAATAGAAAAGAAAAAAAAACAAATTAATTATTTTATTTTTACAAATATAATCGAATCTTCTTCTGCCTCAATTATTTATAGATTTAAATTTAAAACAATTAACAGTTTGGAAATTTATTAAATGTGAAATAAATTTCTATTAAATTATGACTTGAATAATTGGGGCCACATACGTCGGAAACATGGTTTCCACACACGTGCACATAAAGTGTCAATGATCGTAATTTTCTTAAATGAAAGAGATATTGGTACGTATACGAATTGTTTGAGACATGAGAGAATAGATGGTTATTGGCCAAATAACAAGTTTCACATTGGTAAACAAAGGGAAGACATGTGCAATGTGTTAAAAGATGAAACGAGTCATGAATCCCGCGACCCTCGTGGTGCTGGAGCGCCGCGACACCTTCATGTAGGGTCGCAGCGCCAAGTCCCTGAAGTTTCGCCAACTCTGCGGGATCGCGCGCTACGCTCTGAAGTTCAGCGCGCAGCGCTTTCCTGAGGCCGCAGGATCGCTTTCAAATTGGCGTTGGAGAAGAATAAAAGCGGCGTTGAGCTGACTTTGGAGGATTAACTCTTCATTATTCTGCTCTTGAATTCAGCCATTACTTGGCTGAATTGTAACTCCATACTAATGGCCATTACTTAGTCATTCAAAGCCATAAATTGGCTAGTTGGAGAGTCTTCTTCTCAACACTATAAAATGAGGTCTTTGGCTCATTTGCAAAACACACCTGACATTCACTAAACAATTCTGAAAAGGTCTTCTTCTCTTGCAATCACAAACGCTCAAAGATATTTCTTCCAAATCAAACACTTGAGTTCCATTTGCTCATTTGTTTGATTGCTGTTTTATCTTGGGAGATAAGTTGTTATTACAACCATTGAAAGGATATACGGGGCAATATTATTTTAAGGATAGATCAAGAACTTGGTCGACTCAGCAAGCCCTCATACTTGATCATCTAACAAATAGTTGTTGTTATTTTCCCGTTTTACACATTACCACTCACAAGCTTAAGATAATATCCGCTATTTCAACAACAACATGACTGGACAAGATCAATTCAATCAGTTCAACACTGAAGGTTTAACCGATGCTCAAGGCAATCCCATTGCCTTCAATCCCACTACTCAAGACACTAACACTGCCTACTCTCCAACTAATACTGGCATTTCTAATGCCTTCCAAACTACTATTTTTGGCACTTCTAGTGCTACCATCGCATTTCGCACTTCGTGCCACCATCGCTTTTGGCACTTCGCGTATCATCGCTGGCACTTCAAGTGCCACCACTGCTTTTGGCACAACTAGTGTCAACACTGGTTTTGGTACAACCAATGCCTCCACTGTTGCTCTGGGGACTTATAGTGCCTATGCTCCTGTCGAAGACGTCAACTACATCTATGCTCCTATTGGAGGCATTCCCGACGCCTTTACAACTACTCAAGGGGGCGTCACTGTCCCCACACCTGCTGGCTTTCACCATGAACGTCCTGAAAAGTTCATGGACACTCATTTTAAGAGATGACAGTAAAAGATGTTGTTTTTCCTGACGGTTATGAGAATGTCACGTTTCCTAACCGAAGACCCTCCACTAGTTGGGGAAGACGTGGACCCTCAGCCAAATAATTTGGCGAGAGGGGGCCAGTGTAACCATGTCACTAATGACATGAGGATGGTTCACGAAGCATGGAAACATAGTGATTTCATGTGTAGGAACTATATTCTAAACAGTTTGTCTGATCCACTATACATGGTATATTGCACCGTTGAAACTGTCAAGCAGTTATGGGACAAACTTCAGAAGAAATACAACACCAAAGATGCGGGTAGTAAAAAGTTCATCAGTGGGAAGTTCCTGAAATTTCAAATGGTGGACAACAAAAGTGTAACATCCCAAGTACAGTAATTTCAAATGATTCTACATCATCTGGATTTGAAAGGATTAAAGCCCAATGAACAATTCTTGATTGGAACATTTATCGAGAAGCTGCCTCCCTCGTGGACTGAGTTTATGAACTATCTAAAACTCAAAACGAAGGAGATGACTTTAGACAAACTTATTGTCAAACTCCAGATTTAGGAGGACAATAAGAAGGCCATGTCAAAGGGGGAACAACCCGCTGAAGCTAAGGCAAATCTGACGGAAGTCAAAGGGAACTCAAGCAAGATGCGAAAGTTCCAGAAGGAAGGCAAGCCCCAAACAACTGAAAAGTTCAAGGGCAAATGTAATCATTATGGTATAGTTGGTCACATAACCAAAGACTACCGCAAGCTCAAATGTGAGAATAAAGCCAAAGGCAAGGCCAAGACTAACATCGTTAAAGACACGCTCGTAGACAATATGATTCAGGAGTTCTCAGCCGTGGTTCTTGAAGCAAACCTCGTTGAGAATCCGGTGCAATGGTGGTTGGACACATGTGCCACTCATCACATATGTTCCAATAAAGAAGCCTTCTCCACTTATACACTAGTCTCAGACAAGAAGTTTTTCATGGAAAACAATTCTTCTTCAGATGTACTGGAGGTAGAAAAGGTGGTCCTAAAGATGACATCCGGGAAGGATTTGACTCTGAAGGAAGTGATGCATGTCCCAGAAATTCGTAGAAATCTGATTTCTGGACCTTTGTTAGTAAATGCTGGTTTTAGGCTAGTATTAGAGGCTAACAAATTTGTAATCACAAAGAATGAAACGTTTGTAGGAAGGGGCTTCGTCTGTGAAGGCCTCTTTAAGCTTAATGCTGCACTTGTAATGCCTTCTGCTTCAACTATCAATAAAATTACACCTTCTACTTACTTGATTGAGTCATCTAATCTATGACATAATAGATTAGGACATGTTAACTATCAATCTATCCAAAGATTGGTAAAGCTGGAACTATTGCCATCTATCGTCATAAACCCTCAACGTAAGTGTGAGGTGTGCGTAGATGCAAAACTTTCCAAGCGTCCCTTTAGATTCGTCGAACGGGATACCGCTCCTTTAGAACTTATACACACAGATATATGTGATTTGAAGTTTGCTAAAACTAGAGGGGGAACAAGTACTTTGTGACTTTCATAGATGATGACACAAGGTTTTGTTGCCTTTACTTACTAAAAAGTAAAGATGAAGCCTTTGAAGCATTCAAACGCTACAAAGCAGACGTTGAGAATCAACTAGGTGGACGGATTAAAACAATCTGTAGCGATAGAGGGGGAGAATATGTAGCGCATTTTGAAGAACTTTGTACCCAATCGGGTACAGTTCATCAAACCACGACTCCTTACTCACTTCAATAAAACGGGGTTGCTGAACGCAAGAACCGAACACTAAAGGAAATGATGAATGCTCTACTCATCAATTCGGGCATCCCTTAAACCATGTGGGGAGAAGTTGTTCTTATCGCAAATAGGATTCTTAACAGAGTCCCACACAAGGGTAAAGACAAGACTCCATATGAGCTATGGAAAAGAAAGAAACCTACCTACAAGTATTTGAAGGTATGGGGTTGTCTGGCCAAGGTAAAAGTACTTATGCCAAAGCAGGCCAAAATTGGACCTAAGACTGTGGTTTGCATATTCATCGGATATGTCAATAACAGTAGTGCTTATCGCTTCATAGTGCATAAGTCGGATCATCCAGACATCTATGAAGATACGATTATGGAATCAAGGAACGCATGGTTCTTTGAAGACACGTTTACATACAAGGAAAACAACATAACCTCTCACAAATGAAGTTATGATCAAGCCTCTGAGGAGCAAGAGGTAGGTGACTACCTAAATCCGAACGGTTCAGATCTAGTGAATTCTGAAGTAGGTGATTATTCAGATTTCAGTAATCCAGATTCTCAGGACTTGGAAGATTCAGAGATGGAACCAAGGAGAAAAAAAGGTCCCGGAAGGACAAGTCCTTCGGTCCAGACTTTGAAGCTTATTTGGTTCAGAATGAACCACGGACAATCGCCGAAGCATTGTCAACTCCAGAAGCACCACTATGGAAGGAAACTTTAGAAAGTGAGATAGAATCCATCCTGCATAACCACACCTGGGAGTTGGCTGAACTTCCCCCGGGACACAAACCATTGGGTTGTAAGTGGATCCTTAAACGGAAGTTAAAAGCAGATGGATCTATTGACAAATACAAAGCTAGGTTAGTAGTCAAGGGCTATCGCCAAAAGGAGGGCCTTGATTACTTTGACACATACGCTCCGGTGTTAAGAATGACATCCATACGTATGTTCATAGCTATCGCCGCCTTGCGGGATCTTGAAATACATTAAATGGATGTTAAGACTGTCTTCCTAAATGGTGATTTGGAAGAAGAAATATATATCGACCAACCCGAGGGGTATGTGGTTACAGGACAAAAGACAAAAGTATGTCTGTCACGACCCGAACCCGGACCCGTGACCGGTGCCTTAACCCGGGCACCCTAGTGACACAACATCAGAGAAAACCAGCGGAATGTAAACTCAAGATAAACAACCATTAAGATATAGAATAGTCTAGCCTAAACTGGCTAACCCAAAAGTACATAAACCGATAATACATCCTTAACGAACCAAGTTCTGACAAGACTACAGGCCTCTAAGAATGAATAACACTATGACGGGACAGGGCCCCGTCATGCCCCTGAATGTACAAAATAACAACAACTCCAGGGAGAACCATACCAAAAGTCGAGCCTCCGAAGAAATGGAGCTCCTGACACCTGAGTACAAGATCCTAGGAACGAGGATCTACCGCCGCTTCCTTACCACTGCAGATTTAACGCAGCCGGAAGGGGTCGACACAACGTACCAAGTATGTAAAACTGGAAAATACTGTAGTAATATCATAAGTCCAAAATACATTAAAGTTATAGATAAAACCAAATTATGTTGCACCGTGCCTTACTAATAATGAGAGTAACAAGTATACATTTTATAGCGTAAAAATAGGAGGCTCATGATCAAAACAGGGTACCTCGCCGTAGTATCATTAAGCAATCCTACTCGCGGGACTATTTCACCCGCATAGGTCCTGTGGACCCGCATGAGGTCATCCGCCTCGTCGTAGGACTATTTCACCCGCGTGGGACTATTTCACCGCATGGATCCCGTGGATCCGCATGAGTACCATCGCGTACTCGCGTGGGACTATTTCACCCGCATGGATCCTATGGTCGGATCCGCGTAGTACAAGCGCCGCACTCGCGTCATGGGTAGCAAATCCATGGCATAAATAATAACCCGGGTTTACCCAGTAACAATATATATATAACATAGCTCATCCGCTATCATACATAACATAAGCACTACCTACTATCATATCATAACATAAGCACTACCTACTTATCATATCATAACATAAGCACTACCGGCCTATCATATCATAACATAAGCACTACCGACCTATCATAACTTAAGCAAGTTAAGAATCACCTAACTTCTTATTAATAGTTTTAATACATCCTCTCATTTTAGTATACCTAAGGCACGATCATGTCTTTTAATAAAAATCAGAATTTAACCCAGTATCATGTACCTCTAACCTTTTAAGGAATAACTCTTTTTATACAAAAATTCCAAGATACTAATCACCATAGTATCAAGTTACGATTTCTTTTCAAACAAGTCACATTTCCTTTTAAAACTATCTCAAGCTTCTAAATTAAGTGACTTCATTCCTTGTAAAACCTTAGGCAATTCATGCCTTAAAACCATTTTCCTTTCACAAGTTCAAAACATCAAAACCTTTCTCCATTAAACTTTCACAAACTAATATAACCAACTCCCCATAAAGCCGTTATATTAGAGTTAAACAATAGTAAAACACATTCCCTTAAGTCCAAGGGATTTTTATACTTTTCTTTTAAAACGAAGCAAGTATCAAATGCTTATAACAAACGAAGATTTTCAAATCTTGTACGTCTACCGTACTACATAGGTACAACTAATCATGCTCAAGAGATAGGAAAGCTCCACATACCTCTTGGTCAATCCACAAGCTAAGTCCAATTTACTGCACGTAGTATGTCAACCTAAAATGACCACAATCGTTTATCAAGCTCTAATTACAAATGCAGAATTTCCAAGTTAAAGTCACCAATTTCCTACGGAAAATTGGGCAGCGTTCCTTTGTTTCTACATACATTGCCACCTTTTCCAAGGTCGATTTTTAATGCTCAAATGCCATGTTTAAGGCTCAACAACCAACCAACACGAGGATTACACACCTAAACTTTGGTGTGTAAAATTCAGCCCCACAAGTTACAATAACTAACCCAACAAGTCTAATGTAGTATTTAGGCAACAACACGCTCATAATATCCCCTAACCAATTCTTTCATAATCAACCCCATTTCTTACGCAACTACTCTAAGTGCATTTTTCCAACTACAAGTTCTTCCTATTAAACATGCAACACCCAATACCAACTACTGAGAAGAAATGTTACCTTAAGTTTTTGCCAAACTTATTCCAACACCTTGCTAGCCTTTTCTCCAAGAACACCACCACAATAGTCCTCACAAGCTTGTAATAACCTTTCCTTCCTATTACACTTTTCGATTTTTCCTTAGGCTAGAATTCCTCTGGGAATTTAGAGAGAAGGATGAGCTTTTAACTTAGAGAGAGATGGAGTGTAGAGATGAAATGTTGAAAGAAATGACCAAGTCTTGGTCAATATAATGCATGTAGCAGAATCGGATGGGGACACTTGTCACCCTCCCATGGCCTTTTAAAACAAAAATCAGACTTTCTAAGTTTTTTCCGCCCAAATTGCCCGCCTCGGCGCCACCTTCGCTTCCGGCCACGCGGGCGCGCAACTCTGCGGACCGGATCTTTTAGCGCGCCATGGCCTCGCTTCGTGCGGCGCTGAAACTCAGCGACCCCTCGATTTTCGAGCCGCGTACGACTTGGCCGCGCCCTAATCACTCGCCTTGGCGCGCGGCCTGCCTCCGGCGCGCCTGAGACCTGACGCGGTCGGGCGAACCACGGGTATAACATTCTCCCGCAGAAACATTCGTCGAATGTTCCTTCTAGCCTCACACAAAACACAATATAAACATATCTTCTTAACTATTCCTTTGCAAATAAGAATGCTCCCGAGCCACAACATTACTCAAGCATAATCAACTAAATCAAAACTAACAAGCGGGAAAGTGGGTTACGGAGGTGTAGGGAATAAGTGAGGATACTTCTTCATCATGTCATCCTGCTTCCGTCATTTCCTCCTGTTCTCGTTCGCCATAAGACGCTTGGAAGCCACGTCCTTCGTCCGAAGTCGTCTAACCTGACGATCGAGTATCGCTATGGGACTCTCCTCATACGATAACTCATCTGTCACCTGGACATCCTGAATCGGGTGCACTCTGAGGCGGATCTCAACGATTTCGTAACATGAACCGTGAAAAAGCGGATGTCCGCCACAAGATCGGACGGCGGATCAACTCGCCGGCAACCTTGCACTCTTGGACAATGCGAAACGGCCCGATGTACCTTGGTGAGTTTCTTTCCTCCCAAATCTCATCACACCGCCCATGGGTGTGGCTTTCGAAAGACCCAATCATTAACCTCAAACTCTAAGTGTCGGCGCGATGATCTGCGTATGATTTCATGCGACTGCGGGCCGCCAATAACCGCTCTGGATAAGCTTCACCTTATCCATTTGCTGTGAACCAAATCGGCCCGATTAATCGCACTTCTCCACTTCAAACCAACATGGGTGACTGCACTTCCTCGTATAAGGCCTCGTAAAGGCGCCATCCGAACACTAGAATGGTAGCTGTTGTTATAAGCAAACTCCACGAGGTAAATGATCCTCCAGCTACCCCGAAATCAATAACACAAGCGCAACATATCCTCGAGTGTCGGATAGTGCGCTCGGCCTGTCCGTCCGTCCGAGGATGAAGCGCCGTCTTTGAGACTCACTGTGTCCCTAATCCTCCACGGAAGGACCTCGAGAAGTTAGCGAAGTGGCCCGGGCTCCTCTATCGATATAATCGACACGGGACTCGTGCAATCTCACAATCTCTCTAATATATAACTGGCATAGTCCTCGGTGGCGTCGTCTGGCGGAAGAAAGTGGGCTGATTTCGTCGACTGTCATGATAACCCAAATGGAATCATGTCTCCTGCAGGTGCGAGGTAACCTCGTAATAAAGTCCATGTTGACCACCTCCACTTCCACATGAATATCAATAGCTGTAATAGCCACCGCTTCGGTGCTCAACCTTAACTCGGACAATTAGGACACTGGGCAACAAAACCGCCACGTCCTCTTGAACCATCCGCGTACATGCACTCTGAGGTCATGGTACATCTTAGTCGACCGGATGAATCGAATAACGAGCCGTGTGCCTCCCAAGAATCTGGCGGCGAAGTCTGTCACATCGGGAACACACAACCGGCCTCGAATCTTAGCACCCGTCCGGTGCTACCTCAAATAGACACTTCTCTTCCGGAGAGCTGCGTCTCGATGCCGTGCCAAAATCGGATCCTCATCGTCGCCTCTTCACCTCGCCGACGATGGAAGACTCGGCGACCTCGAACCAATTCGTTACTAACGGAATCACCAAACGAACCCCAAGGCTTGCTAACGGTGTAGCTCTCGGACCATATCCGCTCTGCGTGCGAACATCGGATAGACTACCCATCGATCTGCGACTAAGGCATACGCCACTACATGGCTTTCCTGGGTGGTGCGAATATCAACATCGTAATCCTTAAGTAGCTCCAACCGCGTCTGCCGTAAGTTCACTCCTCTGGTGAAGATGTCGAGACTCTTGTGGTGCGTGTAAATGTCCACATGAACTCCATATAAATAATGCCTCCGGATCTTGAGGCATGAATCACTGCTTTGCCGACTCAAGTCATGTGTGGGATAGTTCTTCTCATGTTTCCTAATTTGCCGGGATCGTAAGCTATAACGCCGTCTTCGCGTCAAGACGCTGAGCGACACACTGGCGCGTCACAATAAACCACGTATCCATCTAAACCCTCCGGAAGTAAGAGCGAGGCGGTCGTCAACTTCTCCTTTAGCATCAAAACTTTCCTCACAAGTATCCGTCCGGCGAACATAGTGCCTTACGAGTCGGCTTAGTCAAAAGTCTTTGAAATAGAAGCAAACTTCTCCACAAACCTCCGATAATAACTGCAAGGCCCAAGCTGCGCCGCATGCCGGTGTAGTGGGTCTAGGCGGTATTATTTGCCTCGATCTTTCTTTGTATCAACGAATACCATCGGCTCAGATAACATGTCCTAAGAAAGCCATCAATCCGGCCAAAACTCGCGTTTGAGAACTTGGCATACAATCGCCGGTCACGAGGACTCAACACCGTCCTCAAATGATCTGTATGCTCGCTGCTCGTGCGTGAATACACCAAGATATCATCAATGAACACTATAACGAACATATCGAGAATGGCTCGAACACCCTATTCATCAAATCCATGAATACCGCTGGAGCGTTGGTCAATCCAAAAGACATTACCCTGAACTCATAGTGCCCATACCGGGTCCTAAATGCGGTCTTCGGGATATCTGCCTCTCTAACTCGCACCTGATGATAACCAGATCGCAGGTCGATCTTGGAAAAACATCTCGCACCCTGCACCTGGTCAAACAAATCATCAATCCTGGGGAGGGGATATCTATTTTTGATGGTTACCTTATTCAATTGCACGTAATCAATACGCATCATGACGTCCCATCTTTCTTCTTTACAAACAACACTGGCGCTCCCCAGGGAGAAACACTAGGCCTAATAAAGCCTTTTTCTAGCAAGTCCTTCAGCTGGTCTTTCAGTTCCCTCAACTCGGCAGGTGCCATTCTGTATGGCGGAATAGATATCGGTCGAGTGTCTGGTGCCAAATCGATGCAAAACTCAACCTCCCTCTCAGGAGGGATACCCGGAAGCTCGTCTGGGAAAACGTCTGGAAACTCTCTAACCACGGAATCGATCAAGGTCGGCATCTCACCTCGATGATCGAATACGAACCAAATGGTAAATATACCCTTTCCGTACCATCCTCCTAGCCTTGAGGTAAGAAATAAACCTACCGCCGGCGACGGTACTCGCTTCCACTCGATAACAGGCTCACCAGAAACGGAACCGAACTAACCTCTCTGCGGTCTACATTGGCATAGCAGACGATAGCCAATCCATACCCATAATCACATCGAAGTCGTATGTCCAACTCTATCAAGTCGGCTAGAGTCGGCGACCATCTATAGTCACCGGGCAAGCCTTATATACGCTCGGCTAACACAAGCACTACAGGCGTAGCCACCTCAAAGGATTCTATGGACTCGGGCTCATCCCTATTCTACCCGGCAATATGAGGAGATATATGGGGCGGTAGAACTCGGATCTATCAAAGCATAAACATCACAAAGAAGAAACCAACAATGTACTGTGGCGACATCGGTGGCGCCTCGCAGTCTGGCGGTGGACATAGCATAAATGCGGTTCGAGGACGGGCTGGAACCTCTACCACGACCCTGCGCGGCACATGCGTCAGTGAATACCACGCCCTCGGGCGCATCGCCATCGACGATGAAGATCCGATCCCGACCGCCGGTTGAGCCATCATATTCCGCCACTGCGGACGGACAATCTCTCCTCAAATGGCCTGCGCCGCAAGAATAACAAGCTCACGGAGGAACACGACACCCCATAATGGCAATCACCACATCGACCACCGCGAGGCATAGGTGGCCTCGTCGACGGAACTACGGTCCTGCGGAAACGAAGCCACGGAACCCCGCCCCGCTCCGAATACTCAGACGTCCGAAGATGGTGGAGGTGCTCTGAGCGGCGTGGTGCAACCACGGTGCTTCTTGAGGTTTGTCTGCCGAAAACTACCAGAGGACCTGCTGTCTGGCCTCTTCTGCGATACACATCGATCGTCGGCCCTGCGTTCACACCCGAGGGCATGTGCTGCGTGCGGGCAATGTCCATGCGGTGAAGAGCTACCCCGAGCAACTCTCGGCCAAGTGATCATCGAGTCTGTGACATAGCGGTGCACCGTCCTCCATGTGCGCTACCAATGCGGGCACATACTCACCAATGAGTCAAACTCCACGTTGTATTCGGACCGTCCTCCCATTCTCTCGGCGTCAAAAATCTATCGGCGAGCCCTCTCATCTGCGGAGGCAAGAAATGGCTAAGGAATGCCTCGAGAACTTCGTCCCCAAACGGCCGAAGCGCATGCTCCTCCGGATCCCCACGACCGTACGATCCAATCGCCAGTATCCGCACGATGCGAACTCAAAGACCATCGACTCGGGCCTCAAGCCCCGATCACCGCCATGATCCACAGAATCGGATAAACTCCGAGGATCATCCTCGTGTCTCGACCGTAAAACTCCGGTGGCTACAACTCAAAATCTTCGCCTCGAGCTAGCGGCTGTCTTGAACTACAGGCTGGAATCGCTGTCTCCAACCTATCCTCTGTCGCCACGATCTCGGCGATGAATCGCTATCTCTTGTAGCCCATATCCTCCGCCACGCCGCTGGATCGAGGCTCGTATCGCGGTCTCGTGAGCCATGCTGCCGCTCTGGGGTTGGCGACGTCGTAGAACTTCATTGTCCGGAACACCTCGTCCAGTAAGGCGGGCACGTGCCTCAGTGACCCTCGATTGCCTCTACCGGTAGTTCTCTGCCGCTTGCCCTTCTGGGCTGCGGTTGCCTTGCGCGGAGACATAACTGATACAGGAAAAATACGTCAGAGGAAATTCAACCTATAACACAGCTCTATTGCACGATCTTAGAGTGAAAGAATGGGAACCAATCCTAACTATCCTGCAGCCTCCTGATTATAGATGTGGTGCCTGACACACCGATAATCAAGACTACTAGATACGGCTGTAGACTCTTTCCGAGGATTAAGCGCTCGATACCACTTTTGTCACGACCGAACCGGACCGTGGCCTGCCTTAACCGGGCACCCTAGTGACACAACATCGAGAAAACCAATGAATGTAAACTCAAGATAAACAACCATTAAGATATAGAATAGTTCAGCCTAAATCGGCTAACCTAAAAGTACATAAACCGAATAAATACATCCTTAACGAACCAAGTTCTGACAAGACTACAGGCCTCTAAGAATGAATAACACTATGACGGGACAGGGCCCCGTCATGCCCCTGAATGTACAAAATAACAACAACTCCAGGGAGAACCATACCAAAAGTCGAGCCTCCGAAGAAATGGAGCTCATGACACCTGAGTACAAGATCCTAGGAGGATCTACCGCCGCTTCCCTGCGGCAGATAACGCAGGAAGGCGGGTGACACAACGTACCAAGTATGTAAAACTGGAAAATACTGTAGTAATATCATAAGTCCAAAATACATTAAAGTTATAGATAAAACCAAATTATGTTACACCGTGCCTTACTAATAATGAGAGTAACAAGTATACATTTTATAGCGTAAAAATAGGAGGCTCGTGATCAAAACAGGTACCTCGCCTGTAGTATCATTAAGCAATCCTACTCCGGGACTATTTCACCCGCATAGGTCCTGTGGACCCGCGTGAGGTCATCCGCCTCGTCATAGGACTATTTCACCCGCACGGACTATTTCACCCGCACGGATCCCGTGGATCCGCGTGAGTACCATCGCACTCGCACGGGACTATTTCACCCGCATGGATCCTATGGTCGGATCCGCACGAGTACAAGCGCGCACTCGCGTCATGGGAAGCAAATCCATGGCATAAATAATAACCCGGGGTTTACCCGTAACAATATATATATAACATAGCTCATCCGGCTATCATACATAACATAAGCACTACCGGCCTATCATATCATAACATAAGCACTACCGGCCTATCATATCATAACATAAGCACTACCGGCCTATCATATCATAACATAAGCACTACCGACCTATCATAACTTAAGCAAGTTAAGAATCACCTAACTTCTTATTAATAGTTTTAATACATCCTCTCATTTTAGTATACCTAAGGCACGATCATGTCTTTTAATGAAAATCCGGGAATTTAACCCAAGTATCATGTACTTAACCTTTTAAGGAATAACTCTTTTATACAAAAATTCCAAGATACTAATCACCATAGTATCAAGTTACGATTTCTTTTCAAACAAGTCACATTTCCTTTTAAAACTATCTCAAGCTTCTAAATTAAGTGACTTCATTCCTTGTAAAACCTTAGGCAATTCATGCCTTAAAACCATTTTCCTTTCACAAGTTCAAAACATCAAAACCTTTCTCCATTAAACTTTCACAAACTAATATAACCAACTCCCATAAAGCCGTTATATTAGAGTTAAACAATAGTAAAACACATTCCCTTAAGTCCAAGGATTTTTATACTTTTCTTTTAAAACGGCAAGTATCAAATGCTTATAACAAACGAAGATTTTCAAATCTCAGACGCTCACCGTACTACATAGGTACAACTAATCATGCTCAAGAGATAGGAAAGCTCCACATACCTCTTGGTCAATCCACAAGCTAAGTCCAATTTACCGCACGTAGTATGTCAACCTAAATGACCACAATCGTTTATCAAGCTCTAATTACAAATGCAGAATTTCCAAGTTAAAGTCACCAATTTCCTACGGAAAATTGGGCAGCGTTTCCTTTGTTTCTACATACATTGCCACCTTTTCCAAGGTCGATTTTTAATGCTCAAATGCCGTGTTTAAGGCTCAACAACCAACCAACACTGAGGGATTACACACCTAAACTTTGGTGTGTAAAATTCAGCCCCACAAGTTACAACAACTAACCCAACAAGTCTAATGTAGTATTTAGGCAACAACACGCTCATAATATCCCCTAACCAATTCTTTCATAATCAACCCCATTTCTTATACGCAACTACTCTAAGTGCATTTTTCCAACTACAAGTTCTTCCTATTAAACATGCAACACCCAATACCAACTACAAGAGAAGAAATGTTACCTTAAGTTTTGCCAAACTTATTCCAACACCTTGCTAGCCTTTTCTCCAAGAACACCACCACAATAGTCCTCACAAGCTTGTAATAACCTTTCCTTCCTATTACACTTTTCAGATTTTTCCTTAGGCTAGAATTCCTCTTGGGAATTTAGAGAAGGATGAGCTTTTAACTTAGAGAGAGATGGAGTGTAGAGATGAAATGTTGAAAGAAATGACCAAGTCTTGGTCAATATAATGCATGAGAATCGGATGGGGGGACACTTGTCACCCTCCCATGGCCTTTTTAAAACAAAAATCGACTTTCTAAGTTTTTCCGCCCAAATTTCCGCCTCGGCGCGGCCTCGCTTCCGCGCGCGCGCAGACTCTGCGGACCCGGATCTTTTGGCGCGCCACGCTTCCCATGGCGGCTGAAACTTCAGCGACCCTCGATTCGGAGCGGCCCGACTTCAGCCGCGGCCTACAATCACTCAGCGCGCGCCGCTCGCCTCGGCGCGGCTGAGACCCCGACGCGGTCGGGCGAACCACGGGGTATAACAATGTCGGCTTGTTAAATCACTGTACGGGCAGAAACAAGCTCCTAAACAATGACACAAAAAATTTGATAGTACTCTACTATCAAAAGGGTACGCCATTAATGGAGGTGACAAATGTGTCTACAAGAAAGAAAATGTCGAATCCTTCGTCATGATATATCTATATGTAGACGACTTGTTGATCACTGAGAGCAGTTCTAGGATAATCCTAGAAACTAAGAATATGTTAAAACAGTGTTTTGACATGAAAGATATGAGCATTGCAGATGTCATCTTATGAATCAAGATCTCTAAGACATCTAATGGACTGGTCTTATCTCAATCTCATTACATCGATGATGTACTGAAGAAATTTGGGATGTTCGACAGTTCATCGGTATCTACACCATTGTATATAAGTCAAAAGATTGACAAACATCTTGGTAAGCCCGTACGCCAGAAGCAATATACGCAGGTGATTGATAGTCTGATGTATATCACAAACTGCACTCGACCTGATATCGCTCATGCAGTCAATAAATTGGATAGACTCACTCGAAATCCAAGTGAGGATCACTGGAAAGCGTTGAACTGGGTACTACGATTCCTAAAGTTCACGATACATTTCGGGTTACACTATTTAAGATATCCAGCGGTACTAGAGGGGTACAACGATGCAAACTGGATATCAGATAGCGATGACATCAAGTTCACCTCGGGCATTATTTCATTGATTACATAAAGTCTAAGGAAAATATCGCAGATCCCTTGACGAAGAGAATACCCAAAGATCAGTTGTTCTGTCTGTCTAGGGGAATGGGCTTAAAACCCAAACAATAAGAACCGATATAGTGGACACCCAACCTTAAAGACTGGAGATCCCAGGAATAAGGTTCAATGGGAAAACTAAACTGTAAGGTTCCGTGAGCTCTTCGGTAGAAGCAAGAGCACTTCGGTAGAAGCAAGATCACTTCAGATGATGTGTCTTTCTTAAGAAACATAATTCAAGGTCGTTCCCGTGATAGACAAAAAGTGCTACCTGTAAGAGGGGTAAAGGTTAAATTTCCAAACCTTTAATGTTCCTCAACATTTGAGGTTAGGTTGGGGAAATTTTTAATGGTTCCTAATGCTTGTGTATCAGGGTATTACATAGTACCTTGTAGGAGACCACCTATTTAAGTGCGAGGACAGACCACCTCAAATGAACGCACTTAAGAATTCAAGGGTGTCCACGACCCACGACGGACAAAACACTAGAAAGATTGAGTAGGAAAGGTGTTGTGTTGGTACTATTGTCTTGGCATATACTAAACACTGACGGTTCAAGACATCATGTTCACCGCGCAGTAAATATGTCTGATGGTAGTCTACTATGGAAGGTTCAAAGCTCCAGCTACCTCTCCAGATGCAACATCGATCCGCTGAGTGATTGCTCGAAAGACACCATGTGTGTGCGCCAAAATCTCTTCCAAGAGGGGATTGTTGGAAATTTACTAAATGTGAAATAAATTCCTATTAAATTATGACTCGAACAATTGGGGCCCCACACGTCGGAAACATGGTATCCACACACGTCCACATAAAGTGCCAATGATCGTAATTTTCTTTAATGAAAGAGATATTGGTACGTATACGAATTGTTTGAGACATGAGAGAATATATGGTTATTGGTCAAATAACAATGGTTTCACATTGGTAAACAAAGGGAAGACATGTGCAATGTGTTAAAAGATGAAACGAGTCATGAATCGCCGCAGCCCTCGTGGTGCTGGAGAGCCGAGGCACCTTCAAGCAGGGTCGCGGCGCCAAGTCCCTGAAGTTCCGGCGCCACGGCGCCACTCTGCAGATCGCGCTACGCTCGAAGTTCGCGCGCATGGCGCATGACTGCCG
This sequence comes from Przewalskia tangutica, assembly GCA_029844215.1. NCBI lineage: Eukaryota > Viridiplantae > Streptophyta > Magnoliopsida > Solanales > Solanaceae > Przewalskia > Przewalskia tangutica. The sequence goes on from CM056726.1 coordinate 959,152, forward strand.
ATCGGTTGGAGAAGAATAAAAACTGACATTTGAGCTGACTTTGGAGGATTAACTCTTCATTATTCTGCTCTTGAATTCAGCCATTATTTGGCGAATTGTAATTCCATACTAATGATCATTACTTGGTCATTCAAAGCCATAAATTGACTAGTTGGAGGGTCTTATTCTCAACACTATAAAATGAGATCTTTGGCTCATTTGCAAAACACACTTGACATTCACTAAATAATTATAAAATTGTCTTCCTCTCTTGCAATCACAAACACTCAAAGATCTTTCTTCCAAAGTAAACACTTGAGTTCCCTTTGCTCATTTGTTTGATTGTTGTTTTATCTTGGAAGATGAGTTGCCATTACAACCGTTGAAAGGATATACGGGACAATATTATCTTAAGGATAGATCAAGAATTTGGTCGACTCAGCAAGCCCTCATATTTGATCATTTCCAGATTTCTAACAAATAGTTATTGTTGTTATTTTCCCGTTTTACACATTACCACTCAGAAACAGTAATGAAAAGAAATATGCAAATTATGGTATATTGCAATCACAAACACTCAAAGATCTTTCTTCCAAAGCAAACACTTGAGTTCCCTTTGCTCATTTGTTTGATTGTTGTTTTATCTTGAGAGATAAGTTGTCATTACAACCGTTGAAAGGATATACGGGGCAATATTATCTTAAGGATTGATCAAGAATTTGGTCGACTTAGCAAGCCCTCATATTTGATCATTTCCAGATTTCTAACAAATAGTTGTTGTTATTTTCCCGTTTTACACATTACCACTCAGAAACAGTAATGAAAAGAAATATGTAAATTATGGTATATTATATAGTTAAATGTAACATGGCAATTGACTTTTAAATAGGAAAAGAAAATCATTTACAAATATATACAAGACAAACATTCTAGGAAACAACTTATAGAACATGAGACAATTATATTGTATTAGGTTTATATTTTAAAAAAAGTTTAGTGATCACTGATCATCCATAAAATTATCGGTACTTTATCTCAAGTTCACAAGTCATTAAATAACATTGAAGCATATGTATGTGTGTATATATAAAAGGCAAAAATACTTTAAAAAAAAAACTTACCTCTGTACGTTTTGTTCTAAGAGAGTAGACTTGAATCTTGTCGACATAATTTGCCGGATGGTTGCCGCCGGTCGGACAACCCGGCAACCAACGTACCGCCGATCGGGAATACGTTACCAAATTTTCATTTTTACCCCTTGTTTCCCCAATAGATTTTAAGAAAAAAACATGAGGAGTTTCACAAGAATCCTTTGCAAATGATCTCGTATTAAACATGTATAATGGAGGTTTCTCATCATGTTTATTGGACCATGCATCAAATGTTTCAATAGGGTTAAGTAAATAACTTCGAGGCATAATTCTCTCGTAAATATGAATTGAATATCCCCATGATATTGAAAATGTCCAATTGCTAGACCTATGGTGACATATTGTTTGTTGTAACATGCGAGTTTGATCGAATTTTGATGTTTTCATAAGGTGTCTTGTTGATTGTATACGGTTCATTGTAGGGAAAAGTGGCGCTACTGCATCAAAATGGTGAAGGGACATTAATGGTGCTTTTGGATGCGACGATAATAATCCTGAAATGTCACCGGTCAGATCGATCTGCAAGAGAAAATTCGAGTACTATAAGTTAAATAACAAAAGAAAAATGAATTACGACATTGTAACATATTTTCTTTCTTTTAAAAAAGTATTTGAGTAAAGATAGTGTCACAAATATATATAGCCCGCAAACGATTTTCTATAATAGGAAATATTTGTTAAAAACGAAAAATAATAATAGAAGCATCTCAACATTTGATGTCATGGTCCATGGCGGAGATAATAATTTCATCAAGGAAATTTTAAAATACTTTCTTGTAATTAGAGGATTCAACAATATATATATATATACACACACATACATAAACATATTTTTATGTACACAATATAAGTTTTCAGCAAAGGGAATTCAGTTGAACCCCTTTTAATAAACATGGCTACGCCATTAGTCGTGACTTAAAGTTATGTATATTGACGGTATGGAGATATTTACATAATTATGTCACTTATGAAGTAATTACTGATAAATCTTTATAATAAATATGAATAAATTGGTAACTTAATAAACATATATAGTAACTAACATACTATAATAATTTTAATTATGCTGGTGACATAGAATAACTCAAATACTGATGTAACTTGTGTAAGCACACAAAATTCTTTGAACTTTCAAAGGGTTGACCTTCACCAATCTCTCTCTCATTATGCATTTCTTCTTTTCCTTCTTTTTGTTTGGTGATCGAAGATGTGGATTTCATCTATGTTGCTCCCCTTCTAGAAATATCGTGGGGTGTGTGTTGAATTCTCCAAATAGTATAGATAAAATCACATTGTCTTCACCAAACAAACTAAAAAGAAAAGGAAATATGTTGGCCAGTCAACCTAGTCAACCTGATATAAGTATGATATCATTTTCGTAGAGTCCAAGAAACGTTAACATACCTGATGAAGACCTTTAAGAGGAGAAAAACTAACACCAAGATCCACAATACAAGCCATAGTAATAAGATCAGCAGATCCTAAAAATGGATATCTCCTTAAACAACTATCCATATCTTCAGCCAATGCTTTTGCCAATGGGTAACTCAAAATAAATCCAGCACCACCAAAACCTTGATTAAATGAGTACCAAAAATTTGACAAAATGTACTCGCTTTGAGCCCCAAAATAGTAGTACTTATTGTGGTCATATTTTGCAAGAACATCAACAATATTATCCAAGAAAAATATCGTATCGTCGTCCCCCATAACCACCCATCTAACACCTTTATGTTCTTCTAATTCAAAAACCTCCTTGATTCCATGTACCATTCTAGCCATAATTGGTGCAACATGTTGAGTTTCTTGGACTAATTTGGTTATATCATGTGAAACTCTATAAGGGGGTGAATTTTGAGACCATGGTAACAAATTTGCAGTAGGGGCCACATCAAGAAACAAGTACCCTCTAGTCAATTTTGGCCTCCACCATGATTCAATGTAATTTTTCCTATATTGCCATGCTTTTTCAGAACCAAGTAGGCCAAAAACTAAATGGCTAAGATTTGTGGGGTTGGTGTCATTTGATGAAATATTAAAAGAAATTGGTGATTTTGGTAAATTATTAGAAAATTCTAATAACTCATAAGGTGAAGTACAATCTTGATCTTTGAAGAGAAAAATTGAGGCTAAGTAAAGAATTAAACCTGAAAATAGGACAGCTTTGCAAAAGCCAGCTACAACATATTTGTCAAATAAAGATACAAACTTGTCTCTCAATGAATCAAATGAAGGTAGTAACATTTCTCTCTTTGAATTGTGAATGAAGAATCAACTAAAATGTAACTTTTGAAGGCTGCTAATACATAAATTATTTTATTAATTCTTGAAGAGGTTGCTTCTTAGAAATTGTATGTTCATGACTAGGGTGACATCTTGGAATTATTTAAGTAGTTTCCTAGTTTTGAAGTCCATTACAAGGAACGCCATCATTTGAATATGTGTAATCTATTGGTATACTCTAAAAAGGTGACTACAAAAGCCATTGTATGACAAGAAATTTACCCGTATGGGCGTAGCTCAGTTTATTTTAAATTATCCCAAGTATGCAGATTCAAGACTGTGCATGATGTGGGAGTTTCATTTCTCTTTTGTAAGATCGTGACATCATGTCTTCCACTTAGTTGAAATACATTTCGCCTTTTTGCCCCTAAATAATGACAAGAAATTTTCATTTAGAGGTAAATAAAATAATTTAAACACATAATACATTTAAAAAGTATACTACAGGGTAGAGAATATGCAAGTAGTTACATGTAATAATATAAGACTAAAGCTCCAAAATTAAATCTTCAAATTGCAAAATCTGCTCCAAATTTTTGGCCCAAGATATAACTGTTGGCTTTTTAGAAATTTTTAAAACTTACTTTTGTATGTTAATATAAAAATCATTTATGACCCTATTTTGCCCCCTTTTCTTGCATTAATGGATCTTTGTAAAGATTGTAATTTGATTGATTGTAGAAGCTAGTAATTATTGGGTTATTGGCAGTTGTTATTAAAATATCGTGTTATGATTTTAAGATAATGTATTATCTAGTTCATTATTAGAAATTTAATTTTTTGCCAAACTTATCTGTATATAGGATTATGATTTGTGGTAATGATAATGAACGTCATTAATGAAGGTTTTACATAATTTGAGATTAGCAAATATGCGTTTGGTATGATTGATTATTCTTAATAATTTTTAGAACTTATGTATATAAGTCATTCTTCATGTTTTTCATAAAATAAGTGAAATATGTTTTGAAAAACTATGATCAAACACATTTTTAAAATTTGAAAAAATTCATTAAATCAGATTTTTTAAATTTCTTTTTTGGAATCTATGGCCAAACATTAGCTTACTAAGTAGTGATTATTTATATAGTAGGTGATAAGTAGGAAGATATCACTGTGATTAGACTACAAAAATAATCAGCATTAGCAACAAAATTCGTTGCTAACTAGCATGTAGATAAAAAGATTTTGATAATTTGTCGTTAAATAGGATTAGCAGCGAGTAAACATTGTTTAGTGATAGAAGTTATCCGTCTTTGATTCCTATTTTTTTTAGTAATATAAAAATGATAAAATGAAAACGTACGTTGACAATATTAACATTATGAGAAAATGTTAAGATTATAGATTGTATTAGCAGGATATGAAATTAAGCTTCATTCACTAGTAGTTGGGAGAGAATGGTAGAAGAGGGAGAAGATATTTTTGTGAAGCCTTTTCTTATTTTCTTAATCAACATTACAAAGGACCTTACATTTATAAGCAACTAATCTAACAAACTTTAACTACTTAACTCTAACTAACTATATATATCTCTAACACCCCCTCAAGCTAGGCACTGAAAACAGAGTTTTCAGTCCTGGCTTGGAAACAATAGCAAAACACTCTACTAACAAGCCGCCACGAAGAATCCCTCATTCTCTAGTCACACTTGGACCAGAGAATCCCTCGATTCTACCTATGCAAACTCTTAGAATAAGCTCAAATATGCAGTGGAGTCTCCCTCAATTTCTAGTCCAATTCCGGTTAGAAATTCTTCGATTCTCCTGTTCTGAGCTAAACAAATGAAAACAGGCAATCGAACAGCTGATCGACCTGTGAAAACTTGAAGAATTTCCTGTATAAGTAGTTCTCTCTTTCACACTTAACTTATTTTTAGATTGTGACGAAGAGTGCTGGCTTCCAGAGCACATATGGCCCCTGACAATGAATTGCAATGCTCTCCATCAATCATACTCCAGTTTTCCAAACATGGCCCTTGTCATTTGAGGATGAAATGCAGCTTCACATTTTGCCACAGCAGCTGCAGCTGAATTCTTTTGGACTTCACTGAATGCCGCAATTTCAAAGTAGTCAACCAAGCATTGTATAGGTTCCTCTCTGCTGTTGTTGTCTGTGCCCTTAGAGCAGCTTCTACTCGTGCATTGATATATCGCCATTGCAGGTGCCGATTATATAGAAGCCTTAATTCATGTGCATCAACTATCTGGTTTTCTCCAACCCTTCATCTTCTTGCATCAGCATCAAAACTCAATTGAAAGAATGTAAGAAATAATCCCTTGATTATTCTCATTAATAAAAGACATATATATAAAAGTTATCGGGAAAATCCTCTTCCTATTCTACCTAGGAATCCCTATTCTATAAGAATACTAACTTTACAATTATGGTAATATTACACTACTAATTAAGGTACAAACTTAAGTCTAATATTTACCAAATATACAAAGGAAAGAGACCCACTCGGATGGACCATTCTCGGCTGGGCCAATATGGCCGATATACTTTAACACACCCCGCAGTCATAACGGACGATCTTCGTACGCTGATACTGTCTCTAAAATCTTCAAAAAACACTGAGGGAAGACCCTTTGTAAAGATGTCTGCAATTTGATATCTCGAAGAAACACGACAGACGCGTAAAGTTAGACGAGAGAGTACATTGATCGGATGTCATGTGGATATGACGTCGGTGTCCATGTACCAATTAGGGTCTGGTTGAGTCAAGCCAAGCGTGTGCATCGCTGCTTCAATGTCGGTCTGAGTGTGCCCCACTGCGTGGTGGGCCTGATGGAGGTGAGGCCCAAGTATCGATCATGAGACCGCCATACGCTGTATGTGCCACGAATCGGGTCGGGAGAAGCTAGCAGCGGTGCGTGTACGCCGATATTGAGCCGCCCGTGCAAGGTTGTGTCGCGCGCCGTAAGGTGAGCCGCGGCGATTCTTGCGCCGGGACCCATCGCCATCGACTGCAGGGCCCCTGTGGGTTCCATGATTGCTGTTGCTGCTGACGATTGGCCCCGTTGTTGCCGCCACGATTCTTGCCATTATTCTTCCGATTTAGGCCTTTCTTACCACCCCCGTTGTTGCGATTTTGGATCACGTTGGCTGAATTGAAAGAAGAAAAATTGGAAGCAGTCATCATACCGATAGGACTGGCCCCAATCGCCACTTTCTTAGCTAATCCGGCTTTTTTCAAAGTAAGCATAGAACGAGCTTGATAAAATCCTGCAGGGGATTACTATGACGAATAACTGAAGCAACACCGCTATAGGCCTCTGACAGGCCTGCAACCATCTGAAGAACTAGACGACTATTAGAGATAGGAGAACCCACGTTGCTGAGTTTGTCTGCCAAGTCCTTGAGGCGTTTGCAATAAGAAGAAACGTTTTGAAAATTCACCATGGCCACTTGTGAAAATTCCTGTTCAAGGATAACAATTCGAGAATGACTGTTATCTTGAAAGATATCTCGCAATCGATCCCACACTGCCATAGCTGTGGAGTTGGGTTCCATAATCATCTGTAAAAGGTCCAAGAAAATAGTGACATAAATCCACTGAAAAACCTTGGAATCAAGCATGTCCCATAATTCTGGGTCTGCTTCTTTAGTGTGCACAGTAGATGTAGACGCCTTATCACCCTCCTTTGAAGGAGTAAGAGGGATGATGTTGTGAAGAACTTTATGTGCTTTAATATGAATCTTGAATAACTCCGCCCACGTCCCATATTGGACGTTTTCAAGATCAAGAACAATAGGGATGACGCTCTTGATGTTAGAAACTGAGAGTGCAGGATGAAAATTGTTCTTATCAGCCATAGAAAATAGAACAACAAAATTCAGAGAAGGGAATTTGAGAAAGAGGATTTTGGAAGAGAAGATACTCAGTTTTGTTAAAAAGGAAGAACACAAAAATCGAGAATTTGAGGATCCACAAATCCGAAAAAGAGAAGAAATTTTGAGGAGCGGAAGCGAGGTAAAGAGAACCTAGACTCTTGATACCATGAAAGAATGTAAGAAATAATCCCTTGATTATTCTCATTAATGAAAGACATATATATACAAGTTATAATGAAGATCCTCTTCCTATTCTACATAGGAATCCCTATTCTATAAGAATACTAACTTTATAATTATGGTAATATTACACTACTAATTAAGGTACAAACCTAAGTTTAATATTTACAAAATATACAAAGGAAAGGGACCCACTCGGATGGGTCATTCTCGGCTGGGCCAATATGGCCGATATACTTTAACATCAATATCGATGGCATGATACATGGATTATTAGAAAATGAACCCATGGCACCATTTTCCTTGTAGGACTTGGCATCCCTATTCAAGGAGAATTAGCAGATGGATCCATTGTCTTACTTGGTGACGCTGGTCTTAGACCCCCTCGAAGAGGAGACACTACACCTCTAGAAGGTGGAACGCCCCGAGTTGATGTTTTAGGGCTATCAATTAGAAACTTCTTATTTCCCATTTGCTTTGAAGGAGCCACTGTCTTCAAATTACAATTTTTCTCTGTAGAAGAACCACGTTCTGTCCCTCGTCTGATCCTGTTATTAGTCTCTTGCCAAAATCTAGCAGGCACAACTATACCACGGGGACCTTCTCATCCTTGAATCACAGTCGGGCCATCATGGACACCTGAAGTACTCCCTAAAGAGACATTTTCACTATATGAAGCTAATGCATCAGCAGATAAAGTTGATCCATAAGCTGACTTCATATCAACCTCATCATTATCACTTTGAAGTTTCAATTTAGCTTCAATTCTAGCTATATGATATATATCAATCGTCGACTTCATCGATGGACTAGTAACACTTCCAGATCCAAATTTAGCTCTATGATATATATTAATCGTCGACTTCATCGATGAACTAGTAACACTTCCAGATCCAAATTTAGGCTTGTCAATACTACCACAATCCATGCTTCGTGTAAGTAAACTCGAATTCAGTGACTTTGACCTCCCCAACCACCTATGCTGATCACTCGTCTTGATACTCTCAGTCCGATCTCTCATTGGTGTGTTCAACTCCGCCGTAACTTTTCTCCTCTCGGGAGTAACAAACTCTGTCATAGCTTTCCTCCTCTCCGACGTACCTTTCCTCACACTACCAACACTATTCATCGTCGGAGCAGGCTTTGCCTTACTAACAGGTATAGAAATAGACTGACATTGAAACGAAACCGATAAACTCCTACTGGAATTCAATAGCTGCTTCGCCGCAGCAGACTTCTCCATAGATATAGGTGTGATAGGCCGTCTCCGGTCTGTAAAATGATATTAATCTCCCTTGGGGAGTCTTTCATTAATATCAAGGTATATATAGAGTATAATGTTCATCCCTTATATAATAGGAATCCTAAGCCTATACAAAAGAGGATTCCTAGTCTTACCATGATTATATTTACACAATATATGGAAATATTCTAATTATGAGTAGGGAATATATTGTTTCCTATATTTACGCGTTTACACACCCCCTCAGTCGGAGCGGGAGGAGACCGGACGCTGAGACTGGATCTAAAGTCAAGAAACAACTGTCTGGAAAGTCCGTTGGTAAATATGTCTGCATATTGATAGGATGATGGAACATGTAGCATTCTGACATGGACTAAAACAACTTTCTCACGAACAAAGTGTAGGTCTATCTCAATGTGCTTGGTTCACTGATGCTGAACCGGATTAGGAGACAAATAGATGACAGAGATGTTATCACGAAGATACAATAGATTCTCGACGCAGCGACATCAAGTTCTAACGATGAAGTTTCAACCAACAAATCTCACTACTACATTTGCAACGCCTCATCACTTTCGGCCTCGATCTAGATAGGTAGCACGTCGCCGCAGACTAAGACAGATTATTGATGCGCGTTAAGATGCACACACTTTAAACGCAAGTGCACGTTATCGTCACAAGTAGTATAGTCTTGATAAGACCGAATATCGTCCTCAAGGATTAGGGTTCAATTACCAACTATCTATTTTCTAGTATCTATTTGGTGATTTGATAATTGATTTGTTGTTTATAACTAAGAATTATGCAAGCTATTTAAATATAAAGATTTACTTCAGTGGTGATGAGAATAGGGCTTCCACGTCTCCTCACTATCCGCTTATGCTACTTATTAATGCAATAACTTATGGTCTTCTTCTTTTGGAGAAAGCAGGTTCACTAAATCGTTTTATACTCCCGTTAGGGTTATATAAACACTCAACCCCAGTATTGCACCTTACCTACCTTTCGGTGATAAGGATAACTCTATAGGAGGATTAAGAACAAGAACCTAGTTAACCGTCACGCACAATGCGCAAAATTAGGGTTTTTAAGCCTCTCATTAACGCTACATAAATAATTGAGGTATTTTTATCCCCAATCCAAGAATGTCTACCCAACTTACAACATATTCACAATCCCCCCCTTTCGGAATCTGATTAGAAATCATATAGTGATAATTAGTTGTCAATTAATTACCAAAAATTCAACTCAAATATTGGATAGATCTCAACAAGAAGAATAACCATAGCGTCATTAAATCATAACATAAGTTTCTAGAGAATTAACATGGAAAACCCTATAAGAGAATTAGTTCCTAGTCATTGACATGACAAGAACTAATTCAAAGTTCATCATACAAAACTGAAATAAAGAAAAGAAAAGAAAAGAAAAATACTTAAGAACGAGTCTCCAAGCCAAACATCCAAGGGTTGTGTTGTGGAATATTTACAAGATGGATTGGTGGAAGGATGGATGTAGAATGGTGAATGGTGGAATGGAGAATGAATAATTCTTCTAATGATGTAGAGTATTTATAGCCAAAGAATCCTTTTGGTGAAGGGTTAGGGATTTGTAGGAAAGGAAAAGTTATTAGAATCCTTTTAGGTAAGGGTTTTAAGGTAGGAAAAGTTATCCCTTTAGGTAGGAAAAGTTATCCCTTTAGGAAGGAAAAGTTATCCTTTTAGGATTCTGAAAACAAGTCAAATTCGGCCCAGCACTTCATAATTCCGTCGGCGCGCCAGAATCGGAAGCCATGGCTACCAAGATCAAGAACTTTCGACTTTCAAGATATTGGCGCCATGGCTCTGGCTGGCCACGGTGACGTTTTCGCGGTCTGTTTGTCGTCCTTTTTCGTCCGGACTTCGTCGATCTCTCTAATTTCCAAAACTTAGATTTTATTTCTTGGCCCTTTAGTGTGCAATTCCATCTTTTATGCTCATTTCATCTCCTTTTCGTCATTTCTCCATTTTTGACCGTGACACAAAAGAAAGGAAAACGACCTAATCAGTACTAAACATAAATGAAATGAGTAAAATATTAACTAAAAATGACTCAAAAGTGTATATAAAATACACCGATCAAATACCCCAAACTTAACCTTTGCTCGCCGAGCAAAGATAGAAAGAAAGAAATAAAAGACTCAAGAAACGAAAAATAAAAGACTCATCGACATTGATCAATTTTCTTTGCATTTAGTGTTATCTAGAAAAAACATGAAGGTTAGCGGAATAATACGCAGAACATGTAGCATGAAATTTTTCAAAGACACTAAACACATTGAGCTAGATATTTCAAACTCATATTTATCATGCTTTAATGGAAGTCAATATACTAAATCATGCATATAAATTCAAAAATCCTATGGCATGCTTACTTGCTATTCTCCACTAATCTCGGATATGCATAAAAGAGATCTTCAGACTTTAAGGGTTGTAATGTAGGCTTAGGTAGGGTTGGTAAAATAGGCATTTAGGCTCATTTTGTGTACCATAAGCTCTTTAGCTTTTCAAGATTTCCCTTTTCTTTTGTTCTTTTCTTCACTTCAATTCTATCTTTTCCTCTTTTGTTTTGGGAGAATGAAGAGTATTATAATAACAAGCACCCCAAACTTAGGCTTTGCCTCTTTCTTATTACTTTTTTTATTGGGTGCAACAAGCTCATTCACTCTTTTGTCTCTTTTTAACACAATTGATTCCACTACTTCACATTTTTACTTATGGCACAACTGCAGGAATATAGGGTGTCAAAGAAGAAGTTTCAATTTTAGGCTCAATAGGGTGACTAGGATACTTTTAAAGTTCGGGTAGAAAAGAGTGGTAAGAATTGGCTATCAAAAATGCCCGAGTCATCTCCCTAACATGCATATCCTAACTATTTCGCCTCAAATAGCAAGCAATCATAACACATAGATTTTCATAATTTAGCATGCACAATTTAAGCGAAACTCAAATAGACAGATTTTTGTGAGTTTTGGCATATCTAACCTAGGTGTTTAGATAGTTGCTTCTAATTCCATTACATTATTCCACCTTCCTTCACTAGGTGTTTCTAGCAACTACTGAGATACATGATCTTTGTGACAATTATGAAAAAGAACGAAAAAAAGAAAACAAAATTGTGACTCAAAATAAACACAAAACAATTAAAAAGACTTAATTGAAACATAACAAGACACAAATAAAACACTGAACTTAAATCACACATTGTCCCCAATGTGTGCAAGACTCAAAGAAAATAAAAGAAAAAGGACAACTTACTGACACAACACAACGGTCATAACGGAGGTCTAGGAGGAAAAATTCTGGAATTTGCACGGAAATATGACTCTCTGAAGTTCGCGCCATGGCACGAGATTCGGCCGCAAGCGCTGCTAGTAATCTTGTGGCTCTTACGAAATTACGGCGCGGCCAGTTCTCGGCTACTGACGATCGCTTTTCCTTTTTCAGTTTTTGCTCCTTTTTCCTCGGTTTTAGCTTTCAGTCCACATGTCATCCAATAACACAAAACAAGAACCCAAGACCGTGAGACTGTTCAAGACAAAATAAAATAAAATAAAGACAGAAATAACATAATTAAAAATATTGGGTTGCCTCCCAACAAGCGCTGTCTTTAACGTCTTTTAGCCGGACGCAATTAACCTTTTCGAGTGCCCATTGGATCCTTCTGCGAACTGCTTGCAATCCGCAGAGTTATTGTCAGAGTCTCAATTTCCCTACGACCATTTGTTCAAACAAGAGCCTTACATATACAATTATCCCCCAAGTAGGCTTGTCTTTTATGCTTTCTATAATGTAGGAATCCGTGAACTTCTCTACATCTCTCAACTCTGCGGGTACCTCATGGTATGGGCTTCCTAATCGGGAATCATCCGTGATAGCTAGTGGTGTTTCTTCCGCAATAGGTGCAAGAAAAGAATTTCCCACGTAATCCGAAGGTAAATAATTGGATCTCTGCAATCTTTTCCTTTCTACACCAACTATTTCACCGATTCTCAATAGTTGGGTGTGGTTCGTGCTCCTCAATTTGCTCGCTATTCAAAATCACCTTGATTTAGGTTCGCGCGCACGCTCATCGTAGCGCGCCTAACTGCTGCTGCGAACTCTCTATCTCCCCTGATTCGGCATCCTTCAGGTCAATTGCCTGACATTGTGTTTCCTCATTGCCTACCCCAGGTGCATATTGCTCTTCTTGCGTTTCACTGTTGAATATGATCGCGAGTTCTGCTATTTGCGTTTCCAACTTCTTCATGGCCATTCTCGTTTCGTCTATGAACTGATTTTGGTACCTCGTGAGACTGAGTATAGCTTCTCGTAATTCCTCCCACTCTTCCTCTATGGTTGGAGCTCGATCATATTGACAGTAGAAATCCATGTCTTAAGGATCCCTGAGATGAATCAAAACCAACAACGAATCACGGCACACTTGTTTGTTTGTTTGTTTTTTTTTTTTTAAGAAAATAAAATAAATAATTTAAAGAAACAAAAATAAAAACCAAATTAGAAATTAAAAATAGATAAATTTGATATTGAACTAATGCCTAATCCCCGGCAACGGCGCCAAAAACTTGATGCGCGTTAAGATGCACACACTTTAAACGCAAGTGCACGTTATCGTCACAAGTAGTATAGTCTTGATAAGACCGAATATCGTCCTCAAGGATTAGGGTTCAATTACCAACTATCTATTTTCTAGTATCTATTTGGTGATTTGATAATTGATTTGTTGTTTATAACTAAGAATTATGCAAGCTATTTAAATATAAAGATTTACTTCAGTGGTGATGAGAATAGGGCTTCCACGTCTCCTCACTATCCGCTTATGCTACTTATTAATGCAATAACTTATGGTCTTCTTCTTTTGGAGAAAGCAGGTTCACTAAATCGTTTTATACTCCCGTTAGGGTTATATAAACACTCAACCCCAGTATTGCACCTTACCTACCTTTCGGTGATAAGGATAACTCTATAGGAGGATTAAGAACAAGAACCTAGTTAACCGTCACGCACAATGCGCAAAATTAGGGTTTTTAAGCCTCTCATTAACGCTACATAAATAATTGAGGTATTTTCATCCCCAATCCAAGAATGTCTACCCAACTTACAACATATTCACAATCCCCTTTCTAATCGATTAGAAATCATATAGTGATAATTAGTTGTCAATTAATTACCAAGAATTCAACTCAAATATTGGATAGATCTCAACAAGAAGAAGAATAACCATAAGCATGCATTAAATCACAACATAAGTTTCTAGAGAATTAACATGGAAAACCCTATAAGAGAATTAGTTCCTAGTCATTGACATGACAAAAACTAATTCAAAGTTCATCATACAAAACTGAAATAAAGAAAAGAAAAGAAAAGAAAAATACTTAAGAACGAGTCTCCAAGCCAAGCATCCAAGGGTTGTGTTGTGGAATATTTACAAGATGGATTGGTGGAAGGATGGATGTAGAATGGTGAATGGTGGAATGGAGAATGAATAATTCTTCTAATGATGTAGAGTATTTATAGCCAAAGAATCCCTTTGGTGAAGGGTTAGGGATTTGTAGGAAAGGAAAAGTTATTAGAATACTTTTAGGTAAGGGTTTTAAGGTAGGAAAAGTTATCCCTTTAGGTAGGAAAAGTTATCCTTTTAGGATTCTGAAAACAAGTCAAATTCGGCCCAGCACTTCATAATTCCCGCGTCGGCGCCATCGACTAGCCATGGCGTCAAGATCAAGAACTTTCAGACTTTCAAGATATTGGGCGGCTCTGCTGCTGGCCATGGCCGGTGACGTTTTCGCGGTCCGTTCGCCGCCCTTTTTCGTCCGGACTTGCCTCGATCTCTCTAATTTCCAGAACTTCTTAGATTTTATTTCTTGGCCCTTTTAGTGTGCAATTCCATCTCTTTTATGCTCATTTCATCTCCTTTTCGTCATTTCTCCATTTTTGACCGCTGTGACACAAAAGAAAGGAAAACGACCCTAATACTGTACTAAACATAAATGAAATGAGTAAAATACTAACTAAAAATGACTCAAAAAGTGTATATAAAATACATCGATCAATTATCCCCTAAGAATATTTGGCGCAGAGGGGTATAAGTGCAAACCATAATCAAGAGTGTCCTTAATGTATCAAATGATATGCTTAAGAGCAGTGACGTGAGACTCCCTGGAGGAGTGCATGAATAAGCATACCTGCTGAACAACATAAGCAATGTCTGACCAGGTAAATATGAGATACTGAAGTGCACCTGCAAGACTCCTATACAGAGTAGGATCGGAGACTGGAGCACCATCCATATCACTGAGCTTAGATTTCGAATTGAATGAAGTAGGCATAACTTTGCAATTCGACATCTTAGCCCTGTACACTATCTCTTCTGCATACTTACGCTGACACAAGAACATGTGATTGTGGACACAGTCACTGATATCTCCAAAAATAACTCAGCTTTCCGAAATCAGTCATTGCAAATTCGGACTTAAGCATGACAATAATCTCATTTTTCAATCTATTTGAGGAGGCAGTCAGAACAATATCATCCACGTATAGTAATAAGTAAGCAGTGCTACTACCTCGATGAAAAATGAAGAGTGATGTATCACTCTTGCTGCATACAAACCCAATATGCAAGATATATCTGAAAAAACGATCATACCACGCACGGAGGGCCTGTTTCAAGCCATACAGTGACTTACGAAGACGACACACATAGTGAGGAACTGCTGGATGGGTGAACCCAGACGGCTGATGCATGTACTGATGCATTGTCCTGATGCATGTAGGGTGAAGATTGTTCAGGTTCATATAAGGAGTCTATATTTCTATTCCATATCCGACGTGAGAATCTTAATACTTTTTTCCAACAATAACAACTATTTTACGAACGTAACTTCCTTTTTTTCAAATCAAGATAATCTTTTAGGTAGAATTAACATTTACTAGCTGCTTATTAGCCCTATCGTTGAAACTCCAGAACAATAATTATTTTTCGATTACATGAACTGAAATGTGGTTATTTGTGAAACTTTTCTATATAGTATGTATAGTTTGTCAAAATATTTACAACAACAATAGTGGGAAAGATGTGTTCTTATGCAATATATAAATTAAAGTGTCCTTTTATTTTCGTGAAGTCATTTGACATTGATGTATTATTTGTGCTATGCACTACGTACAAAAAGCTTTTTTCAGATGTTATTATTGTATCGGCGGCGAAGCTAAGGGGGGAAAGTTAGTTAATTAAATAATTTACTATTTCTAATAATAAATAAAATTAGATATTCAATTTTGATAAAAAAAGGAACAAAAAAAAAATTTACGATCCAAATTTCATTCTCTTTAATTAACTCCTTCATTTTCAAATTAATGACCACTTTTAAAAAAAACATTATAGGATAGACGTGAAAATACTTACTCCGCGACTTAATGTTAACACCAAACTAAACTGTTAAAGTATATCGGTCATATTGGTCCATCCGAGTGGGTCCCTTTCCTTTGCATATTTGGTAAATATTAGACTTAGGTTTGTACCTTAATTAGTAGTGTAATATTACCATAATTGTAAAGTTAATATTCTTATAGAATAAGGATTCCTAGGTAGAATAGGAAGAAGATCTTCCTTGTAACTTGTATATATATGTCTTTCATTAATAAGAATAATCAAGGTCCGAGTGGGTTGTGTTGTGGAATATTTACAAGATGGATTGGTGGAAGGATGGATGTAGAATGGTGAATGGTGGAATGGAGAATGAATAATTCTTCTAATGATGTAGAGTATTTATAGCTAAAGAATCCTTTTGGTGAAGGGTTAGGGATTTGTAGGAAAGGAAAAGTTATTAGAATACTTTTAGGTAAGGGTTTTAAGGTAGGAAAAGTTATCCCTTAAAAGTTATCCATTTAGGAAGGAAAAATTATCCCTTTAGGAAGGAAAAGTTATCCTTTTAGGATTCTGAAAACAAGTCAAATTCGGCCCAAGACACTTAATTCCAGCGTCGTACCGCGGCGCCAGAATCGTGGCATACCAAGATCAAGAACTTTGGACTTTCAAGATATTGGCGCATGGCCTAACACTGTGGCATGGCCATGGTGACGTTTTTACGCGGTCCGTTTCGCCGTCCTTTTTCGTCCGACTTCGCGATCTCCTCTCTAATTTCGAACTTAGATTTTATTTCTTGGCCCTTTTAGTGTGCAATTCCATCTCTTTTATGCTCATTTCATCTCCTTTTCGTCATTTCTCCATTTTTGACCGCTGTGACACAAAAGAAAGGAAAACGACCCTAATACTGTACTAAACATAAATGAAATGAGTAAAATACTAACTAAAAATGACTCAAAAAGTGTATATAAAATATACCGATCAATTATCCCCTAAGAATATTTGGCGCAGAGGGGTATAAGTACAAACCATAATCAAGAGTGCCCTTAATGTATCAAATGATATGCTTAAGAGCAGTGACGTGAGACTCCCTGGAGGAGTGCATGAATAAGCATACCACAACAACATAAGCAATGTCGACTGTGTAAATGAGATATCAAGTGCACCTGCAAGACTCCTATACAGAGTAGGATCGGAGACTGGAGCACCATCCATATCACCGAGCTTAGATTTCGAATTGAATGGAGTAGACATAACTTTGCAATTCGACATCTTAGCCCTGTACACTATCTCTTCTGCATACTTACGCTGACACAAGAACATGTGATTGACAGACCTGGTCACTGATATCTCCAAAAATAACTCAGCTTTCCGAAATCAGTCATTGCAAATTCGGACTTAAGCATGACAATAATCTCATTTTTCAATCTATTTGAGGAGGCAGTCAGAACAATATCATCCACGTATAGTAATAAGTAAGCAGTGCTACTACCTCGATGAAAAATGAAGAGTGATGTATCACTCTTGCTGCATACAAACCCAATATGCAAGATATACCTGAAAAAACGATCATACCACGCACGGAGGGCCTGTTTCAAGCCATACAGTGACTTACGAAGACGACACACATAGTGAGGAACTGCTGGATGGGTGAACCCAGACGGCTGATGCATGTACTGAAAATACTTACTCCGCGACTTAATGTTAACACCAAACTAAACTGTTAAAGTATATCGGCCATATTGTCCCATCCGAGTGGGTCCCTTTCCTTTGCATATTTGGTAAATATTAGACTTAGGTTTGTACCTTAATTAATAGTTTAATATTACCATAATTGTAAAGTTAATATTCTTATAGAATAAGAATTCCTAGATAGAATAGAAAGAGGATCTTCCTTATAACTTGTATATATATGTCTTTCATTAATGAGAATAATCAAGAGATTATTTCTTACATTCTTTCATAAACCATTAATTATAAGAGTCACAATTCACAAATTATGTTGAATTTATGTATCGAATCAAATTCCTCTAAAATATGCTCTTAATTCCTCATAGGATTTAAACATTTTCATCGATCTTCTTAGATAAGACTTATCTAATATTATTAATTTCATAGTTCACAAAAAAACTATTAAAATAAGATAAATAATTTTTAATAAGTTGATTAATGAGGGTTTGTTAATTCTTGATTTGCACGTTAATTAAAGGCACATATTTTCTTGAGTTCTGATCAGTGACCCGTAGTAGAAGGATCTGAGAATCCTTCCAAATCCAATCAAAAATTTCATTTATTAATCTTAGTTAGAATTGTTTCTTAATCAGATATAGATGTTTGACTTAAATCACCAATGGACATAGTCATGTGATGATTGAAATTTCTAAGCTCTAAATTAATGTCTTGAATTCGAGTACTGTAAATAATAAATTTCTTGATAAAGAACGCTTTATCAACATAGTTTACTTAACATAAATTTGGATCTGTCGCGCTAGTGGATTTCAAGTGGCATAGTTGAAAAAGAAAAGATACAAGAAAAAAAGTAGGTCTACATATCTGATTAATCAATAAATGACGTAGCTTTTTATTAAAGTTGTTACATCACGTGCACTCTAGTTGCCAAATTGACTAAAAATAATGGGCTCATTTGATACGTCGTACTGGACTGTATAATTTTGCATGAACTTTTTTTTTTTGTTGACAAGGGAACCCGCAGCCGCTACCCGTAGGTGCGCTCTGGGTAAACCCCGGACTGACGCGTAGCCGGCAAACCACGTCAGCTAGATTAACCACACTAGGCAAGCCAGGTATGACAGGGTCCCCAAAGAGGCGAAGGTAGGTCAGTTGTAACACTGAGAGATTCGAACTTGAGACCTTGGCCCCAAGCTCACCCACACCACCCCTATGGATACCCTAGCATCCTTGACCAACGGGCCAAATGCTTCAGATTATAATTTTGCATGAACTGTACTGTATTGTAATTGACTGGACTGTATTAATATATAATTGACAGTATTATAGTATTAATATTTAATGGGCTGTGTTTTTTTTAGTACAGTCCAAGGGAGACCCATCTACTAGATGAGTCTCAAAAATGACAGTTGGAGTGTACTATTTTTTGAAGTAGTATAGTCCAATCCGGCTGAAAACGTCCACCAAACGCTGTATTTTTTTTATCCAGTTCAGTCCAGCGTAATACAACGTATCAAACGTGCCCAATATGTATTTGTACTATACATGTCTAAGGGGTCGAGTTGACCCGAAACCGGATCGGTCGACCTTGCATAAAATCCGGCCCGTCCGAACTTAGGCTTACCGAAGGGTTGGTTTGGCTCAACCCCAACCCGCACGTTCTGAAGAAATTGATAGGGCCGGACCGGTTGAACCGTGAACGAAATCCAGAATCTTACCAGAAGGAAAAAATTAAAGAGATTGGTGCCCAACCCAGAACATTACCACAATTGGGGCTGGGGGAGGGGCCAACGGTCGGTGGACCATTTGATTTTTTTTTTTTTTTTTTGTTAATTACATTTTTATCCTTTAAAAAATCTATAAATACTCTACATTTTCTCATTTTTATCACACAATTATTTCTACAATTCTCTCAATTCTCATACTCTCTTAATTCTCTATATTATCAATTCTCAAGTTATTATTAATTTTCAAAGTAGCAAGACTTCGAGTTTCAATTGAATTCTTGATCGGTGTATTTTATATACACATTTTGAGTCATTTTTAGTTAGTCTTTTGTCCACTTTTGTACAAATACGTGTCGTCTTAGGATATATTTTCTTTCTTTTGAGTCATATTGGTTTAAAGTGGCTCATTGGCGGAAAAGGAGCAAAAAGATGGCAGAAACAGAGGTTCCAGATCAAAAGCGAAAGTTAGCATAACCGCACGAACAGTAGCCGCGCCAGGCCCAAATGCCAGAGTCGAGCACCGCGGCGCCCAATTTACAGAGACGCAGGTGAGTTTCAGCCGCGCGCCAGCAGGTGGTCGCGGCACCAAGCGGAAAACCGACATATTCGAATGGTAATGGCCAAGGCACTCAAGGAAAACTCGAAAACGTTTTGAGGCTATAAAAAGCACTTTTAGGTCGAATTAAGAGTTGCCTTGCTTGTCAATTCACACAACTTGGAGATCAAGATCGAGACCACTTCTTAGTAATTTCTTGTTTCTTGTTTTATTTCTTCAGTAGTTTATGTTGGATGTTAATTTAGTTCTTGTCATGTCTATGGCTAGGAACTAACTTAATCTAGGCTTTCCATATCAAATCACTAACCTTATCATTATGAATTAATCGTATTTTTGGTTCTTCTTGTTATTGTTGAGATTTATTCAATAATTGTCTTGAATGTTTGGTAATTAATTGATCACTAATTATCATAATCCATATGATTTCTAATCAAAAGTCGAAAGGAGATTGTGAATATGCTATAGTTGAATAAACATAGGTTAAATCGTGACGAAAGTACTCGATACTTGTGTAGTCTTAATAGGTTATTGCTCTTAATCCTCCTTTATAGTCAATCTTATCACCGAAAGGTAGAAGGGTTCTATATTGGGGTTGAGTGTTTATATTACCTTAACAGGAGTATAAAACGGCTTAGTTAACCTGCTATCTCAAAATAGAAGAAGAACCATAATTAATTACATTAACAAGTAAGATAAGCGGATAGTTGAGGAGATTTGGAAGCCCTATTTCCATCATATCTGAAGTAAAACAAAGTAGTTTAATTAGCATTCATAATTATAGTTATAAACACTTTATCAATCATCGGTTACCAAATAGATACCATAGAATAGAATTTGAGAATTGAACACTAATCCCTGAGAACGATAACTCGGTCTTCTAGACTATATTACTTGTCACGACACGTGCACTTGCGTAAGTGTGTGCATAAATCGTGCATCAAGTTTTTGGCGCCGTTGCCGGGGATTGGCGTAGTTCAATATCAATTTATCTATTCTTAATTTCTAATTTGGTTTTTATATTGTTTATTTATTACTATATTTTCCCTTTTATTTGTAAAAACCAGTGCGCCGTGATCCGTTTGTTGGTTTTGATTCATCTCAGAGATCCTGAAAACATGGATTACTACTATCAACAAGGTAATCCTCCGGCCCCACAAGAAGAGCAGGATGGGTTACGAGCAGCCATACTCAGGTTAACTAAGCACCAAACTCAGTTCATGGACGAAACGAGAGTGTCCTTGAAGAATTTGGAAACGCAAATAGGACAACTCGCGGGCATGCTAAGCAGCAGAATGCAAGAAAATCACTCTGCACATATTGGAGGAAATATAAAAGAGCAATGTCAGGCGATTGAACTGAAAATGCCGAATCCGTGGAAGCAGAAACTTCGCAGCAGCTGCAGCGCCACCGAGCAGCGCCGCGACGCCGAAGATTCTGGGACAGTGCAGAGCTTTAGGCACCACGGCGCCGAATCTCAGGGTCGCGGCGCCCAGAGCCCAGAAGCTGAAATAAGGCTGGAAGCTGTTGTGAACGCACCCCAGGTGAAGATACCGTACCCCAGAGGCTAAAAACATGTGCTCTTGACAAACAATTCTCTAAATTTGTGGAAATTCTCAAGCAATTGCAACTCAATATCCCGTTTGCTGAAGCACTAGAGCAGATGCCAAGCTATGTAAAGTTCATGAAGGATATTCTTAGCAAAAAGAGGATGATAGAGGACTACGAAACAGTGGTGTTGACTGAATAATGCAGTGCCATCCTACAGAGAAAACTACCTCAGAAATTAAAAGATACTGGGAGCTTCACCATCCCATGCACTATTGGAAAGTTTGAGTGTCAGAAGACGTTGTGCGATGCGGGGCGGCGCATAAATTTGATGCCTACCTAGTTTTTGCAAACTTGGAATGGGAGAAGTCAAACCTACAAACATCACTTTGCGATTAGTGACCGCTCCATAGTCCACCCTATGAGTCATCGAGGATGTGTTGGTGAAGGTGGACAAGTTCATCTTTCCATTGTTTTCGTTATCTTAGACATAAGAGATAACGACATAATCCCATCATACTTAGCGGACCGCCACAGCCACGGAGGCTCTCATCGATGTTCGAGAAGGAGTCAAACTTCGTGGAAGAAGAAGAGGTGATTTTCAATGTTTTTCGGGCAGCAATCTTCCCAGATGCAAGTGACAACTGTTCGGCCATTGACATAATCGAAGATGCAGTGTCAGAAAAAGGGTTCAGAAATGATAATACGCTTGAAGAAGTACTGACCAACTGTGATGATAGTAGTGGAAACGACCCAAGGCTGATGGAGTATGCAAATTGGATGAATTCTTATGAGAAATGTGAGAAGAAGAGATATGAAGAGCTTGGGCAGATGCCAGAGAGATCAGTACCATCCACAGAAAAAGCTCCAGAGTTCGAGTTAAAAATTCTACCCGATCATTTACAGTACCAATATCTGGGTGAAGATCAATCCTTACCAGTGATCATCTCATGTCATCTATCCACAGTAGAGATTGATAAGCTGCTGAGAGTACTGAGGGCTCACAAGCGTGCCATTGGGTGGACATTAGCAGACATAAAGGGGATAAGTCCGTCAACAGTAATGCATAAGATCCGTCTAGATGAGGAGAAGCGGACCTCCATTGAGGCACAAAGGAGACTAAACCCAAACATGAAAGAGGTAGTCAGAAAAGAAATCATGAAATGGCTCGATGCTGGAGTAATTTATCCTATATCTGACAGCGCATGGGTGAGTCCAGTACAAGTGGTGCCCAAAAATGGTGGTATGACAGTAGTGACCAACGAAATGAACGAGCTCATTCCCTCTAGAACAGTTACGGGGTGGAGAATCTGCATTGACTATCGCAAGTTGAACAAGGCGACCAGAAAAGACCACTTCCCGTTGCCATTTCTAGATCAGATGTTGGATAGACTTGCGGGGCACAACTACTACTGCTTTTTGGATGGTTACTCAGGGTATCATCACATTGCGATAGTGCCAGAAGATCAGGAAAAGACAACATCACCTGCCCTTTTGGTACATTTGCATTCAGAAGGATGTCATTTGGGCTTTGCAATGCACCTGCGACCTTTCAGAGGTATATGATGACAATTTTCTCGGACATGGTAGAAAGGACTATATAGACTTTTATGGATGATTTTTCGGTCTTTGGGGCTTCGTTCGACGAATGTTTGAGGCACTTGGAAGCAGTGTTAAAATGATGTGAAAAATTCAACCTTGTGCTAAACTGGGAGAAGTGTCATTTCATGGTAAAAAAAGGGATTGTCCTGGGACACAAAATATCAAACCAAGGTATTGAGGTGGACAAAGCAAAGATTTCAGTAAACGAAAATCTACCACCTCCAGTATCAACAAAAGGGGTCAGAAGTTTCCTTGGGCACGCCGATTTTTTATAGAAGATTCATCAAGGATTTTTCAAATGTTTCAAAGCCCCTTTCCACCTTGCTAATGACGGGGGTTTCCTTTGAATTCAATAAGGAATGCATGACCGCCTTTCAGACACTCAAGAAGAAGCTTATCTCAGCACTCATAGTCATTGCACCAAACTGGGAGCTCCCATTTGAACTAATGTGCGATGCAAGTGATTATGCAGTGGGGGCAGTGCTTGGGCAGAGAATCGATAAGGTATTTAGATCCATTTACTATGCTAGTAAAACTCTGAATGACGCACAGTTAAATTATGCAACTACAGAAAAAGAATTGCTAGCAATAGTGTATGCATTTGAGAAATTCAGGCCATACTTGATTGGGAATAAGGTGATAGTATACACTGACCACTCTGCCATAAAATATCTGATGACAAAGAAGGATGCAAAACCTCGCCTCATCCGATGGGTCCTGCTACTACAAGAATTCGACGTAGAGATTCGTGACAAGAAGGGGACAGAGAACTCAGTTGCAGACCACTTGTCAAGACTTGAGAACACAGAGAGCCAGAACACCAAGGATGTGCAGATAAATGATCACTTCCCAGATGAGCAATTGTTTCAAGTAAGTGCGGTTTTTAAGTTACATTGGTACTCTGATTTTGTTAATTTTCTTGCAGCTAAGGTAATACCCCCAGGATTGACAAGACAGCAAATGAAGAGGTTTTACTCCGAAGTAAAACACTACTATTGGGAGGAGCCGATGTTATACAAACACTGTGTCGATCAAGTCATCAGGCGATGTATACCAGAGGAGGAGAGATCGCGACTTCTCACTCATTGTCACACCCTACAATGTGGTGGACACTTTGGGGCATCAAGAACAGCGGCAAAGGTACTTCAAAGCGGGTTCTATTGGCCAATACTTTTTTAAGGATGCTCACGCCTTTGTGAAGAAGTGTGATCGTTGTCAAAGAACAGGGAACATATCAAGACGAAATGAAATGCCTTCGCATGGGATACTGAAATTAGAACTATTTGATGTGTGGGGGATCGACTTCACGGGTCCATTCCCGTCGTCCTTTGGAAATCAGTACATTCTTTTGGCAGTGGATTATGTGTCCAAATGGGTAGAAGCAGTAGCCACTAAAGAAAATGACAGCATCGCTCAAAGATTCCTCCAAAAGAATATATTCACAAGGTTTGGTACTCAGCGCCATCATCGGTGATGAAGAAGTCACTTTTGCAACAAGCGACAATACATTGCTTTCCCGATATGGAGTCTACCACACTTCCCTATCACCCTCAAGCGAATGGGCAAGCAGAAGTGTCAAATAGGGAAGTGAAGAGCATATTGGAAAAAAACGGTGGATGGCTCAAGGAAAGATTGGTCTATCAAACTGGATGACGCACTGTGGGCATACAGAACAACATTCAAAACCCCAATTGGAATGTCACCATATAAGTTAGTTTTTGGTAAAACATGTCATTTGCCAGTAGAGTTGGAACACAGAGCTTATTTGGCAATGAGGAAGCTGAACATGGATGCCAAGGCAGCAGGGCAGAAGAGGCTGTTACAGCTGAGCGAGTTGGATGAATTCAGACACAACGCCTATGAGAATGCAAAGATCTACAAGGAACGGACTAAAGTATGACATGATAAGATGTTGATCCCAAAAGACTTCCAAGCAGGACAACAAGTGCTTTTATTCAACTCAAGGTTAAGGCTGTTTCCAGGCAAGCTCAAATCGCGTTGGTCAGGACCATACACTGTGGTAAGAGCATTCCCCTATAGTGCGGTTGAAGTAAAAGGGAGATAGAGAGCCCCCTTCAAGGTAAACGGACAGAGGTTAAAACCCTATTTGATCAATGAAACGGAATATATGAGCCTAGTAACCCATCTTACTCTAACATAATAAGGAACTTGCGTCCGGCTAAAAGACGTTAAAGACAACGCTACTTGGGAGGCAACCCAATGTTATTTTATTTTATTCAATTTAATGCAATTTAATTTTTACTTAGAACAATCTCACGGAGGGTATTGCTTATATGTTGTGATGACAGGTGCAAGGCCAAAAATTTGGAGGACAAAAACTGAAAAGAAGTCAAAAGAAAATCGGCTCAGAGCCGGCGCGATTCTGCGAGGCGCGCCAAAAGTTCAGAGCGCGAAGTTTGGCGTAGCGGCTGATTCTGGCCGCGACGGAAAATCTGAAATTTTTGAAGAAGCCCTAATCCGACTTTCCTTTCTCCAAATCAAAAATCCAAAGCCTTTCCACTCTCACAGGACTCCTGACATTATCCACCGCCACCGCCACCACTTTAAACCAAGTTTGTAAGTTGTCCTGTTTCTTTTATTTTGCTTTTTTATTTTTATTTTTTGAGTCTTGCACACATTGGGGACAATGTGTGATTTAAGTTTGGGGGGGGGGTGTCTTATTTGTCTTATTGTTTTTGAGTCTTTTTGTTTTATTTTAAATATTTTTGAGTCATATTATTTTTTAAAGATCATGCATGTTGCAGTTAATTGAATCGCTTAGTGAAGTAAGGTTGAATAATGTAATGGAATTAGAAGCAACCATCTAAACACTTAGGTTAGATATGCCAAAAAACTCATGAAATCTGTCTATTTGGGGTATCTTGCTTGATTTGTGCACTGTTAGTGATTAAACCTATGTGTATGATTACTTGCTATTTGAGGCGAAATAGTTAGGATATGCATGTTAGAGAAATAACTCAGGCAATTCTTTGTTAGCCTTTTCTTACCACTTTTACCTATCCCTGACATTCAAAATATCCCTAGTCAGCCCCTTTGAGCCTAAAAATTAGACTTTTTCTTTGACACCCTATAATTCCACACTTGTGCCATAAGTAAAAATTTGAAATGATTGGAATAGAAAGTGTTAAAAAAAGAGACAAAAAGAGTGAACAATTTTGATGCACCCCAATAAAAAAGTAATAATAAATAGGCAAAAGCCTAAGTTTGGTGGTGCCTGTTATTCATAATACACTTCACTCTCTCAAAACAAAAGAGGGGAAAGATAGTATGAAGTGAAGAAAGAAAATCAAAAGAAAAAAGGAAGAATTGAAAAGCAAAAGAGCTTATGGTACATTAAATGAGCCTAAATGCCTATTTTTACCTACCCATGCCTAAGCCTACATTACAACCCTGAAAAGCCCTGAAGATCTCTTACATGTGTATCCATGATTAGTGGAGAATAGCAAGTAAACATGCCATAGAATTTTGAAATTGACATGCATAGTTAGGTATTCTTACTTCCATTGAACATGATTGAATTGAATTTGCGAAATATCTAACTTAATGTGTTTAGAATGCTAAAAATTCATGCTATATGTTCCTGAATATTATTTTGCTAACCTTCATGCTTTTCTAAGTAACAATGATGCAGCAAAGTGATCAGTGTCTTTGAGTCAGTCTATTTTTTTCTTTTTTTTCTTGTCTTTAAGTCTTTCTTTTGATCTTTGCTCGAGGGCGAGCAAAGGTTAAGTTTGGAGGTGTTTGATCGGTGTATTTTATATACACCTTTTGAGTCATTTTAGTTAGTCTTTTGCCCACTTTTTTACAAATACGTGTCGTCTTAGGATATTTTTTTTTTTTGAGTCATATTGGTTTAAAGTGGCTCATTGGCGGAAAAGGAGCAAAAAGATGGCAGAAACAGAGGTTCCAGAGATCAAAAAGCGAGAAAGTTGGCGAACCGGACACGAAACAGGCGTATGGCGCCTCGGCCAGCGAGTCGAGGCCAAGGCGCTCAATTTACAGAGACGTGCAGGAGTTTCGGCGCCGTGGCGCCGATTCTGGCGCGCGAGCGGGAAAACTGACATATTCGAATGGTAATGGGCCAAGGCCTGAAGGAAAACCTGGAAAACATTTTGGAGGCTATAAAAAGCAGCCTTTAGGTCAGAATTAAGAGTTCCATTGCTTGCCAATTCACACAACTTTAGAGATCAAGATTGGAGACCACTTCTTAGTAATTTCTTGTTTCTTGTTTTATTTCTTTGTAGTTTATGTTAGATGTTAATTTAGTTCTTGTCATGTCTATGGCTAGGAACTAACTTAATCTAGGGCTTTTCATGTCAAATCACTTGAACCTTATCATTATGAATTAATGCATGTTTTTGGTTCTTCTTGTTATTGTTGAGTTTTGTTGACACCCAATTTTGACCTTCCCGTCCAGCCGTTAACTATAAAATTAGACTAATTTTGTAAAATAATTTTTTAGGATTTTTATAATAAAATGCAGCAATAAAACATAAATACAGGCATAAATAAATAATTTAATAATGGCATCGCATCTTACGTAGAGCTTCAAGCACTTAGAGTCCCGCGTCCGCGTTAATTAATTTCAAGCTCTGCCAAACAATTCTTAAGTAATTAATAAATACATAAAATAAGTAATTTAGCAATGACGTCGTGTCAGGTAGCATAGCCGCATTTATTAATAACCATTTGTAATTTGAAATCAATTTTAATCTAATACATGCATTTAATAGCGTCGCATTTATAAAACTTTAAATAATTCTTAAATATCATACTCGCATTTAGCATTTAAATAATTTAATCTAAACTCAATGCAATTTTAATCTAACTTCGCAATAATGCATAATAATAAGATTTTAAAAAATAGCGCCGCAGTCTAAAGTATTAAGCATTGATTAAATGACACGCCTGCATTTATTATAACAATTAGATTGATAAAGCACCTAGATAATTTAATCACAATTTATTAATTTACTTTACCACTAATTAAGCACCTAAGGTTAAATACCTAATTGACAAATTAAATAACTAATACCTAATTAATTAACTCCTAAATAACTACCCAGCCCAATCCCTCTTACCCTTAATTCGCCAAATTTCTTATTTCAAAGAACCCAATACCCACGACCAATACGACTGCACTGCAAGCCCAAGCCCACTTTATTTTATTTTCCCTTTACCCAACAAGCCCGCCCCAACTTCATTTTAGCCTCAGCCCAATTCATTTCCTTCATTGCCCTGGATCTTCCCCTCGTCTTCCCCCATCGTCCAAAGCCAAAAAAAAAAAAACCACGAACCTGTAGCTTCTCAATCGCGCCGGATTTCTCACGAGAATCCAGATTTCCTTCACCCACGCACCCCGGTCAGCTTTCCTTACCCATGCACCCTCTTCCAACGATTTCTTACCATAATAACATCAAATCAGCCTTCACGAAATCGGTACAAAAATCACACGAAATCACACCAGTAGCTTACCAAGTTTAGAGTCGAACGTAGGCTATATAAGTGAGGCCATTGTTACATGCAAAGGCATCCAGAAAACATTGGAAAATCATAAGAGTCCAATAGCAACAGTAGCACAGTAGAGCAGGAGCAAGACAGGGAGACCCATAGCATCGATAGGGACACCCCAGAGCGATTAAGAAGAGAGCATATAAGAGAGCATAGGAGAGGGAATTCAGAGCGGAGTCGAGGGCAACCACATAGCAATTTAGGGAGCAGAGTTTAGAACCCTTACCCAGAATCTCGTTAAGTTTAGCAGACCAATTAAATGGAGTTAATGTTTTACTTTAAACTAGTTAAACATTTAGGTGCCCTAATTCACCCAAACTAATTAGGTGGCGACTCCGCGAACCCTTAGCACTTTTGCATTTCTAGCACTTTAATATTTGTTTGCACTTTTAACATTTAGTTATTATTTATTTTCTAACCTTGCATTTTTAGCAGGGTTCGTTTAGAAAATAAATGTCGCGGTCGGAAAAGGGCGTTTCTAGCATCTTAACATTTTTGCATTCTTAGCCCCTCTTTAAACTTTAGTAACATTTTAACACCTCCCTAGCATTCTTTGTACTTTAGCATATAGCAACCCTTTAGCCTTCAGGCACGTTTTGGCATTTTGCACCCTTAGCACCCTTTAGCACTCTTTGCAATTCTAGCACCCTTTTTTTACCTTTTTGCACTTTTAGCATCCTTTATTTTAAAATTAATCCCTTAGCACCTTTTTAGCAATTTTTAGCACTCTTTTAGCATTTTAGTACTCCCTAGCAACCTTTTGCATTCTAGCACCTTTTATTTGCCCTTTTTATGCTTTAAGCACCTTTTGCCCTTTTTATACTTTAAGCACCTTTTAAACATTTTAACTTCAGCATTTCTATTAATCAGGAGGAGCTTTTATTTTGCATTTTTAAACATAATAATTACCCTAGGTTTGGCAGGACAACCGCAAGTTAGCGGATCTTAGAGGGTGCCTAACCCCTTCCCTCTAGATTAATAAAGAACCCTTATCCAGAACCTCATTAAGTTTAGCAGACCATTAAAATGGAGTTAGTGTTTTACTTTAAACTAGTTAAACATTTAGGTGTCCTAATTCACCCAAACTAATTAGGTGGCGACTCCGCGAACCCTTAGCACTTTTGCATTTTTAGCACTTTAATATTTTTTTTGCACTTTTAACATTTAGTTATTATTTATTTTCTAACATTGCATTTTAAGCAGGCGTTTAGAAAATAAATGTCGCGGTTGAAAAAGGGCGCGACAGAAATGGCGACTCCGCTGGGGATTTTAGGTTCTTAACCATAACAGACCTAGGGTTATTATTTGGCATTATTTTTGCATTTAATTTTTGCGTGCTGTATTTTGTTTATTCATCTTGATTGCTATTTGCTTTACTGCTTTCCTTAAACTGGCATTCCGCTCATATTTCTTCCACTCTGGAAAATTCACACAATCACACATGCGTGAGTGCGCAGTGCATCAGCAAAATTCTTTCTTCAAAACCCAAAATTAGGAGAGTTGGTAACATACGTGGAGTGCCCGGTCTAACCGGTGGCCGCGTAGCCTTCTCACTCGAGTTGTCCGCTCGGGAACCTTGCGTCTAGAAAAGCCAAATCTTAGAAACTTAAGATAGAGCTATACCACCCTTATTTTAGGGCATGCATGCATTTACCTTAGGTGGGTCAATCCTTGGCATTGACACCACAATTAAGAAGACACCAAACTTGTCGACGGGTTTCTCAACCCAACGACCAACCAGCATATTATGTGTAGCGTGACAATGACAAACAAATCCAAGCCCAGTCATGACATGCTAAAATTGGGAAAAGTGCACCGTCATTTGGTCGCCATTTCCAACAAAGGCATTATAGTTGGACGACTTGGACAAATCCGTCATAATCTCGCATAAGTGACGTTTAGGCTTACCTCTGGCATAAAGAGGTCCCCCTGCATGTTAGGAAACGTTTGAATATGCTATGTGCAATATATCTGCTACATACCTGCAAATTATGTGCTTTATGCTAACACCGTTTGTTGCATTTTTAGAAAGATTTATCATCTCCCCAAAAGGTCGATTTGTATTTGACTAAGCAATGATCAGAGCAGCAATATTTCGCAAGATCAAAGGCACGGCCCAACGACATGACCGATTCAAGGGCATTTGAGCAAAACGAGTCGGAACCTGTCTTAGTTCCTATAGGCAAAGCAGGGGTCTCAGAAAAGAAAAGCAACATAGATCCGATCGAGCAGCTCGCCCAGCTACCACAGCAAATGGCAACTATGCAGACCGAAATCAGAAGGCCCAGAAACATAACATACAAGCAACTACATTGAAGACCCATGTTAGGCCAGACACCCTTTTCAAAACTGGGACAATGTAGGAAACCAGACAGGGATTGCAAGTCCAAACAGACCAGGCACGCAGATGTCAAGGGACAAGGCGGCGAAGTCGAATCTGGTCGACCCCAAAACTCACAAATTTTTCTTTGGCGCAGTCTTTTCATATTAACGAGCGAAAGCGCAATAATAAGCGAAAATACGGCGAAAAGTTTCTTCAGATAGCGTAAGCGAAAGCGGCAAAGCGAGGATGACAACAATCCAAAGTCCGCAGCAAGAGCAAAGAAGCGAAAGCGGCATCCACAATCAATCAAAGTTCGAGTTCGCAACAAAACCTAGTGCATCAACTCGCATCAAGTCAAATTGGCAACCCACGATCGCGCGAAGCGCATCGGCAATTCGGTGCCGCGACTTAGCATGTCCGTGCAAGGACAACATCCCAGCATTCATCAGGCGTATCAGGGACGACATCTCTACCCATAAAATTGCACTTCTCATATATATTTATCATTTTGTTTAAACAGGTATACACTAACGTTTTCTCAAGCTTAGCTTGCAGGAACATCTATTCTACAGGAGCGGCGGAACATCGTCCAGAACGCGGCGTCATCGGCGTGCGTCTGCAGCAACGCCCGGCCGGCACGCCCGTGCAACGACGTTATCAGCATTGTGTCCAGGCAACGACACCATGGCGTGAGTCTGCAGCGGCGCCAAAGGAACACGTCCGAACGACGGCGTTATCGGCCGCAGAAGTCTACGCAACGACGCCCGGCAACAACACGTCGAGCGGCGGCGTTATCGGCAAAGCAAGTCTACGCGACAACGCCCGGCCAGCGTCGAGCGGCGGCGTTATCGGCAAAGAAGTCCGGCAGCGCCCGGCGGCAACCGTCGAACGCGGCGTTATCGGCCGCAAGCAAGTCTACGCAACGACGCCCGGCATCGTCCGAGCGGCGGCGTTATCGGCGACATCACGTCTACGCAACGACGCCAAAGGCCACGCCGCGTAACGGCGGCGTTATCGGCCACGGCAAGTCGACGCCAAAGACGCCCGGCGGTAACGTCGGCGGCGGCGTTATCGGCCGCAGCAAGTCTACCCAGCGACGCCAAGAAGAACACGTCCAGTAACGACGGCGTTATCGGACAAAGCAAGTCTGCGAATGACTCCAGAAGAACACGTCCGGTAACGGCGTTATCGGCGGCCGAAGTCTACAGCGGCGCTTAGCGATAGCCGCGTCGAGCGACGTTATCGGCAGCGACAAGTCGCAGCGCCATCATCAGCATATCACATCTACACAGGGACGACTTTCTCTGTTCTCAAAATTGCACTTTTCTCATTCATGCTTTATTATTCTGTCTTAGCAGTTACACACTAACTCTTTCTTGAGCTTTAGTCCACAGGGACAGTTGCAGCAGGGACAACGTATCCGCATTCACAATCGCATCAAGTCCGTGCAAGGGCGAAATCACAGCATTTGCAGCATCACATCAACACAGCAGACATCACATTTTGCAGGATAATACTTTCTACTCACAGTCACATTACTTTTAAAATTGTGCATCATCATTTTTTTTTTGCCTTAACAGTTATGCACTAACCGTTTGTTCAAGTCTTAGCATGCAGGAGCAGGAGCACAACGTGGATTTTCTCTTACAGCGAACCGGGGCAATCTGTTGGGGGCCAACCTTCCCAACGATTGGCAGAAGCGGCCTCAAGCGTCGGTCCACTCGCTCCACATCACCATAGAACCCAGCACCATAAGCCATAGCGCAGACACCCCGAGTTGAGCCAGTTATATTATTCTTGCTTTTTGCACCATAGCCCAGTGTCATCATAACTCGACACTGGGACAGCTCTGAGTCCGCGTTAGCCCGCCTTGGTGTTTTAACCATGGTAGCCCAGTGTCGTCATAACTCGACACCGGGATGCTGAGTCCGCGTTAGCCCGCCTTGGTGTTTTGACCATGGTAACCCAGTGTCGTCATAACTCGACACTGGGACAGATTTTGATTTTTTGCGTCAGCCTTGTCCACCTGCCCAACATTTTTTGCAATTCTGAAGATCGAGACAAAATTGGCTATGAGTCAACGTCTTTGTCCGAAGATTCTTCCATCATCTCCATACAAAGAGGGCGGTGTTGACACAATTTTGACCCTCCGTCGGTAGTTAACTATAAAATTAGACTAATTTTGTAAAATAATTTTTTAGGATTTTTATAATAAAATGCAGCAATAAAACATAAATACAGGCATAAATAAATAATTTAATAATGGCATCGCATCTTACGTAGAGTTTCAAGCACTTAGAGTCCCGCGTCCGCGTTAATTAATTTCAAGCTCTGTCAAACAATTCTTAAGTAATTAATAAATACATAAAATAAGTAATTTAGCAATGACGTCGTGTCAGGTAGCATAGCCGCATTTATTAATAACCATTTGTAATTTGAAATCAATTTTAATCTAATACATGCATTTAATAGCGTCGCATTTATAAAACTTTAAATAATTCTTAAATATCATACTCGCATTTAGCATTTAAATAATTTAATCTAAACTCAATGCAATTTTAATCTAACTTCGCAATAATGCATAATAATAAGATTTTAAAAAATAGCGCCGCAGTCTAAAGTATTAAGCATTGATTAAATGACACGCCCACATTTATTATAACAATTAGATTGATAAAGCACCTAGATAATTTAATCACAATTTATTAATTTACTTTACCACTAATTAAGCACCTAAGGTTAAATACCTAATTGACAAATTAAATAACTAATACCTAATTAATTAACTCCTAAATAACTACCCAATCCTCTTACCTTAATTCGCGAACTTTATTTCTGACCTAATACCGCGACCAGTGACTGCACTCGCATGACCCATGCCCCAGCCTTCTTTTATTTTCCCTTTACCCAACAAGCCCGCCCCAACTTCATTTTAGCCTCAGCCCAATTCATTTCCTTCATTGCCCTGGATCTTCCCCTCGTCTTCCCCCATCGTCCAAAGCCTAAAAAAACACGAACCACAGAGCTTCAACGATCGCCGGATTTCTCGCCGGAGAATCCGGGACTTTCCTTCACCCACGCACCCCGGTCAGCTTTCCTTACCCATGCACCCTCTTCCAACGATTTCTTACCATAATAACATCAAATCAGCCTTTACGAAATCAGTACAAAAATCACACGAAATCACACCAGTAGCTTACCAAGTTTAGAGTCGAACGTAGGCTATATAAGTGAGGCCATTGTTACATGCAAAGGCATCCAGAAAACATTGGAAAATCAGAAGAGTCCAATAGCAACAGTAGCACAGTAGAGCAGGAGCAAGACAGGGAGACCCATAGCATCGATAGGGACACCCTTAGGAGCAGTTAAGAAGAGCATATAAGAGAGCATAGGAGAGGGAATTCAGAGCGGAGTCGAGGGCAACCACATAGCAATTTAGGGAGCAGAGTTTAGAACCCTTACCCAGAATCTCGTTAAGTTTAGCAGACCAATTAAATAGAGTTAATGTTTTACTTTAAACTAGTTAAACATTTAGGTGCCCTAATTCACCCAAACTAATTAGGTGGCGACTCCGCGAACCCTTAGCACTTTTGCATTTCTAGCACTTTAATATTTGTTTGCACTTTTAACATTTAGTTATTATTTATTTTCTAACCTTGCATTTTTAGCAGGGTTCGTTTAGAAAATAAATGTCGCGGTCGGAAAAGGGTGTTTCTAGCATCTTAACATTTTTGCATTCTTAGCCCCTCTTTAAACTTTAGTAACATTTTAACACCTCCCTAGCATTCTTTGTACTTTAGCATATAGCAACCCTTTAGCCTTCAGGCACGTTTTGGCATTTTGCACCCTTAGCACCCTTTAGCACCCTTTAGCACTCTTTGCAATTCTAGCACCCTTTTTTTTATCTTTTTGCACTTTTAGCATCCTTTATTTTAAAATTAATCCCTTAGCACCTTTTTAGCAATTTTTAGCACTCTTTTAGCATTTTAGTACTCCCTAGCAACCTTTTGCATTCTAGCACCTTTTATTTGCCCTTTTTATGCTTTAAGCACCTTTTGCCCTTTTTATACTTTAAGCACCTTTTAAACATTTTAACTTCAGCATTTCTATTAATCAGGAGGAGCTTTTATTTTGCATTTTTAAACATAATAATTACCCTAGGTTTGGCAGGACAACCGCAAGTTAGCGGATCTTAGAGGGTGCCTAACCCCTTCCCTCTAGATTAATAAAGAACCCTTATCCAGAACCTCATTAAGTTTAGCAGACCATTAAAATGGAGTTAGTGTTTTACTTTAAACTAGTTAAACATTTAGGTGTCCTAATTCACCCAAACTAATTAGGTGGCGACTCCGCGAACCCTTAGCACTTTTGCATTTTTAGCCCTTTAATATTTTTTTGCACTTTTAACATTTAGTTATTATTTATTTTCTAACATTGCATTTTAAGCAGGCGTTTAGAAAATAAATGTCGCGGTCGAAAAAGGGCGCGACAAGATTTATTCAATAATTATCTTGAATGTTTGGTAATTAATTGATCACTAATTATCATAATCCATATGATTTCTAATTAAAAGTCGAAAGGGGAGATTGTGAATATGCTATAGTTGAATAAACATAGGTTAAATCGTGGACGAAAGTACCCCGATACTTGTGTAGTCTTAATAGGTTATTGCTCTTAATCCTCCTTTATAGTCAATCTTATCACCGAAAGGTAGAAGGGTTCTATATTAGGGTTGAGTGTTTATATTACCTTAACAGGAGTATAAAACGGCTTAGTTAACCTGCTATCTCAAAATAGAAGAAGAACCATAATTAATTGCATTAACAAGTAAGATAAGCAGATAGTTGAGGAGATTTGGAAGCCCTATTTCCATCATATCTGAAGTAAAACAAAGTAGTTTAATTAGCATTCATAATTATAGTTATAAACACTTTATCAATCATCGGTTACCAAATAGATACCATAGAATAGAATTTGAGAATTGAACACTAATCCATGAGGACGATAACTCGGTCTTCTAGACTATATTACTTGTCACGACACGTACACTTGCGTAAGTGTGTGCATAAATCGCGCATCAATTCTGAATCCCGAAGTTTGGTACACTCATTTCATTCTCTAATTATTTTATTAAATTGTCATATTTATTTGTTGATTATTTAAATATTTTATAATGTCTTTGCTAAGGGGAATTGGGTCAGGACTGCGCCGTAAATCTAGTTCAAGGGGTAAAAAATCTATAGATTCTTCATCATCTAATCAAAATATAGACTATGATCAAATGCAAGGAGATTTTGGTATAGAAGATAATGAATATGATAACGTTCAATTAGATAATATTGTTGAACTTGAAGAAACTGAACTTTCTACACCTACTAGTGTTCCTTTTGTCAATGTTGGTACTACTAGTGGTAGTCGTAGACCTCCTTTACCAGAAGTTTCAGAACCAGAAGTAAGGAGAAAAAGAAGTAAATGTGGCTCTTTTATGATAGAGTTGGGGACACTGATAGAGTTAAATGTAATATTTGTGGGAAAACTTACAAACATAAGAGAGGGGATGGTGACGGGGGGACGGGCGCTATAGGTAGGCATTTATTGAAAGATCATCCGATACAATGGGGTGTTGCCACTGATTTAGAACCCGTTCAACAACAACTTAATCCATTAATGGGGTGTTGCCACTGATTTAGAACCCGTTCAACAACAACTTAATCCATTAACGGGGGGTTGGCTAAGTACGATCCAAAGAAGGATCACATTGAATTAGCAAAAATGATTGTCGGAGGTTGTTTACCTTTTTCTTTTGCTTCTTCTTCATATTTAATTACATATATTCAAAGAGTATATAATCCTTGTTTTACAGGTGTTCCTCGCAGTACTTGTAGAGCCGATGTTTTTAGACTTTATAATGATTATGGTATTTTTTTTGTAATATTTGTTCATTAATCTTCCATGCCTAGTTAGTTTTACTGCAGACATTGAGCATGCTTTAGACGGTTATGATTATTTAACAATTACTTGTCATTGAATTGATGAAAATTTTAAAATGGAAAAACGTATTATTGCTTTTGTGTATGACGAGGATCAAAGTCATACTGGAAAATATATAAGCGAAACTATTTGTGCTTATGCCAAAAATTATAATATTTATAAAAAAATATTTTGTATATTATTCGATAATGCATCTAAAAATACTGCTGCTGTAGATCTTTTAAAAGTGGAATTAGAACCGTCACTTCCTGATATATTTCATGTTCGTTGTGTTTGTCATATTTATAATTTAATTGTTAAAAGTGGTCTTGAGTTATTTGCAACTGAAATACAAATTGTCAAAATAGTCGTTGGAGTTATTCAAGGTAATAATAGAAAAAATAGACTTATAAAATTTAAAGAAAAATGTAAACAATTTGATTTGAGACCTAAATTCATGCCACAAGAGATTATTACACGGTGGAATTATACTTATTTATTTTTAAAAGAATGTTATAAGTATAAAAACCCCATAACACATGTTTCAAATGCTCATTGTAAGAACATGATTTATATGTTAACCGACGATGTTTGAAAATCAATTGCTGAACTTTTAAAAAATTTACGTAAATTTTACACTGATACTGTTGAATTTTCGGGATTTTATTACCCAACAGTTTGTAATGCTTTAGCTCATATAGCTGAAATTTCATATTTACGTTATGGTTTAAAATCAAATATAAAATATAAAGCTGCAGTAACAGTTATGTTTGAAAAGTTTAAAAAATATTTTTTTTCTATTCCTGATATTTATTGTATTGATGCAGTCTTAAATTCTTCTGTTAAAAAAGTAGATTGTCATAATTTAATATTTAGTTTATATACTTATACGGAAGTAGGTGAAACATAAATTCCATCTTCATTTGATTGCATATGTAAACTTGATACTAATTTAGCTAAATTATATGATTATTATGCTACATTACACGACAACAACAATTCTGCTATTAATATTCCTTCTAGTTCTGCTTCTGCTTCTGTGTCTACATCTGCAGGATTCGATGAAGATGATGAAAATGAATCTTTATCTATATGGAGCACTTTTGCAACAATACAAGCACGCACAACTCGAAATTGTGATGAGATGCAGTTTTATTTGCAAAAGCCAACGGAGTCGAAGAAGAACTTTCAACCTTTACAATGGTGGCAGGATAACAAAAGACAATTTCCGGTACTAGTAGCTATGACACGAGTGGCTTCTGAAAGTGCATTCATCCAAGCACGAGATCAAATAGGAGACACACGTCACTCATTGGGCGAAAGCATATTAGAAGTGTTAGTATGCTTAATGGATTGAATCAGACCAGAGAGAAGAAATCAAGGATATGAAGACGTTGACTCTCCGGAAGATGAAGAAATCGACAATATTTTGAAAATCGGGAGCGCAATCGAAACTGGAATTAATACTCCAGATTTAGAGGCTATGGAGCAACCTATAAATTACGAAGAACTTGCAAGAAGGATGCATAAAATGTAAATAACAATTATTATTACTTTATTATGTACTCTTATTAACAATTAACATTATGAATAATGAAAGTTCGAAAGTTTACATTTTATCATTTTGGTGCTTGCTAATTTTTCTCACTTCTAATGCAAGGGAAAATAACTTATATATTTATATTTACTATTCTTTATCAGCTTGTATCAATATTTCAAAATAAAATATTTTTACATAGAATACCACAATTTTGTTACTAATATAATTTGTTGTAAACACCAGATACGAATAAATATTTTCTTACTTCAAATTTATGTTTTCCGCCATGAATTATCACTCAACTCTACGAATTAAATAACTTATTTAAATAGTGAATTCAAGTAACTTTCTTATTATTTTTCCTTAATTTCTTTAGTTTTTTCTTGACATATTTTAGGTGGGACCAAAAAATCATTATCAATCCGCAGATAAGAAAAAAAAACATAACTTCGACATTTAATAAAATGACATTTTTGCTTTTATTTTAATTTTTCTTCCTTTTTCTCTTGTCATCTTTAAGTGGATTTCCTTTTTCTGCTTGATTTATATTAATAAAAATTCTTAAATTCTCTATATACTATATATATTATCCTTTCAATTAATAATCTTCATAAAAAGGTATTACTGATAAAATGTAAAAACAATAAAGAAATTATGGCATATTAAGGAAAAACAATAGAAATTAGCCATTTGTTTCCATTATTGTATATTTTACCATTTTAAGAACTCATTTCTTGACTATTTATAGATGTTGAAAACGTAGGTAAAATCATCTCTCACGGACTAACTCTAGGATCCACTAGCAATTCTTGTCCAGACTCATGGCAATTCTTGAATAGTCGTCTTTGACAAGTTATTACCTTTAGCATTTCTGTGACCTGTCTGCCATTTAACATTTTTATATATTTTTGTCCTAATGCACAAGCTTTGCTTCAGGCTAACAACAACATAAAGCGTGTATATCTTACCTATTTTCCCAAGACAAAGATACACAAACATGTTAAATGACAAGCAGGTCATAGAGACACTAAAGACCACCATTGAAGCACATGTTCTTCAACTTCCAGGACTATGAAGAGAAGAGTTTTCGGTGAGTTTGTTTACATTAGCTAAGAGTTAGAAGGTGATGGAGAATGATTTTGTGAAGGCAAAAAATTGGTGGTGCAGTTGCACCACCTTGCTTCATGTGGCTCCGCCACTGTATATATGCTAAAAAGAAAATAAATTAAAATAAATATAGCATTACTTTTTAAAACTTGGAGGGTCGTCCAAATGCATTCGATGTGGCAAATTTTTTGTTTTAGTGATTATACTATTTTTGTAACCTGCTTTTGCTAAAAGAAAGAAGAAGCATGCAAGCTCAGACCTCCATCAATGGCGGTTACTGATAAGAGAAGTAGAGGAGACAGAAGGGAAGTGGAGTTAGTTATAGAGAATATTGAGAGAGTTTGTCAAAAAAATATCTTTTTTATTAATGAACTAACTACAGCAAGAATCTAAAATGTTATATATATATACTAGTCTAATTAACTTAATAATGCTAAACTAATCAACTAAGGGGTGTATTCAATTACGATTATAAAAGACCATTTTGGGATAAATAAATTCAGTGAATTTTAAAAGACTATTTAGAAATATAATGACTTAACATAATTTAAAAGACAATAAAAAAAAATTATGTTTGGATTTTAAAAGATTTGAAAGGACCACATGCATTTTTCATGTCAATTTGTCTAACAGATATTTCATCAAACAACTTGCATGCATAGAATTGGAGAAAATGACTCTTCTAATCTTGCTATGGAAATATTATAGAAAACTCTACACACATAAGCACAATATGTAGTTGCATATGAGACATTCTTTCTATCGAGACTTGCAACAACTGTAAATACAAATACATTCATGGGAAACAAATCAATGCAGTTGAACAAAGAACCGTGTATAAAGCCCAAATATAAATTTAAGATGTTTCGCAAACCAAATCATATTCATGTTAGGGAGCTAGATGTCCTTGCTAAAATGATATTTTGAATACCAAATTGACCTGAAATCAATAAGTTTTTTAATACCAAAAGACTTTTCATACTTTTTTCATGCTAGGTTTTTAATAAGAAAATTTTCTCATTTGTCTTGTCATGTGTGTAGATCAATCATATAAAAATGATGTTGTAAATAGGTATGACTGTATTATTTTTCAGTGGATCAACAATCAAGAAAATGAAAGAAAAAATAATACAAATTTTACTAGTACTAAATATGAAAAACACATTTGAGTTATTACCAGACATGAATGTATTGTTAGATACTATCAAAGGTACATTGCCTAAAATCCCTGATTCTGCACCAACACTTTTATTCATCCTTTGTCATTCTTTATGTATTATCATAACATATGCTTGGTCTGGTGAGGGAACATGATCCATCATGAGGATATTACTCATTTGTGGACTATATGTTTTATTTAGCCCCATTAGAAACTTCATCATTTTTTGTTGGTGTAGGAAATCAATAAGTTCTTT
Source organism: Przewalskia tangutica (assembly GCA_029844215.1). NCBI lineage: Eukaryota > Viridiplantae > Streptophyta > Magnoliopsida > Solanales > Solanaceae > Przewalskia > Przewalskia tangutica. The sequence continues at coordinate 1,000,238 of CM056726.1, forward strand.
GGACTTAGGACATTCATAGCCATTATATGGAATTATAGACTCCAATTCAGCCAAGTCATTCAATCTAGAGAAATATATGGACATAGTCACAATTCCTTATGTCAATGAGCTAATCTCTCTATTCAAGTAATAAATTCGAGTTACATTTAAGGTGCGTTTGGTTCGCGCAGGGTAAACAGAATGAAATCCAGTAAGGGAATAGAATGAAAAAGAAAGAAATTACCTGATTGTCCCTACATGTTTGGTTCTGGGTGGTCCGAATCCGAGTCAGGGGTGGTCAAGTGGTCCGGATTAGGGTTGGGGAAAGGGAATCTAAATACCTAGGGGGTGGGAAATCAAGAAAAGGGAATGAAAGTGGAAAAAGAGTAAAGGGAATGAAAAAATAAGACCAAACAACAATAAAGGAAATTTATTCCTCTATTCCCTTTCCTGTACCCCGGACCAAACACACCCTTACTTTATTGAATCTCTCATTGAAAGTTTCCCAAACATGCTTAACATTGATGAATATACAATTCCTTTGCTCATTTCCTGCGCAACTGAACTCATGATCCATGACTGCACAATTGCATTGCATCTTTTCCACTGATGCATTCGATAACTGTCTCCTACAAAGCTTTCTCTGCTACATGAGCCATCAATGAACTCAATTTTGTTCTTCACTAACAACGATAATCACAATTCTCTATTCCATTTTGAATAATTCTAAGTTCTTATCAATAATTATGGAACTAGTGATAATCTCATAGTGTCCGATGGATGCACATACAGTGGATCATTCGAATCAAGCAATTGATTGGTTGAATTCACAGAATTAGTAGTGTTTAAGTTTAGATACCTAGGGTTTCCATTTTGAAATAAAGATATTGAAATCACACAGTTCAATCTAGCTAAAATTGGTTCACGATCGAAAAATATCGAATGATCGAGAAATGAACGAGATCGAAGAATATCATATAATTGGATCACGGTCAATATTGCTCTAATACCATGTTAAAATAAAGAAGAAGTATGCAAGCTCAAACCTCCATCAATGGTGGTTACTGATCGGAGAAATAGATGAGAGAGAATGGAAGGAGAGTTAGTTATAGAGAGAGAAATATTGAGAGAGTTTGTGAGAAAATATCTTTTTTCATTAATGAACTAATTACGAGTGGGGATTATATCCTCCGGGGCGGAAGTTTTGTAGAAGCTACTCCTTTAAGAAAAAAGATGACACATGTAATTTTTTAATGATAGTTATTTTTCATTTAATGTATAATGTCTCTCTCTTCTATTTTATTTCTTAATTTAATTAAAAACTATTTTTTATTCTCTCTCATCACCCCTCCCCCATAACTTTTCATGTTCCTCTAGTTACCCCCTTCTTCTCCCCTAATATTTTGTTGACTCTCCTCCATTAAATTATTCCTATACTTCTACTTCAAAAAGAACAAATATATTTATTTTGAAAAATCATTGTACTCACTAACTACATCAAGAAACTAAAATGTTACATTTATACTAGCTTCAATTCCTACTTTTGAGTTCATTGATTTTTCAAAATAAATATATTTGTTCTTTTTGGAGTAGAAGAATAGGGATAATTTAATGGAGGAGAGAGTCAACAAAAGATTAGGGGAAAAAGAAGTAACGAAGGAACTTGAAAAGTTACGAGGAAAGAGTGAGAAGAATAAAAATAGCTTTTAATTAAATTAAGAAATAAAATAGAAGAGAGTAACATCATACATTAAATGAAAAGTAGCTATGGTTAAGAAATTACATTTGTCATCTTTTTTCTCAAAGGAGTAGGTTCTACAAAACCTCCACCCGGGGGTATAGGATCCCCACTCAATTAGAAATATATATGTGGTTTATAAAGGAAACATTTACATGCATCGAAGAAAGGCTATACACATGTACACGCGCAGCTATATTAGGAGTGGCTCAAGCACATTAGGGACAACAACAACAACAACATATTCAGTGAAATTCCACAACGTGGGGTATGTAGAGGGTATCATGTATGCAAACCTTATCTCTAGCTTGATAGGTAGAGCGACTGTTTCCGAGAGACCCTCGGCTCAGGAAAAGCACCACAAAAACAGTTAGACCCGGTCAAATAATAATAATAATAATAAGCAGTAAGAAAATGAGATAAACCAACGCGAATGCGCCATGATATCACATCCTGAAAGAGAAGCAGTAACTAACGCAGATAAATGAAATAACCCAAGTACATTAAATAAAGCATAGCAGAAGAAATAAAACTAGAGAAGACTATATATCAATAATACGTCTATTCGAATTGTCACGACCCGTTCCGGGGCCCGTGACTGGTGCCTTACCCGGGCACCCAAGCAGTCATACATCAGAGAAAATCAGCGGAAATATAAAACAAGACAAGAAACATTATTAAAAAGGAGAAACAATTTATCTGAAGAAAAACTTGCCTTTCGGCATATATATAAACATTGTTTTGCAGTTACATTCCAACTGTACAATAGGACTACAGACCTCTAAGGAAGTAAACAACTATGGCGGGACAGGGCCCCGCCATACCCTGAATGTACAAAACTATCTACAATACAGGGAGATCATACCCAAAAGTAGAGCCTCCGGAGAAGATGGAGCTCACGACACAGCAAAGATCCAGGATGTGGATCTAGCACTGCTTGCCCACCTGCGGCATGACGCGGCCCGAAGGAGGTCGATCTGACAGTACTAAGTATGTGAAAGCGTAAAGTACTTAAACGAAATCATATCATTTTAAAACCAATTTTATAAATATGCACGAAACAACTAATGTAGCGCGTAGTGCGCATCATAAACAAGAGCAACAATAGGTAAGCGTAGCAGGTCTTTTCTAGGCTGCGAATGATCGAAGCGGGGCAATCGCGTAGTATCACTATCAAGCCTAATCACGGACTCCGTAGTCGCATAGGCCACTCGCGTAGGCGCGTAGGGTATAACCCGCGTCGAGGGTAGCTACTCCTCGGCGTCGTCTGGACTCGTAGTCGCGTGGCCACATAGACGCATGAGGTATAACCCGCACTAACATGGAACTCGTAGCTCGCATGGGTCCCTGGACCCGCGTGAGGTATTCTCGAATCATGGTCCCGCATCACTGAGTCTACCCCGCGTGGAGGCGACAACCCCGATAACATGTCGAGGTGAGTGATATAATACCAACATAACGACTTATCGTTAAACAACATAAGCACAAGAATACCTCTTATACAAGCGTTACAAGTCACTACCACACATAGCGTCATATCATGTCTACTTATCAAACCATTTTATTATTCTTTCATAAATCAATATAAGTGCATTATAAACACATAAGTAAACTTCCTTTTATAAATCTTAAGTTGTTATACCTAACTTCCCATAAAGCTAGTATAACTCTTAATCTTTTGTTTAAAAACCAATTAGTTCTCTTACATTAAAATGATTCGATATTCTTTTGAAATGCATCAAGACTCTGCATTATTCGGGCTTAAGTCAAAAGACATTCGTAATTATTATTCGGGCTTAAGTCAAAAGACATTGCGTAGTTATTATTCGATTAACACGTATGCGTCTACCGTACTATATATATTTTAAAATATCATGCTTTAGGAAGAATCACATACCTTCCGTGAAATCCACCGCCAAGTCGAATATGTGTCGCAGAGAATCGACTATAATAGTCAAATCGTCTATCAACGTCTGACTATTACATGCTTGATTCTAAGCGAGAGGTTCTCTATTCTACGGAAAATTGGGCAGCACTTCCCTGCGTGAGCTACTCAAGTCTCTGTGAAAGCAGTCTAAGTAAGTATAGTTTAATTATTCTTCTTTTAAACCGCCTACTTGTGATAGCAGTTCAATTCTATACGTAATATCCTTCTAAGTATTAATACTTATTTCTATACTTCTACGGTATGTATTCTCTAATTACAAAGAAGGACAAGTTTATTTACCTCGATAAGCCCAATAATATCCTAGATATAAGTCGATCAGGACGAGCTTAGCTCACAATTTGCGCTCAGATAGCTCGAGGAACCATAGAAGTTCTTCACAACTTCTACTAAGTACTAAGGGATTTGAGCTAGGGTATTTTGGGCATTATAACAATACTAGAAGGCAACTTTTCTACGAGGAGGGGTATTCGGCCAAGCTTCTCGAGGGGAAGGAGGCTTGGGCGAAAAAGCTCGAGGAGAGGGAGGATTTTCAAGACTTGGAAAGCTTGTTTGTGGATGAAGAACTCTTCATCTTAAGGGGTATTTATAGGTCGAGGTGGCCAACCAATGGCGAATTAAGCCAAGTGCTAGGCAAGTGTAAGGACAAGATTAGGGCAAGTGTACCTTATCCTTTGCACACAAAATATCCTACCAACTCCAAGACAAAAATAAGCCATCCATTCGGCCCTATTGCCGTCACACGTCCATCAATGAGAGGGTGACAAGTGTCGCCTCTCGTTGATCCAAAGTGTTTCGTCTCTCGGAAAAATCCAAAAAATAGAAATGACATAGCGGAATTTATCCTACGAGTCTTGTTAAACATTTCGTCGGAGAAGCGATTCTTTGTGTGAGTTGTGCCCAAAAAAGCGTCCTAGGCCTAAACTTTTAAGGCTACACTTTAAATGCGTACACTTACGTACATTACTGCAAATACGGTATAACATTCTCTCCTCGCCAGAAACATTCGTCGAATGTTCCTTGAATAGCTAACGATAAGGTTCCTCATGCTTAAAGCGGTTTGCATATGCCACACCGCTACCACAAAACAACACTTAGGCATAAGCGATAATGAAGATTTACAAGTAGGAAAGTGAATTACGGAGGTGTGGGAATAGGTGAGGATCTTACGCCTCATGTCCTCGCCGACTTCCACGTCATCTCCCATGAGCTCGTTCGCCCAAGACTTTGTGGAAGCCACGTCGCTTGGTCGCGAGCGCTAACACGGCGATCGATTATCGCTATGGGAATCTCCTCATACGATAACCGCCGGTCACTGGACATCGTCGTCAATCGGGTGTACCACTAGATGGATCCCGTACATCTCGCCGGCGTAGAAACATGAAACACCGGATGCACTTGCCTCGGATCGGACGGCGGATCCAACTCATGAGCAACGCGCACCTGCTGCGGACAATCGTCTGACCCGATGTACCTTGGTGAGTTTCCCTTTCTTCCGAATCTCATCACACCGCCGTGGGTGGCGCCAGAAAACCCAATCATCGACCTCGAACTCGGATCACGGCGGCGATGATCTGCGTATGACTTCATGCGACTACGGTATCGACCTCTCTGGATAAGCCGCGCTTATCCGCGCCTCTGCACCAAATCTTGTCCTACTAAGCGCACCTCGCCCACGTCGAACCAGCTATCGGCGATCTGCACTTCCTCGTACAAGGCCTCATAAGGCGCCATCGGATCTTTGGAGTGGTAGCTATTATTATCATGAAACTCAACTAGAGGCAAATGATCCTCCGGCTACCCCACGAAGTCAATAACACGGGCTCGCGACATATCCTCGAAGTGCGGATAGTGCGCTCGGCTTTTGTCGTGCATGCGTGGGTGGAATGCGATACTCGAGCTCACTGCGTCCCCAAACCATACGGAAAGATCTCGAGTTAGCGTAAATGCGGGCTCCTGCATGCGATATGATCGAAATAGGGACTCATGCGATCGGCGATCTCTCGGATGTAAAGTCGGCATAATCCTCGGTAGAAAAGTCGTCTGGCGGGAATAAAGTGGGCTGATTTCGTCGACTGTCGGCGATAACCCATATAGAATCATGTCTCATACGAGTGCGAGGTAATCACGTGATGAAGTCCGTGTTGATCACCTCCCACTTCGGTCGGGATCTCTGTAAATGCGTAACAAACCATCGGGCCTGCGGTGCTCTACCTTCACGCTGCGACAACACGGGCGCGAGCTACGAACTCTGCAGCGTCCTCTTCAAGCCGTCCCACAATACACGGATCTAAGGTCGTGGTACATCTTGATCGACCACGGATGGATAGAGTAATGCTTGTATTGTGCTTCCCCGAACCTGCTTGCGAAGTCACGAAACATCTGGAACACCTGACACGCCCTCAAACCTTAGCACCCCGTGGTGCTACCTCAAGGACCGCCCATACTCCGCGAAGAAGCCGTATCACGATAACGTGTCAAAGCGGGTCCTCGGTGTTGCCTCTTCACCTCGCCGGCGATGGAAGACTCGGCAACCTCGCGAACTCGAACCCTGCGCTATCGAATCAATCAAGCGACACGAGGCTCGCTAAGCGATGCAAATCACGAACCGTATCCTCTCTGCGGCTGCCGCGTCGATAGACTCCCCGTCGACCTACGACTAAGGCGTCGCCTGACGTTGGCCTTCCCGGGTGGTACAAGATATCAACATCGTAATCCTTAAGCAACTCTAACCAGTCTGCATAGTAAGTTCGGCTCCTCGGTGAAGATATCTTGGAGGCTCTTGTGGTGCGTATAAATATCCACATGAACCCCGTACAAGTAGTGCCTCAGGATCTTGGCGTGAATCACGCGCGACTCAAATCATGGGTGGGGTAGTTCTCTCGTGTTTCTTGGTGTCGGGATGCATACGCTATAACCTTGCCTGCTGCGTCAACACACGTCAACCCGATGCACGGCGCGTCAATACGACATAACCGTCGGACCTGCGGAAAGTAAGAAGCGAGGCGGTCGTCGATCTCTCGCCGATGGCGGAAACCACGCTCCTGGCATCATCCGGCGAAACTTGCGCGCCACGAGTCGGCCTAGTCAATGGTGCGAAGATAGAAGCAAACTTCTCTGAGCCGATAATAACTGCGAGGCCCGAAAGTGCGAACCTGCAGCCGGAGTAGTAGGTCTAGGCCAAGTCATTGCGCCGATCTTGGCGTATCGACTCGAATGCCGTCGGCCCGACAATATGCCCGAAAAAGCCACGAAGTTAACCAAAACTCACATTTGGAAAACTTGGCGTATAATGCTGAGTCTGGAGAAGCTGTGGCCCTGATCGCCAAATGCTCGCGTACTCACTGCTCTGGCGAGAATAAACCAAGATATCATCGATGAACACTATCATGGCGTGTCCAAAAATGGTTTGAACACTCGGTTCATCAAATCCATGAATCTGGCGGAGCATTGGTCAACCAGACATGACCACTGAACTCATAATGCGTCTGGGTCGGAATGCGATCTAGGGACATCCGCCTCTCGACTACTTTGATGATATCCGATCGCGGTCAATCTTGGAGAAACATCTCGCGCCACTGCCAGTCGAACAAATCATCAATCACAGGAAGGGGTATACATTCTTAATGGTCACCTTGTTCACGTAATCAACACGTCGCGACATCCGTCTTCTTGCGAACAATCTGCGCTCCCGGGAGAAACACTGGGCACGATGAAGCCGCTTCTCCGGCAAATCTCTAAGGTGATCCTTGACTCTCTCAACTCGGCGGTGCCGTTACGTATGGCGGAATGGAAATAGTAGAGTGTCTGCAACATCTATACAAAACTCGATCTCCTCCGGGAGGATGCGAGTCGTGCAGGAAACACGTCGGGAACTCTCGACTCTGGGCGGTGAAAATCGCGCTGCGGCCTCGATATCAAACACGAGCGAGATGGTAGATATACCCATGCACCATCTTCCTAGCCTTGGTAGGAAATAAACCTACCACCGGCGTCTGATTGCTTCCACTCAACCGGCCAGCTCCAGAAGCTGGAACCGTGCTACTCTCTCCTGCGGTCTACATTGGCGTAGCAAGCTAGCCAATCCGTACCCGTGATCACGTCGAAATCGGTCATATCGACTCGATCAGTCGGCTAGAGTCGGCGGCGTAAATGGTCCTTTGGACAAGCCACATATACGTGAGCTACCAGAATCACCCGGCTGGCGTAGCTACCTCGAAAGGGTCTATGGACTCGAGCTCTATCCACTATCCTACTAGCGATAAGGGAGATATATGGGGCCAGTAGAACCGAATCTATCAAAGCATACCATCAAATCCGAGCGATAAGGTACACGTGGCGACATCGGTGAGGCCTCACGATCGGCCGGTGGACAAGGCATAAATGCGGTTCGAGGACCGCTAGAAGCTGGGACCAGCGCCACGACCTCTGCCGCGACTGCTGGCCCGTAGTACCTTGCCCTCGGGCGAGTAGCTGTCGAGGATGAAGAAGACCGACAAAAGAACACATGGTGACCACTATACGCCTTGCCGCCCGGTGGACGGTTCTAGCAAAGTGACCTGCGGCCTGGCTGAAACAAGCTCCGTGCGGCACCACAACTCCGAAGTGGGATCTGCGTCGGCCACCTGCGAGGTGGTCCGTCGGCGATGCCTCTGCTGCTCTGGGCGTCCAGAAGCCACAGGGCCACAGTGCGCCTCGAATATCTGGTGTCTTGAGGGCGGTGCGAAGTGCTCTACGGTGGTTGTGGTGCAAATCTGAGGCTAACTGCGAGGCCGCCCACGATAGCCACGAAGACCTGCCGTCTGGTCTTAACCTGCTGCGCTGTCGGCCCGTCGGTCTCTCGCTCGCCGCATCCGAGCATGAGCTGCGTGCGGGTAATGTCCATACGGTGAAGAAACACGCGCAAGATTCGACCATATAATCGTCTAGCGGTGGCGTGGCGGTGCACCTATCCTCGTATGCTCTGCTACAACGGGACATATCGAGCGATGAATCAAACTCGACATTGTACTCCACTGGCGTCGTCCTCTGCGCCTCGGTAACAAATATCTATCGGCCGTGCCCTCGCCGTGCAGTGGAGGCAAGAAGTGAGTGAGAAAGCCTCGAGAACTCATCCCAGTAGGCGGGGGCGCGTGCTCTCCGGGATAACTCCGTGAATCAAACTAATCATTGCGGTATCACGTGGCCGATGCGAACGAAAGGTCCAGACTCGATCTCGGCGCCTTGATCACCGCGTGATCCTCTGCAGCGTCGGATGAACTCCTGCGGATCATCCTGCAGCCTCGACGTAGAACTCTGGCGGGCTCTGACTCGAGAAAATCCGTAGCCTCAATGTTTGCCTCGGGTGAACCACGGGTGCTCTTGGCTGGAGCTGCCGCGTCGGCTGTCCTCGTATGCAGCCCACGATCACGGCGATGGCGGGCCATCTCTCTGTAACCCGTCATCTGCTCCGGTGTGGGTGGAGGTGTAAATCTTGTGGTCTCGTCGGCGCTGCTGCGGCCTAAACCTCACAGGGTCGGCGGCGTCGTAGAACTTCGCCGTCTGCAGTATAGGCCCGGGCGAGCCCTCGTGACTCTAGGTGTCCACTAGCGACTCCTCGGCCTTGCCTATTGGGCGGGTTGCCTTACGTGGAGGCATAAGCTATTCTGAGAAAGGGATACGTTAGAAGGGTCCGACTTATAACACGACTCTAAGGCACGATCTCGAGCGAAAGAATGGAAACCAATCCTAAATATCCTATAGCCTCACGATTATTGGTGGTGCGCAACACACCGATAATCGAACTTACTAGATGCGGTGCGTAGACACTTTCAGAGATTAAGCGTGCGATACCACTTTTGTCACGACCGTTCGGGCGTGGTAGTGCCTTACCCGCACCAGCGATCATACATCGAGAGAAAATCGGAAATATAAAACAAGACATGAAACATTTGTAAAATGAGACACGGTTTATCGATGAAAAGCTTGCCTTTCGGCATATATATATAACCCAAGTTTTGCGATTCATCCCAATGTACAATAGGACTACTGACTCTGGAAGTAAACAACTATGGCGGGACGGGCCCGCCATACCTGAATGTACAAAACTATCTACAATACAGGAGATCATACCCAGTAGAGCCTCAGGAGAAGATGGAGCTCACGACACCAACGCAAAGATCCTAAGGATGTGGATCTAGCACTGCTGCCTTTACTGCGGCATGAGCGCGGCCCGAAGGAGGTCGATGCAAACGGTACTAAGTATGTGAAAGCGTAAAGTACTTAAATGAAAACATATCATTTTAAAATCGGTTTGCAAGTATGTATGAAACAACGAAGGTAACCGCATAGTGTCACATCATAAACAAGAGCAACAATAGGTAAAGCGTATGAGTCTTTTCTAGGCTGCGAATGATCGAGCGGGCCAATCGCGTAGTATCACTATGCAAGCCTAATCACGGACTCCGTAGTCCGCGTAGGCCACTCGCGTAGGCGCGTAGGGTATAACCCCGCATCGAGGGTAGCTACTCATCGGCGTCGTCTGGACTCGTAGTCGCGTGGCCACATAAAGCGCAGGTATAACCCCGCACACTAACACGGAACTCGTAGCTCGCGTAGGTCCCCTGGACCCGCGTGAGGTATTCTCGAATCATGGTCCCGGACCGCTGAGTCTACCCCGCGTGGAGGCGACAACCCCGATACATGTCAAGAGGTGGTGATATAATACCAACATAACGACTTATCGTTAAACAACATAAGCACAAAGAATACCTCTTATACAAGCGTTACAAGTCACTACCACACGTAGCGTCATATCGTGTCTACTTATCAAACCATTTTATTATTCTTTCATAAATCAATATAAGTCTGTTATAAACACATAAGTAAACTGTTCCTTTTATAAATCTTAAGTTGTTATACCTAACTTCCCATAAAGCTAGTATAACTCTTAATCTTTTTGTTTAAAAACCAATTAGTTCTCTTACATTAAAATGATTGATATTCTTTTGAAATGCGTCAGACTCATTATTGGGCTTAAGTCAAAGACATTGCGTAATTATTATTCGAGCTTAAGTCAAAAGACATTGCCGTAGTTATTATTCGATTAACACGTATGCGTCTACCGTACTATATATATATTTTAAAATATCATGCTTTAGGAAGAATCACATACCTTCTCGGCAAAATCCACCTGCCAAGTCGAATATGTCGCGCGCAGAGAATCAGCCTATAATAGTCAAATACGTCTATCAACGTCTAGACTATTACGTGCGATTCTAAGCGAGAGGTTCTCTATTCTACGGAAAATTGGGCGCACTTCCCTACCCGGTGAGCTACTCGAGTCTCTGTGAAAGCGATCTAAGTAAGTATAGTTCAATTATTCTTCTTTTAAACCGCCTACTTGTGATAACATTCAATTTACGATACGTAATATCCTACAAGTATTAATACTTATTTCTATACTTTTACGGTATGTATTCTCTAATTACAAAGAAGGACAAGTTTATTTACCTCGATAAGCCCAATAATATCCTAGATATAAGTCGATCCAGGAGGCTTAGCTCACAATTTGCGCTCAGATAGCTCGAGGAACCTTAGAAGTTCTTCATGACTTCTACTAAGTACTAAGGGATTTGGGCTAGGGTATTTTGGGCATTATAACAATACTAGAAGGCAACTTTTCTACCAAGGGAGGGGGTATTCGGCCAAGGCTTCTCGAGGGAAAGAGGCTTGGGCGAAAAAGCTTCGAGGAGAGGAGGATTTTCAAGACTTGGAAAGCTTGTTTGTGGATGAAGAACTCTTCGTCTTAAGGGGGTATTTATAGGTCAAGAGGTGGCCAACCAATGGCCAAGATTAAGCCAAGTGCTAGGCAAGTGTAAGGCCAAGATTAGGGCAAGTGTACCTTATCCATTTGCACACAAAATATCCTACCAACTCCAAGACAAAAATAAGCCATCCATTCGGCCCTATTGCCGTCCACACATCCATCAATGAGAGGGTGACAAGTGTCGCCCTCTCGTTGGTCCAAAGTGTTTCGTTTCTCGGAAAAATCCGCAAAAAATAGAAATGACATAGCCGGAATTTATCCTACGCGAGTCTTGTTAAACGTTTCGTCGGAAAACGATTCTTTGTGTGAGTTGTGCCCAAAAAAACGTCCTAGGCCTAAACTTTTAAGGCTACACTTTCGTACGTACGCTCTTACGTACATACTCTGGAAATACGGGGTATAACACGTATGATATACTAAGACTGCCTACAGTAATAACACTATAACTATCAATTTGTAAGTGTAAGTAGGACTACACTCGTCTAGCTACTACCCTAATCCGTGTCCTCCACAACCCCGTATCTAAGGTCATGTCCTCAGTAAGTTACGCCTGCTCCATATCCCGTCTAATCACATCTCCTCAATATTTTTTTGGCCTACCTCTACTCCTTTTGAACCCGTCCATAGCCAACATCTCACACCTCCACACTGGGGCATTTGTGTCTCTCATCTACACATGTCCAAACCATCTCAACCTCGCTTCCCGCATCTTATCTTCGACCGATGCCACTCCTACTCTGCCCCAGATATTATCATTTCTAATCACGTCCCTCCTCGTATGCCCACACATCCATCTGAGCATCCTCATCTCCGTCACTCTCGTCCTTTGGGTATGCTATGCCTTGACTGACCAATACTCTGCCTCATACAACATAGTTGATCTAACTACCACCCTATAAAACTTGCCTTTTAATTTTAGTGGCACCTTTTTGTCGCACAAGACTCCAGATGCAAGCCTCCATTTTATCCACATTTCCCCAATACGATGTGTGACATCGTCATCAATATCTCCATTCCCTTGAATAATAGATCTGAGGTAATTGAAGCTTTTTTTTTGAATGACCTGAGCTTCAAGACTTACATTCACGCCTGTCTCACGGTCGCTCTCGTTGCTGAACTTGCACTCCAAGTATTCTGTTTTGGTCTTACTCAGCCTGAACCCTTTAGATTCAAAAGTTTGTCTCCATACCTCCATCTTAGCGTTCACCCCGATGCGAGTCTCATCAATCATGACTATGTCGTCCGCGAATAACATAGACCATGACACCTCCTCTTAGATATGTCGCGTCAGTCCTTCAATCACCAAGGCAAATAAGAATGGGCTAAGAGTTGATCTCTAGTGCAGCCCCATCATCACAGAAATGTGCTCCGATCCGAGTTTTCTCCCACTGCCCGTGCCCTGATTTTGGCTTCATCATACATATCCTTAATCGCCCTAGTGTACGCCACAGGTACACCTTCAGCCTCCAAACATCTCCAAAGAACCTCCCTAGGGACTTTATCGTATGCCTTCTCGAGGTCGATAAAAATCATATGTAAGTCTCTCTTCCTCTCCCTATACAGCTCCACCAACCTCTAATAAGATAAATGACTTCTGTAGTCGAACGCCCCGGCATGAATCCAAACTGATTCTCGGAAATAGACACGCCTCTTTTCACCCTCATTCCATGACCCTTTTCCAAACTTTCATAGTGTAGCTCAACAGCTTAATACCCCTATAGTTGTTGCAACTCTAGATATCACTTTTTTTCTTGTACAAATGAACCATTGTACTCCACCTCCATTCTTCGGGCATTCTCGTCGTCTTAAAAATGACGTTCAATAACTAGGTCAACCGTACTCCAAGCCTGCCCTGCCTATGATCTTCCAAAATTCAACTAGGATCTCATCCGGCCCAATCGCTCGTCCCCCGCACATCCTGCGAACAACACCCTTAACCTCCTCAATTTTGATGCTTCCATAATACCCAAAGTGCTGGTTCAAAATCGAAAGGAAGCCTTAAACTTTAAAAACAAAAAATTACAATGTTTATTCTTCTAGCTCTTTGATATGCAAACTTGTCAATATTCTTTTTTATAATTTTCTTCTAATAATTCTTTTTCAATTGATAATATGATCCATCAATTTTAATCTTTCTTTAGACATAGTACTCCAGATATGTCAGATTTCTTCTAATAATTCTATCCTTTTATATGAAAGTTTACTTTTTTTACAAATAATAGTCAGTTTTTTTTTCTTCTAAAAAACCTATAACCAATTATTGCTAAAAAAAATGTGGCTCCTCAAATTTTGGGAGGCCTAATTAAGGTAGCTGCCTTTTTAACCCGTTAGAACAAAAGCCAGAGCCATACACACACGATTAACAATCCCTAACTGAACAAATTAACCTGAAATCTTGAATCCGCCTCTACCGCATACATAATACATATATCTATGGCAATTTAGTTACCCTAGTAACAAAAAAGTTTAGTTTTTTTTATTGTATGACAGTTCAATGTGTATCTATATGAGACTAATGTGTTGCACAAAAGCTGTTGAAGTAAAGAAATTAATCACGTTTAAATGAGTTAGTGTAGAAATAACTAGTTGTATATGAGCATATTTAAGTTGTACATGCACTTCTAGAAATAAATAGACTTAGTTGATTAGTTTAGCATTATTGAGTTAATTATATTAGATCGTGTACACAATTATGTCTATATTATATTTTGTCATATTTAATCTTATGTAATTATGCTAGAATTAAGATCCCTATTATATAAAGATTTCACATTGTACACAATCTAATAAATTAGATTAGTATAAATGTAACATTTTAGATTCTTGTTGTAGTTAGTGAGTGGGGATCCTATACTCCCGGGTGGAGGTTTTGTAGAACCTAATCCTTTGAAAAAAGATGACAAATGTAATTTCTTAACCATAGTTACTTTTCATTTAATGTACGCTGTCTTTCTTCTATTTTATTTCTTAATTTAATTAAAAGTTATTTTTTATTCTCTCTCGTCACCCCTTCTCCATAACTTTTCATATTCCCTCTAATTACCCCCTTCTTCTCCCCTAATATTTTTTTGACTCTCTCCTCCAATAAATTATCTCTATTCTTCTACTCCAAAAAGAAAAGAAAAATTATTTTGAAAAATCATTGTACTAAAAAATCATTGTTGTCATGGAAGTATATTTATTCTATTCTTGATTAGGGGAGAAGAAGGGGATAACGAGAGGGAACATGAAAAGTTATGGGGGAGGGGTGAGGAGAGATAATAAAAATAGCTTTTAATTAAATTAAGAAATAAAATAGAAGAGAGAAACATCATACATTAAATGAAAAGTAACTATGATTAAGAAATTACATGTGTCATCTTTTTTTCCAAAGGAGTAGGTTCTACAAAATCTCCACCCGGGAGTATAGGATCCCCACTCTTTCTAATTTTTTAATCTGCTTTAATTGAACTAACTAGTTCATAAATGAAGTGTATCTAATTTCAAAGTTATGATCTTATCTTCTGCCATATCGAATTCTAATTTTGACCAAAGCAAGGTAGAACAAGGGAGGATGCAAATTGAAGAAGAAGACTTCATCATGGAAGAGCTACTAGAACATGTTGTCAACATCTATTACCCGAATGGAGCAATGAAGAATGTCGACGTGTTATTAGATTCATATGAAACATCTATGAAACACATGAATTGATATGTTCGGTTACATTTAAGCAAGTTTCTGCTAAAGTAAAAAGTCTAGCATTTGTATGCATTTCAAGATTTGCTTCATAGAGAGTTTAATGAATTTCTTACTTCATATCTCATGCTGCTTCCTTATTTAAGTTCATTTTTAGGTTTCCATTAATGGGAGGTGAAATACGTATCAAATAACAATATCTGACCACAATTTTGTTTAATAATATAATTTGTTGTAAACACCAGATACGAATAAATATTTTCTTACTTCAAAATTATGTTTTCCGCCATGAATTATCACTCATCTCTACGAATTAATTAACTTATTTAAATAGTGAATTCAAGTAGCTTTCTTATTATTTTTCCTTAATTTCTTTAGTTTTTTCTTGACATATTTTAGGTGGGATCAAAAAAATCATTATCAATCCACAGATAAGAAAAAAAAAAACATAACTTTTGCATTTAATAAAATGTCATTTTTGCTTTTATTTTAATTTTTCTTCCTTTTTCTCTTGTCATCTTTAAGTGGATTTCCTTTTTCTGCTTGATTTATATTAATAAAAATTCTTAAATTCTCTATATACTATATATATTATCCCTTCAATTAATAATCTTCTTAAAAAGGTATTACTGATAAAATGGAAAAACAATAAAGAAATTATGGCATATTAAGGAAAAACAATAGAAATTAGCCATTTGCTTCCATTATTGTATATTTTACCATTTTAAGAACTCATTTCTTGACTATTTATAGATGTTGAAAACGTAGGTAAAATCATCTCTCACGGACTAACTATAGGATCCACTAGCAATTCTTGTCCAGCCTCATGGCAATTCTTGAATAGATGTCTTTGACAAATTATTACCTTTAGCATTTCTGTGACCTGTCTGCCATTTAACATTTTTATATATTTTTGTCCTAATGCACAAGCTTTGCTTCAGGCTAACAACAACATAAAGCCTGTATATCTTACCTATTTTCCCAAGACAAAGATACACAAACATGTTAAATGACAGGCAGGTCATAGAGACACTAAAGGCCACCATTGAAGAACATGTTCTTCAACTTCCAGGACTATGAAGAGAAGAGTTTTCGGTGAGTTTGTGTTTACATTAGCTAAGAGTTAGAAGGTGATGGAGAATGATTTTGTGAAGGCAAAAAGCGGTAGTGCGATTCTGTACTTCTTTCACGCGTGGGCTCATACTGTATATATGCTAAAAAGAAAATAAATTAAAATAAATATAGCATTACTTTTTAAAACTTGGAGGGTCGTCCAAATGCATTCGATGTGGCAAATTTTTTGTTTTAGTGATTATACTATTTTTGTAACCTGCTTTTGCTAAAAGAAAGAAAAGCATGCAAGCTCAGACCTCCATCAATGGCGGTTACTGATAAGAGAAGTAGAGGAGACAGAAGGGAAGTGGAGTTAGTTATAGAGAATATTGAGAGAATTTGTCAAAAAAAAATATTTTTTATTAATGAACTAACTACATCAAGAATCTAAAATGTTATATATATACTATTCTAATTAACTTAATAACGCTAAACTAATCAACTAAGGGGTGTATTCAATTACGATTTTAAAAGACTATTTTGGGATAAATAAATTCAGTGAATTTTAAAAGACTATTTAGAAATATAATGACTTAACATAATTTAAAAGACAATAAAAAAAAATTATGTTTGGATTTTAAAAGATTTGAAAGGACCACATGCATTTTTCATGTCAATTTCTGTAACAGATATTTCATCAAACAACTTGCATGCATAGAATTGGAGAAAATGACTCTTCTGATCTTGCTATGGAAATATTATAGAATCAAATCTACACACATAAGCACAATATGTAGTTGCATATGGGACATTCTTTCTATCGAGAATTGCAACAACTGCAAATACAAATACATTCATGGGAAACAAATCAATGCAGTTGAACAAAGAACCGTGTATAAAGCCCAAATATAACTTTAAGATGTTTCGCAATACAAATCATATTCATGCTTGGGAGCTAGATGTCCTTGCTAAAATGAGATTTTGAATACCAAATTGGCCTGAAATCAACAAGTTTTTTAATACCAAAAGACTTTTCATACTTTTTTTATGCTAGGTTTTTAATAAGAAAATTTTCTCCTTTGTCTTGTCATGTGTGTAGATCAATCATATAAAGATGATGTTGTAAATAGGTATGACTGTATTATTTTTCAGTGGATCAACAATCAAGAAAATGAAAGAAAAAATAATACAAATTTTACTAGTACTAAATAGGAAAAACACACACAGATTCTAACATCAGCATTGAATCTGGAGGGCCCCCTGCCCCACACACACACCCACCCAAAAAACCTACAATCTTGCCTTAGAAACTCTTATACCCTAATTCTCTAACATCTGGAAATTGGACCGTGATGACACACAAAAAATGACACTGCTTGAAGGAATTTGGGGATGAAATAAAAGTGAAATGGCGGGGTAGAAAGAGAAAATGAAATAATATAAACAGCGAGGGAGAAGAGAGAAAACAGTCTTGAGAAAAAGAATCTTGTCCAAAAGGGTGAGATTGTTTAGAAGGTTTGGTATTTATATTCCCATTAAAAAGTCCCACAACATTCATTGAGAAAAAGAATCTTTTGAAATCATCAAGTTTTTGAATACCAAAAGACTTTATTGTTTGTTTAAAATCCTGATTGAATATCACTAAATTTGGACACCATCTTTAAAAAATCTTAATAGTTTTGATTAAATACCACAAGACTTGTTTAGATTATTTAAAAGCCTTAATTGAATAACAAGACTTATTTATTCCAAAAATGTCTTTCAAAATCCTAACTGAATACACCCCTTAAGTCTATTTACTTTTAAAGTGTACAATTTAAATATGCTCATGTTCAACTAGTTACTTCTACACTAACTCATTTACACATGATTAATTTCTTCACTTTAACACTCCCCTTCAAGTTGAGAATGGGAAAATATGTTTCTCATTCCCAAACTTAGAAACGGATAAGCGTGTTCTTTGATGCCCCAACGCTTTAGTCAATATATTTCTTTGGTTGTTCTTGGCTTGCTATGTAATGTGTCTTGACGATCCATCTTGAATTTTCTCCCACAAAGTGATAGTCTATTTCTATGTGCTTAGTCCTCTCATAGTATATTGAATTGGTAGAAATTTACAATGCTTCCTTATTATCACAATGTCTGATGTGATAAGCGACATTACATTCGAGGTTAACTCCTTGCGGACCACTTAGTCAAACTAATTCAGCCCTTTCACAGTCGTGTTTACGTACTCTGTACGTAGAACTCTAGAAATGGTGTTTTATTTCCTATCTTTCCATGAAATCAATAATGATTAAAACCGGACACGATAACTTTGTTACTAATTTTCTAGACATGGGACAAGATGTCCAATCTAAATCACAAAATGATGTAACCTATTCTGCAGTTTCACTTGACATAAGTAAGCCTAGGCCAGGATGCTTCTTTACATATCTAACTATGTTCAAAGTTGTTTCATAGTGTGATCTCTTAGAGTCTTAGGTGTCCAGACTTTAGACTACATAGGAAATATCAGGTCTGGTAATGATCAAATATAATAGTTTCTCAATCAATCTTTGATATCTCCCCATGTCTTATATCAACTCATCTACCGATGTCCTATATTCCTGTTTGCCTTTTCGACAACGTTATGAAGTCGTCACGCCAGAAAGAAGAAAGTAAAGGAGCTCGTAGCATACGAACTGATACAGGAGGTCAATCCTACTATCCTTTTCGCAGCCGTAATCTCTTAGCGATTTGTTGGTGCATTAGGTCTCCGATTTGAGTTATTACCAGGCATGAATGTATTGTTAGATACTATCAAAGATACATTGCCTAAAATCCCTGATTCTGCACCAACACTTTCATTCATCCTTTGTCATTCTTCATGTATTATCATAACATATGCTTGGTCTGGTGAGGGAACATGATCCATCATGAGGATATGACTCATTTGTAGACTATATGTTTTATTTAGCCCCATTAGAAACTTCATCATTTTTTGTTGGTGTAGGAAATCAATAAATTCTTTGGACTTAGGACATTCACAGCCATTATATGGAATTATAGACTCCAATTCAGCCAAGTCATTCAATCTAGAGAAATATATGGACACAGTCGCAATTTCTTGTGTCAACGAGCTAATCTTTCTATTCAAGTGATAAATTCGAGTTACATTTAGGATGCGTTTGGTTCGCGCAGGGTAAACGGAATGGAATCCAGTAAGGGAATGGAATGGAAAGGAAAGGAATTACCTGATTGTCCCTACATGTTTGGTTCTGGGTGGTCCGGGGTGGTTCGAGTGGTCCGGGGTCCGAGTTGGGGAAAGGGAATCTAAATACCTAGGGGGTGGGGAATCAAGAAAAGTGAATGAAAGTGGAAAAAGAGTAAAGGGAATGAAAAAATAAGGTCAAACAAACAATAAAGGGAATGTATTCCTCTATTCCCTTTCCTGTACCCCGGACCAAACACACCCTTACTTTATTGAATCTCTCATTGAAAGCTTCCCAAACATGCTTAACATTGATGAATATACAATTCCTTTGCTCATTTCCTGCGCAACTGAACTCATGATCCATGATTGCGATTCGTTGCATCTTTCCCATTGTCGTTCGATAAGCGTCTCCTACAAAGCTTTCTCTGCTACATGAGCCATCAATGAACTCAATT
Organism: Przewalskia tangutica; assembly: GCA_029844215.1. Lineage (NCBI taxonomy): Eukaryota > Viridiplantae > Streptophyta > Magnoliopsida > Solanales > Solanaceae > Przewalskia > Przewalskia tangutica. The sequence continues at coordinate 1,020,087 of CM056726.1, forward strand.
TTGTTCTTCACTAACAACGATAATCACTTTGCTCTATTCCATTTTGAATAATTCTAAGTTCTTATCAATAATTGTGGAACTAGTGATATTCTCATAGTGTCCGATGGATGCACATACATTGGATCATTCGAATCAAGCAATTGATTGGTTGAATTCACAGAATTAGTAGTGTTTAAGTTTAGATTACCTAGGGTTTCCAATTTGAAATAAAGATATTGAAATCACACAGTTCAATCTAGCTAAAATTGGTTCACGATAGAATATCGAATGATCGAGAAATGAACGAGATAGAAGAATATCATATAATTGGATCACGGTCATTATTGCTCTAATACCATGTTAAAATAAAGAAGAAGCATGCAAGCTCAAACCTCCATCAATGGTGGTTACTGATCGGAGAAATAGATGAGAGCGAATAGAAGGAGAGTTAGTTATAGAGAGAGAATGGAAGGAGAGTTAGTTATAGAGAGAGAAATATTGAGAGAGTTTGTGAGAAAATGTCTTTTTTATTAATCTTTCCAATTATCCCTTTGAGAACCAGTTGAGCTGCCCATGCGGACTCATTTCTTTCATTAATGAACTAACTACGAGTGGGGATTCTATCCTCCCGGGTGGAGGTTTTGTAGAAGCTACTCCTTTAAGAAAAAAGATGACACATGTAACTTCTTAATCATAGTTAATTTTCATTTAATGTATGATGTCTGTCTCTTCTATTTTATTTCTTAATTTAATTAAAAGTTGTTTTTGTTCTCTCTCCTCACCCTTCCCCATAACTTTTCATGTTCCCTCTCGTTACCCCCTTCTTCTCCCCTAATCTTTTGTTGACTCTCTCCTCCATTAAATTATTCATATTCTTCTACTCCAAAAAGAACAAATATATTTATTTTGAAAAATCATTGTACTCACTAACTATAACAAGAAACTAAAATGTTACATTTATACTAGCTTCAATTCCTTCTTTTGAGTTCATTGATTTTTCAAAATAAATATATTTGTTCTTTGAAGAAATAAACAGATAATTTAATGGAGAGAACAAAAGATTAGGAAAGAAGAAGAAATGAAAGTGAAGAAGAAGAAGAGAGAGAGATAATAAAAATAGCTTTTAATTAAATTAAGAAATAAAATAGAAGAGAGAAACATCATACATTAAATGAAAAGTAACTATGATTAAGAAATTACATGTGTCATCTTTTTTTCCAAAGGAGTAGGTTCTACAAAATCTCCACCCGGGAGTATAGGATCCCCACTCTTTCTAATTTTTTAATCTGCTTTAATTGAACTAAACTCCGAAGAGTCCAAATACGTCACAGCAGATGGTAAGCAGTAGGCATGCTCATGAAGGCATTTCCCATATTCAGACTCCACATGACCCTCAAAACCAACATTTTTTAATATCATATTAACTGAACTAACTACATGGGGTAAAAGCAGATCCTTTGTGCAATACACTAAACTTGTTAACTCCGTTTACATGATTGTACGGTGAGGATGAATGTTGTTATGTTTAAAGCAGTGGCCCGAATTCAGAATATGCAAGGTTTCATTTATGCTATATTGTAAACATGAGAGCATTGAGGCAGGTAAAACTATTATGCACTGAATATGCGACTAAATAAAGAACAGTATATGATATCCATTAAAGCGCGACAGACTGCCTGTTTGGCTATTTAATAATCCTGATGCCAACTTCAATAATCAGAACTGTTTGGATGGGCTAGAACTATATAGCAACGTTAACAAGCATATGCAACACAAAATTAAGTTAACGAATGGCGTATATGAGCAGAACTAACACGAGTGTGATGCAAAACAGATGCAAACAACTGAACACGAATAGACTAAAATCAGATGTGTGTTAAGTTTACCTTCTCCAGCGGCGAACCGGGGCAGCGTATCAAGTCGTCGGCTCGCTCGGATTTTGGTTTTGCGATGCGAATAAAAGGGCAAAGTTGCTTGCTGATTTTTGGCTAGAATTGAGAGAAGGGTTCGACTGATCCCCTAAATTGCTATGTAGTTTCTAACTGCTGCTAAGGTTTCGATGCTATCGGCGAGCCACGTGTTCGACCACGACTCGACTATGTTCGACACTGCTGCTCGGGTCCACTGTTTTATCTTATGGATATCTTTGCCCTTTCGATGCCTATTGCGTGTTCTTAAATAGTCTACTTTAGGTTATAAAGTTGGTAATCAATCAATGCGCTTTAGTACTGATTCTTTGAGAGATTTGTGCTAATATTGGTGTTGATAATCTGGGGTTATTTCGTACCATATAGGGACGATTTGGGCTGCCTTTGCATGAGTAAGGAAGGTAATTTACGATTTTCGCGATTTGAATAGATTGTGACGAGTTGCCATTTGAAGATTTGGTTTTGGTTATGGTAAGAATCGTTGGTTGGGTGTGCGTGGATAAAGGAAAGGCCGGATTCTCGGTAAATCGGGTTGAAGTCTTGGTGCCTTGGCGGCGATTTGAAATTTTAGGGTTAGGTTTCTTTTTGTTCTGTTGTGAGGGAGACGATGAAGAGGGCTGAAGGGGGGCGAAAATGGATTGGGCTGAGGGGTTTGGGCGGATATAGGATAGAGGGGCGAGTGGGCTGGCGGGTCGCGGGTTTGGGCTGGGCAAAATTAAAAGGTGGGCTGAGTATTAATTAGGTATTGGGTATTAATTTTAGGTTAGTGTTATAATTAATTAATTAACAAATGTGATTAAATTAATTAGGTGCTTTATTATAATTATCTAGGTGCTACATTAGTCTAATTATTTAGGTGCTAAATTAGTCTAATTATTTAGGTGCTAAATTAGTCTAATTTCGAGTTATAAAACTATTACGATAATAAATGCGGGCGTGTTATTTAATTAGTGCTCAATATTTATATGCGATGCCGTTATTAAAATTGATTCATTATGTTAACTTAAAAATTGAATGGGGTTTAGATTATCATTAAATTGTTTAAGGACTGCTTAATGCTTTTTATAAATGCGACGCTATTATTTAAAAACTTATTATTGTGCATTATCGCGGAGTTAAAAATGAATTGAGTTTAGATTAAATTATTTAAATGTTAAATGCAAGTATGATATTTAAGAATTGTTTAAAGCTTTTATAAATGCGTATTTATTAAATGCATGTATTTAGATTAAAAAATTGATTTTAAATTACAAATGATAATGAAAATCTCTTGAGAATTAATAAATGTGGCTAAGCTACTTGTGACGTCAACGCTAAATTAATTAGCAGTGCGGGACTCTAAGTGCTTAATACTCTAAGTAAGGCGACGCCATTATTAAATTATTTATTTATGCATGTATTTATGTTTTATCGCTGCATTTTATTATAAAAATCCTAAAAAATTATTTTACAAAATTAGTCTAATTTTATAGTTAAGTGACTGGACGGGAGGGTCAAAATTGGGTGTCAACAGCTGTCCCTCTTTGTATGGAGATGATGGAAGAATCTTCGGACAAAGACGTTGACTCATGTGATTTTGTCTCGATCTTCATTGCAAAAATCTTTGGCGGTAGACAAAGGTGGCGCAAAAATCAAAATCTGTCGATGTCGAGTTATGGCGACCTTTGGGATACCATGATCAAACACGAGCGGGCTAAGCGGACTGAAAGCTGTCGGTGTCGAGTTATGGCGACCTTTGAGCTACCGTGTTAAAACACAAAGCGGGCTACTTAGCGGACTCAAAGTTGTCGATGTCGAGTTATGATGACCTTTGGGCTATAGTCTGAAAAGAAATAAAAATAAGCGGCTTGAACACAGGGTGTCTTGCTATGGCTTGTGGTCTTTGGGTTACATGGTGATGTGGAAGCGAGTGGGCGGCGCGGCGCTACGCGATCGTTGGGAAGGTTGGCCGACAAATTGCCGGTTATTTGTAAGAGAAAATCCACGTTGTGCTCCTGCTCCTGCATGCTAAGACTTAAACAAACGGTTAGTGCATAACTGTTACGGCAAAAAATGATGATGTATAATTTTTAAAGTAATGCAACTGTGAGTAGAAAAGGTTATCCTGCAAAATGTGATGTCTGCTGTGTTGATGCGATGCTGCAAATGTTGTGATTTTGCCCTTGCACGGACGTGTTGCGGTTGTGAATGCGGATATGTCGTCCTTGCTGCAAATGTCCCTGTAGACTAAAGCTCAAGAAAGAGTTAGTGCATAACTGCTAAGACAGAATAATAAGACATGGATGAGAAAAGTGCAATTTTGAGAACAGAGAAAGTCGTCCCTGTGTGGATGTGATATGCTGATGATGGCGTCGTTTTCGGACTTGCTGTGCTGATAACGTCGTTGCCTGGACGTGTTATTGCTGGCGTCGTTGCGTAGACTTGCTGTGCTGATAACGTCGTTATGCGGGCGTTCTTCTTTGGCGTCGTTCGTGAACTTCTTTGTCTTGATCGTCGTTACTGGGCGATATTCTTCTTTGGCGTCGTTGCGTAGACTTCTTTGTCTTGATAACGTCGTTACTGGATGTGTTCTTCTTTGGCGTCGTTGCGTAGACTTCTTTGTCTTGATAACGTCGTTGCACGGGCGTTCTTCTTTGGCGTCGTTGCGTCGACTTGCTGATCACGTCGTTAATGCGGGCGATGTTCTTTGTTGGCGTCGTTGCGTGGACTTCTTTGTCTTGATAACGTCGTTACTGGGCGTGTTCTTCTTGGCGTCGTTGCGTAGACTTCTTTGTCTTGATAACGTCGTTACTGGGCGATATTCTTCTTTGGCGTCGTTGCGTGAACTTCTTTGTCTTGCGTCGTTACTGGGCGATATTCTTCTTTGGCGTCGTTGCGTGGACTTCTTTGTCTTGATAACGTCGTTACTGAGCGTGTTCTTCTTTGGCGTCGTTGCGTAGACTTCTTTGTCTTGATAACGTCGTTACTGGGCGTGTTCTTCTTTGGTCTGTAGAATAAATGCTCATATGGCTAAGCTTGAAAGCGTTAGTGTATACATTTCTGAAATGATAAATACATATGAAGTGCAATTTTATGGGTAGAGATGTTGTCCACGAGATGTTGTCCTTGCGGACATCTTTGAGCGTTGCGGTGACAATTGCTATGATGCCTTTGTTGTGTGCGATCGTGGGTTGCCAATTTGACTTTATGCAGGGTTGATGCATTAGGTTTTGTTGCGGAACTACGAACTTTGGTATTGATTGTTGATGCCCTTTTCTGCTGCTGCTGCTTTTGCTGCGGACTTTGGATTGTTGTCATCTTCTGCCTTTCTTTGCTTCTGCTTACGCTATCTGAAGAAACTTTGTCGTATTTTACGCTTGGCTATTGCACTTCTGCTTCATTAATATGAAAAGACATGTGCTCGAAGAAAAATTTGTGAGTTTTGGGGGTCGATTCGTATCGACTTAGCGCGCTTGTCCTTGATATCGCGTGCTGGCTTTGTTTGGACTTGCAACCCTTGTCTGGTTTCCTACATGGTCCCAGTTTTGAAAAGGGTGTCTGGCCTAAAGTAGGTCTCAATGTAGTTGCTTGTATGTTATGTTTACGGGCCTTCGATTAGGCTGCATGGTTGCCCGTTCTTTGCGGTATGCAGGCGAGGTGCTCGATCGGATCTATGTTGTTTTTCCTTTTCGATGCCCTGCTTTGCTATAGGAACGAAGCGAGTTCCGGCTCGTTACTCAAATGCCCTTGAATCGGTCATGTCGCTGGACCGTGCCTTTGATCTTGGGAAATATTGATGCTCTGTCATTGCTTAGTCAAATACAAATCGACCTTTTGGGGAGATGATAAATCTTTCTAAAAATGCAACAAACGGTGTTAGCATAAAGCACATAATTTGCAGGTATGTAGCAGATATATTGCACATAGCATATTGACGTTTCCTAACATGCGGGGACCTCTTTATGCGGAGGAAGCCTAAGCGTCCACTTATGCGAGATTATGGCGGATTTGTCCAAGTCGTCCAACTATAATGCCTTTGTTGGAAATGGCGACCAAATGACGGTGCACTTTTCCCAATTTCAGCATGTCATGATTGGGTTTGGATTTGTCTGTCATTGCCACGCTACACATAATATGCTGGTTGGTCGTGGGTTCAGAAACCCGTCGACAAGTTTGGTGTCTTCCTAATTGTGGTGTCAATGCCAAGGATTGACCCACCTAAGGTAAATGCATGCATGCCCTAAAATAAGGGTGGTATAGCTCTATCCTGAGTTGCTAAGATTTGGCTTTACTAGGCCTTGAGTTCCGGCGGACAACTCGAGTGAGAAGGCTACGCGGTGATCGAACGAACCGATCTAACTCGCAGCGCCAACTCTCCTAAAAATTTGGATATTTTTGAAAGAAATTTGCGGTGCCGAAGCACACCAAATAGCGTGAGTGTGTGATAGTGTGAATTTTCCAGAATGGAAGAAATATGAGCGGGATGCCAGTTTAAGAAAATCAGTAAAGCAAATAGCAATCAAGATGAATAAAACAAAATACAACACGCAAAAATGCAAAAGTAATGCCAAATAATAACCCTATATTTGTTGTGGTTAAGAACCTAAAATCCCCAGCAGAGTCGCCATTTCTGTCGCGCCCATTTTCGGCCGCGACATTATTTTTCTAAACTCCGAAGAGTCCAAATACGTCACAGCAGATGGTAAGCAATAGGCATGCTCATGAAGGCATTTCCCATATTCAGACTCCACATGACCCTCAAAACCAACATTTTTTAATATCATATTAACTGAACTAACTCTATGGGGGTAAAACAGATCCTTTGTGCAATACACTAAACTTGTTAACTCCGTTTACATGATTGTACCAGGTGAGGATGAATGTTGTTATGTTTAAAACAGTGAAACTGAATTCAGAATATGCAAGGTTTCATTTATGCTATATTGTAAACATGAGAGCATTGAGGCAGGTAAAACTATTATGCACTGAATATGCGACTAAATAAAGAACAGTATATGATATCCATTAAAGCGCGACAGACTGCCTGTTTGGCTATTTAATAATCCTGATGCCAACTTCAATAATCAGAACTGTTTGGATGGGCTAGAACTATATAGCAACGTTAACAAGCATATGCAACACAAAATTAAGTTAACCAAATGGCCCGTATATGAGCGAACTAACACGAATTGTGATTACAAAGCAGATGCAAACAAGCGAACACGAATAGACTAAAATCGGATGTGTGTTAAGTTTACCTTCTCCGGTGACAGGCGCGTATCAAGTCGTCGGCTCGCTCGGGTTTTGGTTTTGCGATGCGAATAAAAGGGCAAAGTTGCTTGCTGATTTTTGGCTAGAATTGAGAGAAGGGTTCGACTGATCCCCTAAATTGCTATGTAGTTTCTAACTGCTGCTAAGGTTTCGATGCTATCCCACTGAGCCCTGTGTTCGACCACGACTCGACTATGTTCGACATCTTTGCTCGGGTCCCTGTTTACATCTATGGATATCTTTGCCGCTTTCGATGCCTATTGCATGTTCTTAAATAGTCTCACCCTAGGTTCTAAAGTTGGTAAGCAATCAATGCGATTTCGTACTGATTCTTGGAGAGATTTGTGCTAATATTGGTGTTGATAATCTGGGGTTATTTCGTACCATATAGGGACGATTTGGGCTGCCTTTGCATGAGTAAGGAAGGTAATTTCTGATTTTCGCGATTTGAATAGATTGTGACGAGTTGCCATTTTCGAAGATTTGGTTTTGGTTATGGTAAGAATCGTTGGTTGGGTGTCGTGGATAAAGGAAAGGCCCGGATTCTCGGTAAATCCGGGTGAGTCTTGGTGCTTGGCGCGATTTGAAATTTTAGGGTTAGGTTTCTTTTGTTACATGTTGTGAGGAGGCGATGAAGAGAGAGGTGAAGGCGAAAATGGATTGATTTGAGGGTTTGGGCGGATATAGGATAGAGGCGAGTGGGCGAGTCGCGGAGTTTGGTGAGCAAAATTAAAGGTGGTGAGTATTAATTAGGTATTGGGTATTAATTTTAGGTTAGTGTTATAATTAATTAATTAACAAATGTGATTAAATTAATTAGGTGCTTTATTATAATTATCTAGGTGCTACATTAGTCTAATTATTTAGGTGCTAAATTAGTCTAATTATTTAGGTGCTAAATTAGTCTAATTTCGAGTTATAAAACTATTACGATAATAAATGCGGGCGTGTTATTTAATTAGTGCTCAATATTTATATGCGATGCCGTTATTAAAATTGATTCATTATGTTAACTTAAAAATTGAATGGGGTTTAGATTATCATTAAATTGTTTAAGGACTGCTTAATGCTTTTTATAAATGCGACGCTATTATTTAAAAACTTATTATTGTGCATTATCGCGGAGTTAAAAATGAATTGAGTTTAGATTAAATTATTTAAATGTTAAATGCAAGTATGATATTTAAGAATTGTTTAAAGCTTTTATAAATGCGACGCTATTAAATGCATGTATTTAGATTAAAAAATTGATTTTAAATTACAAATGATTATGAAAATCTCTTGCGTATTAATAAATGCGGCTATGCTACTTGACGCGACGTCACTGCTAAATTAATTAACGCGGGTGCGGGACTCTAAGTGCTTAATACTCTAAGTAAGACGCGACGCCATTATTAAATTATTTATTTATGCATGTATTTATGTTTTATCGCTGCATTTTATTATAAAAATCCTAAAAAATTATTTTACAAAATTAGTCTAATTTTATAGTTAAGTGACTGGACGGGAGGGTCAAAATTGGGTGTCAACAAGAATGATTTTGTGAAGGCAAAAAACTGGTGGTGCAGTTGCACCACCTTGCTTCACGTGGCTCCGCCACTGTATATATGCTAAAAAGAAAATAAATTAAAATAAATATAGCATTACTTTTTAAAACTTGGAGGGTCGTCCAAATGCATTCGATGTGGCAAATTTTTTGTTTTAGTGATTATACTATTTTTGTAACCTGCTTTTGCTAAAAGAAAGAAAAGCATGCAAGCTCAGACCTCCATCAATGGCGGTTACTGATAAGAGAAGTAGAGGAGACAGAAGGGAAGTGGAGTTAGTTATAGAGAATATTGAGAGAATTTGTCAAAAAAATATCTTTTTTATTAATGAACTAACTACAGCAAGAATCTAAAATGTTATATATACTAGTCTAATTAACTTAATAACGCTAAACTAATCAACTAAGGGGTGTATTCAATTACGATTTTAAAAGATTATTTTGGGATAAATAAATTCAGTGAATTTTAAAAGACTATTTAGAAATATAATGACTTAACATAATTTAAAAGACAATAAAAAAATTATGTTTGGATTTTAAAAGATTTGAAAGAACCACATGCATTTTTCATGTCAATTTCTGTAACAGATATTTCATCAAACAACTTGCATGCATAGAATTGGAGAAAATGACTCTTCTGATCTTGCTATGGAAATATTATAGAATCAAATCTACACACATAAGCACAATATGTAGTTGCATATGGGACATTCTTTCTATCGAGAATTGCAACAACTGCAAATACAAATACATTCATGGGAAATAAATCAATGCAGTTGAACAAAGAATCGTGTATAAAGCCCAAATATAACTTTAAGATGTTTCGCAATCCAAATCATATTCATGCTTGGGAGCTAGATGTCCTTGCTAAAATGAGATTTTGAATACCAAATTGGCCTGGAATCAACAAGTTTTTTAATACCAAAAGACTTTTCATACTTTTTTTATGCTAGGTTTTTAATAAGAAAATTTTCTCCTTTGTCTTGTCATGTGTGTAGATCAATCATATAAAGATGATACTGTAAATAGGTATGACTGTATTATTTTTCAGTGGATCAACAATCAAGAAAATGAAAGAAAAAATAATACAAATTTTACTAGTACTAAATAGGAAAAACACACACAGATTCTGACATCAGCATTGAATCCGGAGCCCCCCCTGCCCCACACACACACCCACCCAAAAAACCTACAATCTTGCCTTAGAAACTCTTATACCCTAATTCTCTAACATCTGGAAATTAGACCGTGATGACACACAAAAAATCACACTGCTTGAAGGAATTTGGGGATGAGATAAAAGTGAAATGGTGGGGTAGAAAGAGAAAATGAAATAATATAAACAGCGAGGGAGAAGAGAGAAAACAGTCTTGAGAAAAAGAATCTTGTCCAAAAGGGTGAGATTGTTTAGAAGGTTTGGTATTTATATTCTTATTAAAAAGTCCCACAACTTTCATTGAGAAAAAAAATCTTTTGAAATCATCAAGTTTTTGAATACCAAAAGACTTTTTATTGTTTGTTTAAAATCCTGATTGAATATCACTAAATTTGGACACCCTCTTTAAAAAATCTTAATAGTTTTGATTAAATACCACATGACTTGTTTAAATTATTTAAAAGCCTTAATTGAATAACAAGACTTATTTATTCCAAAAAATGTCTTTCAAAATCCTAACTGAATACACCCCTTAAGTCTATTTACTTTTAAAGTGTACAATTTAAATATGCTCATGTTCAACTAGTTACTTCTACACTAACTCATTTACACATGATTAATTTCTTCACTTTAACACTCCCCTTCAAGTTGAGAATGGGAAAATATGTTTCTCATTCCCAACTTAGAAACCAGATAAGCATGTTGCTGATGCCCCAACGCTTTAGTCAATATATTTGCTGGTTGTTCTTGGCTTGCTATGTAATGTGTCTTGACCAATCCATCTTGAATTTTCTCCCACACAAAGTGATAGTCTATTTCTATGTGCTTAGTCCTCTCATAGTATATTGAATTGGTAGAAATTTACAATGCTTCCTTATTATCACAATACAGTGTGAGAGGCAACATTACATTCAAGGTTAACTCCTTAAGCAGACCACTTAGTCAAACTAATCCAGCCACTGTACGAGTCATGTTTCTGTACTCTGCTTCTGTAGAACTCCTAGAAATGGTGTTTTATTTCCTATCTTTCCATGAAATCAATAATGATTCCAGCTTGACACAGTAACCTTTGATATCTCCCCATGTCTTATATCAACTCATCTACCGATGTCTCATCCACCATTTTGCCATCTATAGGCTTCTCATCCACTATCTTGTCAAATTCTACACTTGTCAATTTGAGATTTTGCTCCATAGGTTTCCTTTGGGTTTGGATCCTGCTAGGCCTACCTTAGAAATCATTTCAAGGGCATATTTTATTTGAGAGATGAAGATTCCCTCTTTGGATCTGACAATCTATATCCCTAGAAAGCATTTGAATTATCCCCGCTATTTCATTTTGAAATTTTGATGCAGTATTCCTTTGCTTTCTGAATATCTTCTTAATCATTTCCTGTCAATAACAAGTCATCTACATATACAAGTATGAGTACAAATTTTGGAATAGTCATCCACAAGTGTAAGAAAATACTTGAAGGCCATTGTAAGTACATATTTTGTATGAACCTATGTATCAACCGAAATGAATGACTAAATTTGGTAGTACTAGAAGGAAAAGAACATATAGATTATTTAGCTAATGAACAAACATGACAATCATATGAAATAGAATGGTTAAAGTACTGCTTTATTAGAGAAATATGTTGCAGCATTGAAAACGGAGCATGACCAAGTCTTTTATTCCATAGTATGCTTGGTGAGATATCAGTGAAAGTAGACAAGCGTTTGGGAATGTGTGAAGTAGCATGTGATGTAGACAAGCGTTTGAGGCTACCAATCTCCCTCACCTTGCCACTAAAGAGGTCCTGAAAGATACATAAGTTAGAAAACAAACTAATTAAACATTTTAATTATCTAGTGTATCTTGCAATTGATAATAGATTGTACTGGAAGTGAGGAACATATAGGACATTAGTAATGGTTTGAGTATTGTTAGAGTGCAACTGCCAATATGAGTGACTTTAATACTGTTTCCATTTGGTAGGTGCACAGATTTAGGATTGGATTCAAGAACATATACAAAACAATTCAACAGATTCAAAGTAGTAATAATGTGATTAGTAACACCAAAATCAATAATCCAAACGGTATGGCCATCATAAGACTTACTTTCCATATTAGCTCTCTCAACTATTGCTCTTTCACTATTCAGCATTTCGAAAATTTGTTGGTATTGTTCCTGTGTGATGATTGGATTAGCATGTATAGTACCCAAGCCATATGTAGTGTCTTGTATGTTCTGCATCTCCGAGTTCCCATGACCATTGCACTGCCCTTCCTCTTGGACATTGGCATTGTGTGCTCTTGATAGGAGATTACCTCTTCTTATTATTATTGAACTTAAAATCAAATGGATATCCTTTCGACTTGTAACACACCTCTCTTATATGTCATTGCTTATGACAATAACTACAATATAAATTCTCATTCTACCTAGTTCTAGCATTTGAATCACTTGTTGGTGCATTAGGTCTCCGATTTGAGTTATTACCAGGCATGAATGTATTGTTAGATACTATCAAAGGTACATTGCCTAAAATCACGATTACGCACCAACACTTTCATTCATCCTTTGTCATTCTTCATGTATTATCATAACATATGCTTGGTCTGGTGAGGGAACATGATCCATCATGAGGATATGACTCATTTGTGGACTATATGTTTTATTTAGCCCCATTAGAAACTTCATCATTTTTTGTTGGTGTATGAAATCAATAAATTCTTTAGACTTAGGACATTCACAGCCATTATATGGAATTATAGACTCCAATTCAACCAAGTCATTCAATCTAGAGAAATATATGGACACAGTCGCAATTCCTTGTGTCAATGAGCTAATCTCTCTATTCAAGTGATAAATTCGAGTTACATTTAGGGTGTGTTTGGTTCGCGCAGGGTAAACGGAATGGAATCCAGTAATGAAATGGAATGGAAAGGAAAGAAATTACCTGATTATCCCTACATGTTTGGTTCTGGGTGGTCAGGGTCCAGTGCAGGGTGGTCAGAGTGGTCAATTAGGGTTGGGAAAAGAGAATCTAAATACCTAGGGGGTGGGGAATCAAGAAAAGAGAATGAAAGTGGAAAAAGAGTAAAGGGAATGAAAAAATAAGGCCAAACAAACAATAAAGGGAATTTATTTCTCTATTTCCTTTCCTGTACCCGGACCAAACGCACCCTTACTTTTTTGAATCTCTCATTGAAAGCTTCCCAAACATGCTTAACATTGATGAATATACAATTCCTTTGCTTATTTCCTGCGCAATTGAACTCATGATCTATGACTGCACAATTGCATTGCATCTTTCCCACTGATGCATTCGATAACTGTCTCCTACAAAGCTTTCTCTGCTACATGAGCCATCAATGAACTCAATTTTGTTCTTCACTAACAACGATAATCACATTGCTCTATTCCATTTTGAATAATTCTAAGTTCTTATCAATAATTGTGGAACTAGTGATATTCTCATAGTGTCTGATGGATGCACATACATTGGATCATTCGAATCAAGCAATTGATTGGTTGAATTCACAGAATTAGTAGTGTTTAAGTTTAGATTACCTTGGGTTTCCATTTTGAAATAAAGATATTGAAATCACACAGTTCAATCTAGCTAAAATTGGTTCACGATAGAATATCGAATGATCGAGAAATGAACGAGATCGAAGAATATCATATAATTGGATCACGGTCAATATTGCTCTAATACCATGTTAAAATAAAGAAGAAGCATGCAAGCTCAAACCTCCATCAATGTTGGTTACTGATCGGAGAAATAGATGAGAGAGAATGGAAGGAGAGTTAGTTATAGAGAGAGAAATATTGAGAGAGTTTGTGAGAAAATATCTTTTTTTATTAATCTTTCCAATTATCCCCTTGAGAACCAGTTGAGCTGCCCATGCGGACTCATTTTTTTCATTAATGAACTAACTACGAGTGGGGATCCTATCCTCCCGGGTGGAGGTTTTGTAGAATCTACTCCTTTAAGAGAAAAGATGACACATGTAATTTCTTAATCATAGCTAATTTTCATTTAATGTATGATGTCTGTCTCTTCTATTTTATTTCTTAATTTAATTAAAAGCTGTTTTTATTCTCTCTCCTCACCCTTCCCCATAACTTTTCATGTTCCCTCTAGTTACCCCCTTATTCTCCCCTAATCTTTTGTTGACTCTCTCCTCCATTAAATTATTCATATTCTTCTACTCCAAAAAGAACAAATATATTTATTTTGAAAAATCATTGTACTCACTAACTATAACAAGAAACTAAAATGTTACATTTATACTAGCTTCAATTCCTTCTTTTGAGTTCATTGATTTTTCAAAATAAATATATTTGTTCTTTTTGGAGTAGAAGAATAGGGATAATTTAATGGAGGAGAGAGTCAACAAAAGATTAGGGGAGAAGAAGGGGGTAACGAGAGGGAACATGAAAAGTTATGGGGGAAGGGTGAGGAGAGATAATAAAAATAGCTTTTAATTAAATTAAGAAATAAAATAGAAGAGAGAAACATCATACATTAAATGAAAAGTAACTATGATTAAAAAATTACATGTGTCATCTTTTTTTTCAAAAGAGTAGGTTCTACAGAACCTCCACCCGGGAGTATAGGATCCCCACTCTTTCTAATTTTTTAATCTGCTTTAATTGAACTAACTAGTTCATAAATGAAGTGTATCTAATTTCAAAGTTATGATCTTATCTTCTGCCATATCGAATTCTAATTTTGACCAAAGCAAGGTAGAACAAGGGAGGATGCAAATTGAAGAAGAAGACTTCATCATGGAAGAGCTACTAGAACATGTTGTCAACATCTATTACCCGAATGGAGCAATGAAGAATGTCGACGTGTTATTAGATTCATATGAAACATCTATGAAACACATGAATTGATATGTTCGGTTACATTTAAGCAAGTTTCTGCTAAAGTAAAAAGTCTAGCATTTGTATGCATTTCAAGATTTGCTTCATAGAGAGTTTCATATCTCATGCTGCTTCCTTATTTAAGTTCATTTTTAGGTTTCCGTTAATGGGAGGTGAAATACGTATCAAATAACAATATCTGACCACAATTTTGTTTAATAATATAATTTGTTGTAAACACCAGATACGAATAAATATTTTCTTACTTCAAAATTATGTTTTCCGCCATGAATTATCACTCATCTCTACGAATTAATTAACTTATTTAAATAGTGAATTCAAGTAGCTTTCTTATTATTTTTCCTTAATTTCTTTAGTTTTTTCTTGACATATTTTAGGTGGGATCAAAAAAATCATTATCAATCCACAGATAAGGAAAAAAACATAACTTTTGCATTTAATAAAATGTCATTTTTGCTTTTATTTTAATTTTTCTTCCTTTTTCTCTTGTCATCTTTAAGTGGATTTCCTTTTTCTGCTTGATTTATATTAATAAAAATTCTTAAATTCTCTATATACTATATATATTATCCCTTCAATTAATAATCTTCTTAAAAAGGTATTACTGATAAAATGGAAAAACAATAAAGAAATTATGGCATATTAAGGAAAAACAATAGAAATTAGCCATTTGCTTCCATTATTGTATATTTTACCATTTTAAGAACTCATTTCTTGACTATTTATAGATGTTGAAAACGTAGGTAAAATCATCTCTCACGGACTAACTCTAGGATCCACTAGCAATTCTTGTCCAGCCTCATGGCAATTCTTGAATAGATGTCTTTGACAAATTATTACCTTTAGCATTTCTGTGACCTGTCTGCCATTTAACATTTTTATATATTTTTGTCCTAATGCACAAGCTTTGCTTCAGGCTAACAACAACATAAAGCGTGTATATCTTACCTATTTTCTCAAGACAAAGATACACAAACATGTTAAATGACAGGCAGGTCATAGAGACACTAAAGACCACCATTGAAGCACATGTTCTTCAACTTCCAGGACTATGAAGAGAAGAGTTTTCGGTGAGTTTGTGTTTACATTAGCTAATAGTTAGAAGGTGATGGAGAATGATTTTGTGAAGGCAAAAAACTGGTGGTGCAGTTGCACCACCTTGCTTCACGTGGCTCCGCCACTGTATATATGCTAAAAAGAAAATAAATTAAAATAAATATAGCATTACTTTTTAAAACTTGGAGTGTCGTCCAAATGCATTCGATGTGGCAAATTTTTTGTTTTAGTAATTATACTATTTTTGTAACCTGCTTTTGCTAAAAGAAAGAAAAGCATGCAAGCTCAGACCTCCATCAATGGCGGTTACTGATAAGAGAAGTAGAGGAGACAGAAGGGAAGTGGAGTTACTTATAGAGAATATAGAGAGTTTGTCAAAAAAATATCTTTTTTATTAATGAACTAACTACAGCAAGAATCTAAAATGTTATATATACTAGTCTAATTAACTTAATAACGCTAAACTAATCAACTAAGAGGTGTATTCAATTACTATTTTAAAAGATTATTTTGGGATAAATAAATTCAGTGAATTTTAAAAGACTATTTAGAAATATAATGACTTAACATAATTTAAAAGACAATAAAAAAAATTATGTTTGGATTTTAAAAGATTTGAAAGAACCACATGCATTTTTCATGTCAATTTCTGTAACAGATATTTCATCAAACAACTTGCATGCATAGAATTGGAGAAAATGACTCTTCTGATCTTGCTATGGAAATATTATAGAATCAAATCTACACACATAAGCACAATATGTAGTTGCATATGGAACATTCTTTCTATCGAGAATTGAAACAACTGCAAATACAAATACATTCATGGGAAACAAATCAATGCAGTTGAACAAAGAACCGTGTATAAAGCCCAAATATAACTTTAAGATGTTTCGCAATCCAAATCATATTCATGCTTGGGAGCTAGATGTCCTTGCTAAAATGAGATTTTGAATACCAAATTGGCCTGAAATCAACAAGTTTTTTAATACCAAAAGACTTTTCATACTTTTTTTATGCTAGGTTTTTAATAAGAAAATTTTCTCCTTTGTCTTGTCATGTGTGTAGATCAATCATATAAAGATGATGCTGTAAATAGGTATGACTGTATTATTTTTCAGTGGATCAACAATCAAGAAAATGAAAGAAAAAATAATACAAATTTTACTAGTACTAAATAGGAAAAACACACACAGATTCTGACATCAGCATTGAATCCGGAGGCCCACCTTGAAAAACCTACAATCTTACCTTAGAAACTCTTATACCCTAATTCTCTAACATCTGGAAATTAGACCGTGATGACACACAAAAAATCACACTGCTTGAAGGAATTTGGGGATGAGATAAAAGTGAAATGGTGGGGTAGAAAGAGAAAATGAAATAATATAAACAGCGAGGGAGAAGAGAGAAAACAGTCTTGAGAAAAAGAATCTTGTCCAAAAGGGTGAGATTGTTTAGAAGGTTTGGTATTTATATTCCCATTAAAAAGTCCCACAACTTTCATTGAGAAAAAAAATCTTTTGAAATCATCAAGTTTTTGAATACCAAAAGACTTTTTATTGTTTGTTTAAAATCCTGATTGAATATCACTAAATTTGGACACCCTCTTTAAAAAATCTTAATACTTTTGATTAAATACCACATGACTTGTTTAAATTATTTAAAAGCCTTAATTGAATAACAAGACTTATTTATTCCAAAAAATGTCTTTCAAAATCCTAACTGAATACACCCCTTAAGTCTATTTACTTTTAAAGTGTACAATTTAAATATGCTCATGTTCAACTAGTTACTTCTACACTAACTCATTTACACATGATTAATTTCTTCACTTTAACACTCCCCTTCAAGTTGAGAATGGGAAAATATGTTTCTCATTCCCAACTTAGAAACAGAATAAGCATGTTCTTGATGCCCCAACGCTTTAGTCAATATATTTCTTTGGTTGTTCTTGGCTTGCTATGTAATGTGTCTTGACCAATCCATCTTGAATTTTCTCCCACACAAAGTGATAGTCTATTTCTATGTGCTTAGTCCTCTCATAGTATATTGAATTGGTAGAAATTTACAATGCTTCCTTATTATCACAATACAGTGTGATAGGCAACATTACATTCAAGGTTAACTCCTTAAGCAGACCACTTAGTCAAACTAATTCAGCCACTGTACGAGTCATGTTTCTGTACTCTGCTTCTGTAGAACTCCTAGAAATGATGTTTTATTTCCTATCTTTCCATGAAATCAATAATGATTCCAGCTTGACACAGTAACCTGTTACTAATTTTCTAGACATGGGACAAGATTTCCAATCTAAATCACAAAATGATGTAACCTATTCTGCAGTTTCACTTGACATAAGTAAGCCTAGGCCAGGATGCTTCTTTACATATCTAACTATGTTCAAAGTTGTTTCATAGTGTGATCTCTTAGAGTCTTAGGTGTCCAGACTTTAGACTGCATAGGAAATATCAGGTAATGATCAAATATAATAGTTTCTCAATCAATCTTTTGATATCTCCCCATGTCTTATATCAACTCATCTACCGATGTCTCATCCACCATTTTGCCATCTATAGGCTTCTCATCCACTATCTTGTCAAATTCTACACTTGTCAATTTGAGATTTTGCTCCATAGGTTTCCTTTGGGTTTGGATCCTGCTAGGCCTACCTTAGAAATCATTTCAAGGGCATATTTTATTTGAGAGATGAAGATTCCCTCTTTGGATCTGACAATCTATATCCCTAGAAAGCATTTTAATTTTCCCCGCTCTTTCATTTTGAAATTTTGATGCAGTATTCCTTTGCTTTCTGAATATCTTCTTAATCATTTCCTGTCAATAACAAGTCATCTACATATACAAGTATGAGTACAAATTTTAGAATAGTCATCCACAAGTGTAAGAAAATACTTGAAGCCATTGTAAGTACATATTTTGTATGAACCTATGTATCAACCGAAATGAATGACTAAATTTGGTAGTACTAGAAGGAAAAGAACATCTAGATTATTTAGCTAATGAACAAACATGACAATCATAAGAAATAGAATGGTTAAAGTACTGCTTTATTAGAGAAATATGTTGCAGCATTGAAAACGGAGCATGACCAAGTCTTTTATTCCATAGTATGCTTGGTGAGATGTCAGTGAAAGTAGACAAGCGTTTGGGAATGTGTGAAGTAGCATGTGATGTAGACAAACGTTTGAGGCTACCAATCTCCCTCACCTTGCCACTAAAGAGGTCCTGAAAGATACATAAGTTAGAAAACAAACTAATTAAACATTTTAATTATCTAGTGTATCTTGCAATTGATAATAGATTGTACTGGAAGTGAGGAACATATAGGACATTAGTAATGGTTTGAGTATTGTTAGAGTGCAACTGCCAATATGAGTGACTTTAATACTGTTTCCATTTGGTAGGTGCACAGATTTAGGATTGGATTCAAGAACATATACAAAACAATTCAACAGATTCAAAGTAGTAATAATGTGATTAGTAACACCAAAATCAATAATCCAAACGGTATGGCCATCATAAGACTTACTTTCCATATTAGCTCTCTCAACTATTGCTCTTTCACTATTCAGCATTTCGAAAATTTGTTGGTATTGTTCCTGTGTGATGATTGGATTAGCATGTATAGTACCCAAGCCATATGTAGTGTCTTGTATGTTCTGCATCTCCGAGTTCCCATGACCATTGCACTGCCCTTCCTCTTGGACATTGGCATTGTGTGCTCTTGATAGGAGATTACCTCTCTTCTTATTATTATTGAACTTAAAATCAAATGGATATCCTTTCAGCTTGTAACACACCTCTCTTATATGTCATTGCTTATGACAATAACTACAATATAAATTCTCATTCTACCTAGTTCTAGCATTTGAATCACTTGTTGGTGCATTAGGTCTCCGATTTGAGTTATTACCAGGCATGAATGTATTGTTAGATACTATCAAAGGTACATTGCCTAAAATCCCTGATTCTGCACCAACACTTTCATTCATCCTTTGTCATTCTTCATGTATTATCATAACATATGCTTGGTCTGGTGAGGGAACATGATCCATCATGAGGATATGACTCATTTGTGGACTATATGTTTTATTTAGCCCCATTAGAAACTTCATCATTTTTTGTTGGTGTATGAAATCAATAAATTCTTTAGACTTAGGACATTCACAGCCATTATATGGAATTATAGACTCCAATTCAGCCAAGTCATTCAATCTAGAGAAATATATGGACACAGTCGCAATTCCTTGTGTCAATGAGCTAATCTCTCTATTCAAGTGATAAATTCGAGTTACATTTAGGGTGCGTTTGGTTCGCGCAGGGTAAACGGAATGGAATCCAGTAATGGAATGGAATGGAAAGGAAAGAAATTACCTGATTATCCCTACATGTTTGGTTCTGGGTGGTCCGGGGTGGTTCGAGTGGTCCGGGGTCCGAGTTGGGGAAAGAGAATCTAAATACCTAGGGGGTGGGGAATCAAGAAAAGTGAATGAAAGTGGAAAAAGAGTAAAGGGAATGAAAAAATAAGGTCAAACAAACAATAAATGGAATGTATTCCTCTATTCCCTTTCCTGTACCCCGGACCAAACACACCCTTACTTTATTGAATCTCTCATTGAAAGCTTCCCAAACATGCTTAACATTGATGAATATACAATTCCTTTGCTCATTTCCTGCGCAACTGAACTCATGATCCATGACTGCACAATTGCATTGCATCTTTCCCACTAATGCATTCGATAACTGTCTCCTACAAAGCTTTCTCTGCTACATGAGCCATCAATGAACTCAATTTTGTTCTTCACTAACAACGATAATCACATTGCTCTATTCCATTTTGAATAATTCTAAGTTCTTATCAATAATTGTGGAACTAGTGATATTCTCATAGTGTCCGATGGATGCACATACATTGGATCATTCGAATCAAGCAATTGATTGGTTGAATTCACAGAATTAGTAGTGTTTAAGTTTAGATTACCTAGGGTTTCCAATTTGAAATAAAGATATTGAAATCACACAGTTCAATCTAGCTAAAATTGGTTCACGATAGAATATCGAATGATCGAGAAATGAACGAGATCGAAGAATATCATATAATTGGATCACGGTCAATATTGCTCTAATACCATGTTAAAATAAAGAAGAAGCATGCAAGCTCAAACCTCCATCAATGGTGGTTACTGATCGGAGAAATAGATGAGAGCGAATGGAAGGAGAGTTAGTTATAGAGAGAGAATGGAAGGAGAGTTAGTTATAGAGAGAGAAATATTGAGAGAGTTTGTGAGAAAATGTCTTTTTTATTAATCTTTCCAATTATCCCTTTGAGAACCAGTTGAGCTGTCCATGCGGACTCATTTTTTTCATTAATGAACTAACTACGAGTGGGGATTCTATCCTCCTGGATGGAGGTTTTGTAGAAGCTACTCCTTTAAGAAAAAAGATGACACATGTAACTTCTTAATCATAGTTAATTTTCATTTAATGTATGATGTCTGTCTCTTCTATTTTATTTCTTAATTTAATTAAAAGCTGTTTTTGTTCTCTCTCCTCACTTTCATAACTTTTCATGTTCCTCTCGTTACCCATCTTCTCCCTAATCTTTTGTTGACTCTCTCCATTAAATTATTCATATTCTTCTACTCCAAAAGAACAAATATATTTATTTTGAAAAATCATTGTACTCACTAACTCTAACAAGAAACTAAAATGTTACATTTATACTAGCTTGATTTCCTTCTTTTGAGTTCATTGATTTTTCAAAATATATATATTTGTTCTTTGGAAATGAAAAATAGGATAGTTTAATGGAGGAGAAAGTCAACAAAGATGAGAGAAAAAGAAGAAGAAACATGAAAAGTTATGAGAAAATGAGAGAGATAATAAAAATAGCTTTTAATTAAATTAAGAAATAAAATAGAAGAGAGAAACATCATACATTAAATGAAAAGTAACTATGATTAAAAATACATGTGTCATCTTTTTTCAAAAGAGTAGGTTCTGAGAACCTCCACCCGATATAGGATCCCAACTATTTCTAATTTTTTAATCTGATTTAATTGAACTAACTAGTTCATAAATGAAGTGTATCTAATTTCAAAGTTATGATCTTATCTTCTGCCATATCGAATTCTAATTTTGACCAAAGCAAGGTAGAACAAGGAGGATGCAAATTGAAGAAGAAGACTTCATCATGGAAGAGCTACTAGAACATGTTGTCAACATCTATTACCCGAATGGAGCAATGAAGAATGTCGACGTGTTATTAGATTCATATGAAACATCTATGAAACACATGAATTGATATGTTCGGTTACATTTAAGCAAGTTTCTGCTAAAGTAAAAAGTCTAGCATTTGTATGCATTTCAAGATTTGCTTCATAGAGAGTTTCATATCTCATGCTGCTTCCTTATTTAAGTTCATTTTTAGGTTTCCGTTAATGGGAGGTGAAATACGTATCAAATAACAATATCTGACCACAATTTTGTTTAATAATATAATTTGTTGTAAACACCAGATACGAATAAATATTTTCTTACTTCAAAATTATGTTTTCCGCCATGAATTATCACTCATCTCTACGAATTAATTAACTTATTTAAATAGTGAATTCAAGTAGCTTTCTTATTATTTTTCCTTAATTTCTTTAGTTTTTTCTTGACATATTTTAGGTGGGATCAAAAAAATCATTATCAATCCATAGATAAGAAAAAAAAAACATAACTTTTGCATTTAATAAAATGTCATTTTTGCTTTTATTTTAATTTTTCTTCCTTT
This sequence comes from Przewalskia tangutica, assembly GCA_029844215.1. NCBI lineage: Eukaryota > Viridiplantae > Streptophyta > Magnoliopsida > Solanales > Solanaceae > Przewalskia > Przewalskia tangutica. The sequence continues at coordinate 1,042,692 of CM056726.1, forward strand.
TTCTCTTGTCATCTTTAAGTGGATTTCCTTTTTATGCTTGATTTATATTAATAAAAATTCTTAAATTCTCTATATACTATATATATTATCCCTTCAATTAATAATCTTCTTAAAAAGGTATTACTGATAAAATGGAAAAACAATAAAGAAATTATGGCATATTAAGGAAAAACAATAGAAATTAGCCATTTGCTTCCATTATTGTATATTTTACCATTTTAAGAACTCATTTCTTGACTATTTATAGATGTTGAAAACGTAGGTAAAATCATCTCTCACGGACTAACTATAGGATCCACTAGCAATTCTTGTCCAGACTCATGGCAATTCTTGAATAGTCGTCTTTGACAGGTTATTACCTTTAGCATTTCTGTGACCTGTCTGCCATTTAACATTTTTATATATTTTTGTCCTAATACACCAGCTTTGCTTTAGGCTAACAACAACATAAAGCCTGTATATCTTACCTATTTTCCCAAGACAAAGATACATAAACATGTTAAATGACAGGCAGGTCATAGAGACACTAAAGACCACCATTGAAGAACATGTTCTTCAACTTCCAGGACTATAAAGAGAAGAGTTTTCGGTGAGTTTGTGTTTACATTAGCTAAGAGTTAGAAGGTGATGGAGAATGATTTTGTGAAGGCAAAAAACTGGTGGTGCAGTTGCACCACCTTGCTTCACGTGGCTCCGCCACTGTATATATGCTAAAAAGAAAATAAATTAAAATAAATATAGCATTACTTTTTAAAACTTGGAGGGTCGTCCAAATGCATTCGATGTGGCAAATTTTTTGTTTTAGTGATTATACTATTTTTGTAACCTGCTTTTGCTAAAAGAAAGAAAAGCATGCAAGCTCATACCTCCATCAATGGCGGTTACTGATAAGAGAAGTAGAGGAGACAGAAGGGAAGTGGAGTTAGTTATAGAGAATATTGAGAGAATTTGTCAAAAAAATATCTTTTTTATTAATGAACTAACTACAGCAAGAATCTAAAATGTTATATATACTAGTCTAATTAACTTAATAACGCTAAACTAATCAACTAAGAGGTGTATTCAATTACGATTTTAAAAGATTATTTTGGGATAAATAAATTCAGTGAATTTTAAAAGACTATTTAGAAATATAATGACTTAACATAATTTAAAAGACAATAAAAAAAATTATGTTTGGATTTTAAAAGATTTGAAAGGACCACATGCATTTTTCATGTCAATTTCTCTAACAGATAATTCATCAAACAACTTGCATGCATAGAATTGGAGAAAATGACTTTTCTGATTTTGCTATGGAAATATTATAGAATCAAATCTACACACATAAGCACAATATGTAGTTGCATATGGGACATTCTTTCTATCGAGAATTGAAACAACTGCAAATACAAATACATTCATGGGAAACAAATCAATGCAGTTGAACAAAGAACCGTGTATAAAGCCCAAATATAACTTTAAGATGTTTCGCAATCCAAATCATATTCATGCTTGGGAGCTAGATGTCCTTACTAAAATGAGATTTTGAATACCAAATTGGCCAGAAATCAACAAGTTTTTTAATACCAAAAGACTTTTCATACTTTTTTTATGCTAGGTTTTTAATAAGAAAATTTTCTCCTTTGTCTTGTCATGTGTGTAGATCAATCATATAAAGATGATGCTGTAAATAGGTATGACTGTATTATTTTTCAGTGGATCAACAATCAAGAAAATGAAAGAAAAAATAATACAAATTTTACTAGTACTAAATAGGAAAAACACACACAGATTCTGACATCAGCATTGAATCCGGAGGCCCCCCTGCCCCACGCACACACCCACCCAAAAAACCTACAATCTTGCCTTAGAAACTCTTATACCCTAATTCTCTAACATCTGGAAATTAGACCGTGATGACACACAAAAAATCACACTGCTTGAAGGAATTTGGGGATGAGATAAAAGTGAAATGGTGGGGTAGAAAGAGAAATTGAAATAATATAAACAGCGAGGGAGAAGAGAGAAAACAGTCTTGAGAAAAAGAATCTTGTCCAAAAGGGTGAGATTGTTTAGAAGGTTTGGTATTTATATTCCCATTAAAAAGTCCCACAACTTTCATTGAGAAAAAAAATCTTTTGAAATCATCAAGTTTTTGAATACCAAAAGACTTTTTATTGTTTGTTTAAAATTCTGATTGAATATCACTAAATTTGGACACCCTCTTTAAAAAATCTTAATAGTTTTGATTAAATACCACATGACTTGTTTAAATTATTTAAAAGCCTTAATTGAATAACAAGACTTATTTATTCCAAAAAATGTCTTTCAAAATCCTAACTGAATACACCCCTTAAGTCTATTTACTTTTAAAGTGTACAATTTAAATATGCTCATGTTCAACTAGTTACTTCTACACTAACTCATTTACACATGATTAATTTCTTCACTTTAACACTCCCCTTCAAGTTGAGAATGGGAAAATATGTTTCTCATTCCCAACTTAGAAACCAGATAAGCATGTTGCTGATGCCCCAACGCTTTAGTCAATATATTTGCTGGTTGTTCTTGGCTTGCTATGTAATGTGTCTTGACCAATCCATCTTGAATTTTCTCCCACACAAAGTGATAGTCTATTTCTATGTGCTTAGTCCTCTCATAGTATATTGAATTGGTAGAAATTTACAATGCTTCCTTATTATCACAATGTCTGATGTGATAGGCAACATTACATTCAAGGTTAACTCCTTAAGCAGACCACTTAGTCAAACTAATTCAGCCACTGTACGAGTCATGTTTCTGTACTCTGCTTCTGTAGAACTCCTAGAAATGATGTTTTATTTCCTATCTTTCCATGAAATCAATAATGATTCCAGCTTGACACAGTAACCTGTTACTAATTTTCTAGACATGGGACAAGATTTCCAATCTAAATCACAAAATGATGTAACCTATTCTGCAGTTTCACTTGACATAAGTAAGCCTAGGCCAGGATGCTTCTTTACATATCTAACTATGTTCAAAGTTGTTTCATAGTGTGATCTCTTAGAGTCTTAGGTGTCCAGACTTTAGACTGCATAGGAAATATCAGGTAATGATCAAATATAATAGTTTCTCAATCAATCTTTGATATCTCCCCATGTCTTATATCAACTCATCTACCGATGTCTCATCCACCATTTTGCCATCTATAGGCTTCTCATCCACTATCTTGTCAAATTCTACACTTGTCAATTTGAGATTTTGCTCCATAGGTTTCCTTTGGGTTTGGATCCTGCTAGGCCTACCTTAGAAATCATTTCAAGGGCATATTTTATTTGAGAGATGAAGATTCCCTCTTTGGATCTGACAATCTATATCCCTAGAAAGCATTTTAATTTTCCCCGCTCTTTCATTTTGAAATTTTGATGCAGTATTCCTTTGCTTTCTGAATATCTTCTTAATCATTTCCTGTCAATAACAAGTTATCTACATATACAAGTATGAGTACAAATTTTAGAATAGTCATCCACAAGTGTAAGAAAATACTTGAAGCCATTGTAAGTACATATTTTGTATGAACCTATGTATCAACCGAAATGAATGACTAAATTTGGTAGTACTAGAAGGAAAAGAACATCTAGATTATTTAGCTAATGAACAAACATGACAATCATAAGAAATAGAATGGTTAAAGTACTGCTTTATTAGAGAAATATGTTGCAGCATTGAAAACGGAGCATGACCAAGTCTTTTATTCCATAGTATGCTTGGTGAGATGTCAGTGAAAGTAGACAAGCGTTTGGGAATGTGTGAAGTAGCATGTGATGTAGACAAACGTTTGAGGCTACCAATCTCCCTCACCTTGCCACTAAAGAGGTCCTGAAAGATACATAAGTTAGAAAACAAACTAATTAAACATTTTAATTATCTAGTGTATCTTGTATGTTCTGCATCTCCGAGTTCCCATGACCATTGCACTGCCCTTCCTCTTGGACATTGGCATTGTGTGCTCTTGATAGGAGATTACCTCTCTTCTTATTATTATTGAACTTAAAATCAAATGGATATCCTTTCAGCTTGTAATACACCTCTCTTATATGTCATTGCTTATGACAATAACTACAATATAAATTCTCATTCTACCTAGTTCTAGCATTTGAATCACTTGTTGGTGCATTAGGTCTCCGATTTGAGTTATTACCAGGCATGAATGTATTGTTAGATACTATCAAAGGTACATTGCCTAAAATCCCTGATTCTGCACCAACACTTTCATTCATCCTTTGTCATTCTTCATGTATTATCATAACATATGCTTGGTCTGGTGAGGGAACATGATCCATCATGAGGATATGACTCATTTGTGGACTATATGTTTTATTTAGCCCCATTAGAAACTTCATCATTTTTTGTTGGTGTATGAAATCAATAAATTCTTTAGACTTAGGACATTCACAGCCATTATATGGAATTATAGACTCCAATTCAGCCAAGTCATTCAATCTAGAGAAATATATGGACACAGTCGCAATTCCTTGTGTCAATGAGCTAATCTCTCTATTCAAGTGATAAATTCGAGTTACATTTAGGGTGCGTTTGGTTCGCGCAGGGTAAACGGAATGGAATCCAGTAATGGAATGGAATGGAAAGGAAAGAAATTACCTGATTATCCCTACATGTTTGGTTGCAGGTGGTCAGGGGTCAGTGCAGGGTGGTCAGGGTGGTCAGGAATTAGGGTTGGGAAAAGAGAATCTAAATACCTAGGGGGTGGGGAATCAAGAGAATGAAAGTGGAAAAAGAGTAAAGGGAACGAAAAAATAAGGCCAAACAAACAATAAAGAGAATTTATTTCTCTATTTCCTTTCCTGTACCCGGACCAAACGCACCCTTACTTTATTGAATCTCTCATTGAAAGCTTCCCAAACATGCTTAACATTGATGAATATACAATTCCTTTGCTTATTTCCTGCACAACTGAACTCATGATCTATGACTGCACAATTGCATTGCATCTTTCCCACTGATGCATTCGATAATTGTCTCCTACAAAGCTTTCTCTGCTACATGAGCCATCAATGAACTCAATTTTGTTCTTCACTAACAACGATAATCACATTGCTCTATTCCATTTTGAATAATTCTAAGTTCTTATCAATAATTGTGGAACTAGTGATATTCTCATAGTGTCTGATGGATGCACATACATTGGATCATTCGAATCAAGCAATTGATTGGTTGAATTCACAGAATTAGTAGTGTTTAAGTTTAGATTACCTTGGGTTTCCATTTTGAAATAAAGATATTGAAATCACACAGTTCAATCTAGCTAAAATTGGTTCACGATAGAATATCGAATGATCGAGAAATGAACGAGATCGAAGAATATCATATAATTGGATCACGGTCAATATTGCTCTAATACCATGTTAAAATAAAGAAGAAGCATGCAAGCTCAAACCTCCATCAATGTTGGTTACTGATCGGAGAAATAGATGAGAGAGAATGGAAGGAGAGTTAGTTATAGAGAGAGAAATATAGAGAGAGAAATATTGAGAGAGTTTGTGAGAAAATATCTTTTTTATTAATCTTTCCAATTATCCTCGAGAATCCAGGTTGAAATTTGCGACTCATTTTTTTCATTAATGAACTAACTACGAGTGGGGATCCTATCCTCCCGGGTGGAGGTTTTGTAGAAGCTACTCCTTTAAGAGAAAAGATGACACATGTAATTTCTTAATCATAGCTAATTTTCATTTAATGTATGATGTCTGTCTCTTCTATTTTATTTCTTAATTTAATTAAAAGTTGTTTTTATTCTCTCTCCTCACCCTCCCCCATAACTTTTCATGTTCCCTCTCGTTACCCCCTTCTTCTCCCCTAATCTTTTGTTGACTCTCTCCTCCATTAAATTATTCATATTCTTCTACTCCAAAAAGAACAAATATATTTATTTTGAAAAATCATTGTACTCACTAACTATAACAAGAAACTAAAATGTTACATTTATACTAGCTTCAATTCCTTCTTTTGAGTTCATTGATTTTAAAATCCTGATTGAATATCACTAAATTTGGACACCCTCTTTAAAAAATCTTAATAGTTTTGATTAAATACCACATGACTTGTTTAAATTATTTAAAAGCCTTAATTGAATAACAAGACTTATTTATTCCACTTGCTTTAGAATATTCAGCATTTTCTGTATACCATGTGATCAGCCTCAGGCTCTAGAAACTCAAGAAATTAGTGGTAATTATGCAAGAGAAGAAGATTTGGAGTCCCATTTTGGAGGTTACATATCTAGTGACTCCTATTATTGTATCACTGGCCATAAAAAATCAGAAAGTTTCAATATCATGCAACCAACTAGAATTGCAGTATCCTTAATCAGTTGAAGCTATGTGTTTGAAGTCGTCTTTGTTAAGAACTTTACCCCGAATGTGAAACAATATTTTGACGCGTTCAAATTTAGACTGGCCCCAATATAAGTATCGGACACCGAATAGAAGACAAAAACAATACATATCATGCATCTATTGATTATGTTGGATTTATAGGTGCGCAAATCCAAATTTAGTTGGGTCCTAATATGAATCCGCACACCGATTGAAAAAGATTCACATATTATGCATTTGTTGATTTATATAAATATGTGGTATGTGTTTTAAGTTTTTACCCTCCCTACGTTGACATATATAGTGGCAATAAAGAGTTGTTACACTAAGCTTCCATTATGAGCGGAGTTCAAAGAAGGGTCGGACCACAAGAGTCTATTGTACGCAATATTTCCCTGCATTTCCACAAGAGGTTATTTCCACGGCTTGAATCCATAATCTCCTGATCATATGACAACAACTTTATCAGTTACTCCAAGACTCATCTTCAATCACATATACATATATAAGAGCAATAGTGCTAAAAAAGCTTTCACAGTCAAAACCTTTTAAAATTTTAAGACAGATGTAAAGAAAAAATAGGCACCTGTCTCTTAACTATTCTTTTCGTATTATATATTCCTTTCCATTTTTTAAAGTAGTAAAATGCTTATATTGAGTTCTTTTAATCTCAATTAATTTCGAATTGAGGAGTAGTTATTGTTCTAGTATTTTTAACTCTCTACTCACTTCTTTTATTTGCAGAGTTTGTATATAGATTGGACATGCATGAGTCGATACTAATGAATGAATTTTATCAAGGTACTTTCTATGAGTTCTATAATATTGACTCTTCCCTTTTCTTTTTTCTTTTTTTAAGCATTAACCAATGTAAAATTTTGATACTTCTTTGTTTTTCATCCGATATTCGATATTTATATGTCTTGGGGTCGACTAATTTGGAATCATGTCGTAAAGTCCTACCTCGGAAGTGAAGCCTTCTCTATTGAAGATGACTTCATTTTCAATACTCAGATCCGAGACCTTTAATTAAAAATGAAGGGATAAATTACTGATCGTTAGTTGTTACAGAAATATCCACCACAACAAATTTTCTTAGTTCTTGGGGTAATTAAAAGTACAAAAATGGTAAACGACTTCTTTTTATAATTTGATTGTAACCTGAAACAAATGTTTTTCTGCTGCTACCCTTTGAAATCCTTTTTTACGTGGATAAAACATAGAATTTTCTTCTTTTCTTTTTAACTGAGCATGAATATATATGGGTTATGCTTATGCTAAAAAATAATATATAGCTTCTTCTTAATTTGGTGACTTAGCTAATTCGGTAAAGAATGGATCTTGAGCCTAACTCAACCCCAAAGGTTATATTGTATAGTGAAGACTGTCCAAGTTCATCTAAAAATTTCATGTTCCCATTTCATTTTCGATGTGGGACTCTTATCATTCCCCCGCACGCCCAGACCTCATTAACTGGAGCGTGGACAGACAATATATTTTTGGGGCACAACATCGGTGAACAAAGAAGTTGATTGGTCTGACTCTGATACCATGTAAAGAATGAATCATGAGTCTAACTCAACCCCAAAAGCTAGCTTGTAGGGTTTATATAAAGAGTACATATTCTCATTCCATTTTCGATGTGAAACTCTTATCAAATTCTTCCGAATTCTAATGCAAGAAAAACTTATATATTTGATGCAAACACGAGTAAATATCTTTCATACTTCAAATTAATGTTTTCCACCATGAATTATCATGCATTTCCATCAATTAATTTCTTAATTTAGAAAGTGAATTTCCAATGCCTTTCTTATTATTTTTCCTTTTTGCATCTTGGCATATTTTGTGTGCGACCAAAAAATCATTATGCATTCGTAGAAAAATGGAAAATAATAACTGACATTTAGTGAAATTACATCGTTACTTTTATTTAATTTTTCTTGACTTTTTCTCTTGTCATCTCTAAGTGCATTTCATTTTTCTACTTGAGTTTTATTAAATAAAAACCCTCTATATCCTATATCTATTGTCTGTAATAGAATATTTCCCGAATATTCTTTCATTAATTGTATATCTCTTATTTTAGGTAGAATTGTATTCCTATTGTAATTAGGTCTCCTATTTTAGATGAAATTATATTTTCTATTGTTATTAGGTTTATTAATTACCTAGTTTAAATATTTTTGTACTACTATATATATTGTACATTATTGATGAATACAATGAAGAAACATATTTTTTTATGATATCAGTAGCCTAAAAATACCTCAACCACCACCGACCATAGCTCTCGGTCGCCACCGCCACGGAACCCTAGTGCTTTTTTCAGTCATTCTCTCTCCCTTCTGCTCCTAAATTTCATTTTCCATGGCTGATAAAACCAAATTTTATCCGGCACTTGCAGTAAACAACATCAAAAACTTCATCCATATCACCCTTTTGAGATGGAAAAGGGTCAATACTCCTCATGGAATGAGATTTTTAAGATCCATTGTCGTGTTTACGAAGTTATCGACATCATCCCTCCTACACCAAAGTCTACAGACCTACCCTCGGCTTCGACTTCTGATGATGCACTCTAGTCTCGTTTGGATGCAGCCGTCTTCCAGTGGATATACGACACAATCGCTAATGATTTGTTGCACACCATCATTGAGACCGATGCCACTACCCGCCAAACTGGAAATATTTGGAAAGTATTTTCCACGACAACAAAACTCAACGAGCTTTATACCTTGAAAATCAGTTCAAGGACATTCATCATGATGATTTTCCAAACGTGTCTGCATATTGTCAAGAACTCAGATGTTTGCCGATCAACTCACCAATGTTGGCGCACCAGTCACTAATCAGTGATTGGTCATATAACTTATTACAGGCTTGAACGAATCAGATGGCGGCGTTGCCACCATCCTTCGTAATGCACGTTGTTACCTCCGTTTTATGAGGCTCGTTCGAAGCTTATTTTTTAGGAAACCAGAAAATAAAGTGCAACACCACTCAGTCCAGCCGACGCCTCACTCACCATCACCGTCGGGCCACCGCCGATGGCAGTGCCTCCAACTCCGTCAACCAGAACCGACGGCCTGAGGACCCGCAACAACCCGCATCTACCCACAACAATCGCTGGAGCAGGTAGTCTGGCAAGGGCTGGGGCGAACATAATTCCAGCAACAACGATGATGGTAAGAGGCAGTCCCCGCTGGCAGGAATCAAGCAGCAGTGATTGTGGCAGTGACAACAGCCTCCATCGTGGGCTGCCTACCCGATGTGGGTCGCATGGGCTCCACCATCATGGGCCTCTCCTCTTAGCCCGTATTTGACATCTTCGTTGACTCCACCTTAGAACCGACAGGCCCATCCTGGCATACTCGACCCACGTCCCCGATAGGCCTACATAGCACAGGGCTCCCGCCCTCAACTTATGTACCGACTAACATTGAAGCATCTATGAACACAATGTCACTTAATGCTCCAAACTAAAATTAGTTTATGGACACAGGCGTCACATCTCACATGACGACATCACAAGGTACTCTATCGTCTTATTTCAATTTGAGTAATTTAAATCAGAATATTATTGTTGGTAGTAGATAAGGAATTCCCATTCGCGATTTTGGTCATTCATCTTTATCCCCACCACATCCACCACTGATCTTAAAAAATATCATCCATACTCTTAAACTAATTAAGAATATAATTTATGTGCGACATTTCACAACTGATAATAATGTTTCTCTTAACTTTGATCATTTTGATTTTTGTGTGAAAGATTGTACGACACAGAGATAAATAATAAGATGTGACAGCATCAGAAATCTCTACCCTATTTCAAACACTGTCAATAATCTAGCTTCAGTTCCATTAACCTTTTCTGCTCTTTCATCTTCCTTATGACACTTTAGATTAGGACACCTGGGAGATTCGGTTTTACACTCCCTTAGAAAAAATAATTTTATTAATTACAACCGTATTTCTAAGACGCTTATATGTGAATCCTGCATTTTTGGGAAACATGTTAAATTACCATTTTCTGCATCCACAAATTATATTTTACTACATTTTGATATCATACATAGTGATTTGTGGACGTCTCCTATTTTAAGTATGACTGGCCATCGATATTATGTGTTATTTTTGGATGATTATTCCAACTTTCTATGTACTTTTCTAATTGGCAATAAATCACAGGTCTACCCCATTTTTTCTCATTTAGTGCTCTCGTAAAAAGACAATTTAAAAAGCGCATTAAATGTTTTCAATGTGACAATTGCAGTGAATTCAATAATAATCAATTCAAATAGTTTTGATCCGATAACGGTCTTACCTTTCATTTTTACTGCCCACACCTCCTCTCAAAATGGTAAGGCCGAATGGAAAATTCGAACCATAAACAACTTAATTCGTGCCTTACTTGCTCATGCCTCAATTCTGGCATTACGCACTCTTCGTGGCTATCTATCTCCTAAACATAATCCCAAATAAGTCTCTAGCTCAATGGTCGCCTACTCAAGTTCTATTTCGTAGGAACCTCTCCTACCAATACTTGTGTATCTTTTGATGTCTCTGTTATCCTCTCCATCCGATCACTCACAAACTCCAACCTCGGTCTTTCTCGTATGTGTTTCTGGGTTACCCCGCCAATCATCGTGGTTACTCGTTCTATGACTTGTTAAGCCGTAAAATTATTATTTCACATCATGTCCTATTTGATGAGTCTCAATTCCGATTTACCTCCCTAAAATCACCACATCAACATTCCTATGACTTTTTAGACGATGACATGAACCCTCTTCTAATTCATCATTTATATAGTCCTCCATCCCATACCCCAGCACCCCCTCTCGAACAGTCCGGGGCACACTACCCACCCGGTTCTACCAATGGTGGCCCAGAACAGCCCTCCTAAGGGTGATTCCCCAGTCACCTTTCAACAAATCGAGCATCGGCTAGCCGATCCCACCACCCCTACATTTTCTCCTCTTCTCGGCAGTCCCGCGACACACCCCCCTCCCATCCCGCATCCCGAGACACGTTCTCGGACCATGTAAACCCATGACAAGCACATAATTCATAAATCTAAACAGATGTTTAACCTATCCGTTTCAGTTGTCCCTTCCCTTGTCCTTTAAAATCTGAAGGATGCCTTGTCCGACCCTAATTGGAAAGCCGCAATGATTGACGAATATAATGCTCTTATTGATAATAAGACGTCAGAACTAGTACCCCATCCAAATGATGCTAACATTATTTGTTCTATGTGGATTTTTAGACATAAAAAAATATAATGATTCTTTTGAGAAGTACAAGACTCGTCTTGTAGGTGATGACATGTCTCAACAAATGTGAGTGGATTATGATGAAACATTCAGCCCGGTCATAAATCCCGCACCCATCTAAACCGTCTTCAGTATTGCTTTATCCAAGTCTTGGCTCATTCATTCATTTGATGTCAAGAATGCCTTCTTACATGGGGATCTTAATGAAATGGTATATATGCATCAGCCTATGGGTTCCAGGGATCATATTCATCCGAATTATGTGTGTCTATTGTGGAAATAGCTCAATGGACTGAAACAGGCTCCTTGAGCATGGTACCATCAGTTCACCGATTATGTCTCTTCTATCGATTTTTCCCATAGCAAAGCCGATCATTACTTGTTCATCTATAACAAGGGTACAAACATGGCTTACCTATTATTATATATTTATAATATCATCCTCACCACATCATCTGATGCTCTCCGTCGGTCCATTATGTCTCTCATTTCCTCTGAGTTTGTTATGAAAGATCTAGGCACGCTAACTTATTTCTTGGGCATCTCTGTTACTTGACATTCTGGCGGCCTATTTCTATGTCAGAAGAAGTACGCCGAAGATATCCTTGATCGTACAAGCATGACATTTTGCAAGTAGACACCAATTCCAAGCTCATCACTGATTTCAGCCCCATATTCAGACCTGACTCACTATCGTAGCCTGGTTGGGGCCTTGTAGTACCTCACATTCACGATACCTAACATATCCTATGTCGTGCAACAAATCTACCAACACATGCACAATCTGACGGAAGCACACATGCATGCCCTCAAATGTATTTTACGATACGTCCAAGGTACACTTCACTTCGGATTACATCTATACAGGTCCTCACTCACTGGTCTCACTGCTTATTTTGATGTTGATTGCGGTGGATGTCCCGACACTCGAGGCTCCACGTCTAGTTACTGTGTTTTCCTCAGAGATAACCTATTGTCTTGGTCTTTCAAAAGACACTCGATCTAGTCCCGAAGTAGAATACAGAGGTGTCACCAACGTCGTCACTGAGTCTTGTTAGATCTGTAACCTTCTACTTGAGCTTCACTGTCCGATTTAAAAGGCACCACTGGTCTACTGCGATAATATTAGTGTGATATATATTTTCGGCAATTCCATCCAACATCAACGCACTAAACACATTGAGATGGACATTCATTTCATTCGCGAAAAAGTTATTCGTCGTCAAGTTCGTGTACTTCATGTTCCTTACAGATATCAGATTGTCGACATATTCACCAAAGGACTTCCGCGTATACTATTTGATGATTTTCGAGTCAGTCTCAGTGTTCGTGAACCTCTCGCTTCGACTGCGGGGTGTAATAGAATATTCCCCCAAAATATTATCTCATTAATTGTATCTCTTATTTTAGGTAGAATTGTATTCCTATTGTAATTATGTCTCCTATTTCAGGTAGAATTATATTTACTACTATAATTAGGTTAATTAGTTACATAGTTTAAATATTCTTGTACTACTATATATATTATACATTATTGATGAATACAATCAAGGAACATATTTCTTAGTCCGTTCAATTTATAATCTTCTTAAAACGATACTACTGTAAAATGGAAAAAATAATGTTTTCCGCCATGAATTATCATGCATCTCAATAAATTAATTTCTTTATTTAAAAAGTGAATTTCCAATGTCTTTCTTATTATTTTTCCTTTTTTTCTTCTTGGCGTATTTTATGTGCGACCAAAAATCATTATGCAGTCGTAGAAAAAGGGAAAACAATAACTTTGACATTTAATGAAATGACATCTTTGCTTTTATTTTAATTTTTCTTCCTTTTTTTCTCTTGTCATCTCTAACTGCATTTCCTTTATTTATTTGAGTTATATTAAATAAAAACCCTTAAATTCTCTTAAAAAGATACTACTGTAAAATGGAAAAACAATAAAGAAATTATGGCCTAGGAAGGGAAATCAATAAAGAAATAGTCATTTGTATCCATTATTGTATCTGTTACCATTTTAGGAACTGATTTCTTGATTGTTTTTATATATGATAAAGCCATGGACTTAGAAAAAATAATTTCATTGAGTAAACAAACTAGTAGAGGTAAGTTGAAATTTCCTCTTTGATATTTTTAGCTAGCTGCAATTTTCATTTTATTAATTAATTACTCTATTTTATGTTGCATTAACAAAAGATTTTGTTCTTAAAATGTTTTAATAAATCATCCAGAAAAAACCTCACATATCAAGTCATGAAGCTAAGTTCATTTAAATTGCCAAAGCTTGTTTGTTTTTTCTTAGTTCTGGTAAGTTTTCTAGTGCTGAAAAATATTATTTACTGGTCAATTCAATATTTATCAAAATTCTATTAGTTGACTAAAGTATTGTACTACTTCAATATATTTTTTCAATGCAGGCATTGATAATGCTATTGGTACCTGGTGCATTGATACCATTTTGGGTCAATAAGATCAAAAGAATTGAAGGCGAAATTAAGGTATGGTCTCACTTTTTTTTATACCGTTAGTACGAGACGTACTGTGAGAATGAGATACAATCAGTTGAGATATCTCTAACTCTTCTTAAATTCACATATATGCACTCTTGACACTGACAACATATAATCGATGTATGTTTTGATTTTCAGATGTATGCATCAGCCAATGTACAAGATGTTCTACAAAGCCATTTTCACAACAACATTAAATTTGGATTCATGATAATCATCTTAATGATGGTTGCATTGGCTATTTCAATATTCACTTTTGTGATACTAACAATAAGAGGAGCAAGAAGAGAAATGTATTTGTGTGCTGCACTTATAAAGCAAATGGAAGCAACTCATCAAGCAGAGAGGAAAAGTATGAACAAAAGCACTGCATTTGTTCTTGCAAGTCATGATATTAGAGCTTCTCTTGCTGGAATCAGTGGATTAATTGATATGTGTCGCGCTCAGTCTTCTCGAGCATCCGAACTGGTGAAGTATTTGAATCATATGGAATCTTGCACGAACGATCTTTTAGGTCAGTATTTTAGCTCAATCGGATTTAACTATATACTCTGACAACCTAAAAATGTTTATAGTACCAAAGTACTTTAACATGTTATGTCGTAGCAGTAATCTGTCTTATTTTCTACGTTACTGATCCCACTTTCATTGAGCGATTACCTGTCATATATGGAATCTTGCATAAATGATCTCTTAGATTAGTGCTTTAGTTAACTCTTTAAGATAATCTATTACACTATACCTTCTACCACCAAGACTTACAGCCTCGTGAGAGTCTCTCACACAATACGTGTCGATTCAATTATCATTGTCCCCCTTTCCCTTTTTCTGATCTTCTACGTATGCTAAAAAGAAAAAGTTGAAAGAAAATATAGCATTGTTTTTTAAACTTGGAGGGTTCAAATGCATTTGATTTGGTAATATTTTTGTTTCAATGATTATACTGGTTTTGTTATATGAATTTAGTGCAACACATTCGGCAGAGAAGGGTGTGGAGCCTCGCTTTCCATGCTGCTTCCCCGCCAGTATGTTGGCGTTGATGAAGGTTTAGTCCTCATATAGATCACATTGAAATACCATACAATAAAAAAGATAAAACGTTTTACTGCTATTTTGCCATAGATATATGTATTGTGTATGCATGTAGAGGTTGATTCAAGATTTAAGGTCAGTTTGTTCGGTTAGATATGGCTTGTCTTTAGTATGTGTGTGTGTAAGGCTGCTTGTGCATGTGTGTAAAAGTTCCCATAATAATCCACAATGATATATATATATATATATCAAGGCTAACTACTAATTTGGTCTGCATTAGTTGTCCTAACAAGTTCATAAATGAAGTGTGTAATGTCAAAGTTTTTTTTTTTTTTCTTCAGCCATATTGAATTCTATTCTTGACCAAAGCAAGATAGAAGAAGGGAAGATTCAACTTAAAGAAGAAGAATTCAACATGGAAGAGCTACTAGAACATGTTGTCAACATCTATCATCCGAATGGAGCAATGAAGAAAGTCGACGTGTTACTAGATCCATGTGATGGTTCTATAGCAAGATTCTATCGTGTTAAAGGCGATAGAGGAGAAATAAGACGGATATTGAGTAACTTGTTGCATAATGCAGTTAAATTTACCTCAGAGGGACACGTTACTCTTCGTGCTTGGGCACGAAAACCTCAAAGTTCCAATTTTTCTCCGAATACAAGTAATATTAGTACTGGTTGGATGTCATGCTTATATTTACAGAGCCATGAATCTTCTGCAGAAGTGCAAGTAGTGAAAAAAGTTCAGCAAGATCCCAACTGTGTAGAATTCATATTCGAGGTGGACGATACAGGGAAAGGAATTCCTAAAGAGAAACAGAAGTCAGTTTTTGAGAATTATGTTCAAGAGAATGATCAAACAGCTTGTATTCATGGATCACAAGCAGGCAGTGGCTTAGGGCTCGGGATTACTCAGTCTTTGGTACGTATATCTTTTACTATACACAACTTACAGTAGCGCGCGAATCCATAATTTAGTGAGTGCGTTCTGCTTTTTATATACGCCCAAATATCACACACACAACTTAAAAAAAACTAAACTTAGCTACGAACTTTGTCGCTAATCCAACGCTAAATTGCTCATAGCTAACATAATGTTTTGATAATTTGGTGCTAAATAGGATTAGCGACGGATTTTGTTGTTTAGCTGCAAAATTTGTTTGTCACTAATTGGCGCTGCGTCTTAGTCTAGAACCGAAACTGTCTATATGTGCATTCTATATATGCTGTCAATCATATTAATGATCCTCTAGTTTGTAGATTCTGTAAAAAGCCTGCAAATCTCTTAAACTTTGTTATTAGTATCATGCGATCTCTCTTACTGTTGCCATTATTTTTTAGCAATCATCTAATCGATATTTCACATTGACTCATCTAGCCCCATCCAGTATTATAATCATTAAGTCTTCTTTATATAGCATTGTAGTTTTGTTTCAGCATTGTCTATTGTCTAGCTCTATGTTGCTCTGATTCTTTAAAATTCCGGCGGAGTGCATGTCGGATTCTCCATAAGTAGCGAATTTTTGGAAGATACGATACGGCTGCATCAACCATTTTGGAAAGTCCGAGCAACATACGACTCTAGCTAGAAGTCTCATATTAAAGATCTTGCTTCAGAAAAGAAGCACAACGAGTGATGATAAAATAGAATTTTCCTGTTAAATCAGGTTTCTTATTTTATCAGTGCTATTGAAGTCTCTTTTTGAAACTAATATTTCTCCAAGAGACAATCTAATCATTACTATAGGAACATCACCAATATATAACAGCGCTAAATTATGTTTGAACTAATAAGAGATATTTGTTCAGCAACATTTCAGCAAGTTTCTACTATAGCAAAAAGGCCTAACATTTGTATGCATTTCAAGATTTGCTTTGTAGAGAGTTCAATAAACTTCTTACTTCATATCTCATATTACTTTCTTGTTTTCGTTCATTTTTCAGGTTCGGTTAATGGGAGGTGAAATAGGTATCGTCGACAAGAAAATTGGTGAAAAGGGGACTTGTTTCAGGTTCAACATTTTCCTGATAGCAAGTGATCAGCCTCGAGATCAAGAACATCAGCCACTTCATGGTTCTAGTTTATGTCATGTCCTCGAATTTGTACCAGAGTTTGAAGGTACAAATTTAGCAACCGTCACACAAGAAATAAAGGATGAAACAACAACTTCAACAATCAAGATTCAGCAACCTCCAATAGTACAACATGTTTCTGTTGATATGAAATTACCTTTAACAGGACAGAGAATCTTGGTTGTGGAGGATAATAAAGTACTACTTATGATATGCAAAGCGAAGATTTCTAAGCTTGGTGCAACCACTTCCACATGTGAAAATGGTGAAGAAGCTCTAGATCTTGTCCGCAAAGGCCTTAGTGATCAACGCGATATAGGGCCATCCACTCCTTCACCGCCATTTGATTATATTCTGATGGATTGTCAGGTAAGATGTTATTCATATTCATTCTTCGGGTTGAATACTATGTTGCTAGGATCCTCCAAAAATGTTGTTGCACTAAGATCCTCCAAAAATGAATTTTATTTGGAGGATCCTAGAAACATAGGTTGAGAAAGGACTTCATTTGAGGTTAACATTGAAGTTAATATTTTTATTGGATGGTTCACAAATGGCAAGTTAAATGTTTGTATTAAAAGAGAATGAACTGCTAAGAACAATAGATTTTGAGTAAAACAAACTTTTAAAGTATTGAGATTTCATTTGCATAAATTACTATGGAAATCCAACTAGTCGAGCTACTCATTTAACGTGTTGATTGTATAATATTACTATTACTTTTGCTATTAACTACATTAATAGTTAATTTACACTATTAATGCGTATAACTTATATCCGTCTTTGTTTCGTTGTTTGGCAGATGCCAAAGATGGATGGATTTGAAGCAACCAAATGCATAAGGGAAGAAGAGGCACGTTATGGAATTCGAATTCCCATCATAGCTTTAACAGCACATACAGAGGAAGAGGAAGATAAGATTTTTCAAGTTGGAATGGATTATTACTTGCCTAAACCCCTCAAACCTGATTTGCTTTTGAAAGCCATAGACTATATAGAGCACAGAAAGGTTTAAGAGATTATAAAAAGTCTCTATTTAGTTGAGTCATTATGTTAGACATAAAGTAAAATTTCTCCGGGAACTCTTATAGAGGGTTGCGATAAAAACGGCCCTCAAGTGTCTTTCTCATAGTTTTTTATGTTCTTTCTAAAGTTAAGTGTCTTGTTTTTACTCCTCTTTAAAATGTTTTTGTGATATGTACAACATGAAATGCATACACAAAGATTTACTTTGAAATACACACCAGCACATTGATATCGACTTTGATTTGTTTTAATTGTAACTTAACTTAATGAATTATGCATTCACGTGCTTTTTAGTTGGTTGTTACAAGAAGGCTTAGTGACATTCATTGCCTTCAAAGCTGCCAGTAGGAATTCTTTTATATATCCAACAACTATTCAGCAGTGTCAACTCCATTATAAGAAAGGAGAATGACAATCTAGATTTCTTTTATAACCTTGGTGTCAGTGACTTACACACGCCTCGACTTTTCTACTAGGTACTTGTTACCCTTCACAAGCCAACATAATGTATAGGGGCGAAGGCGCGAAGCTACAGTAGCTAAAGGGTGGCCTTTTTGCCAGAAAATTATATTGTGTACGTAAAATATTGAACACCCTTAGTGAAATTCCCGCCTTCGTCTATGGGTGCTATAATATAAACTCAACAACTAGTACTCTCCGTTCTATTAACAATACTATACTTAGCACAAAGTTTAACACTTTTATTTGAATTATATAATATGTTCGTAATGATGGAATAGAATATTAAAGTGCTTGACAAGAGAGCAAACATTACATTAACATCAAAGTGTTAATAGCTTCATAAATTTAAATTCTTGAAAGTTGTACAGAAACATAATTGTGTCAAGTATCTTAGGATGTCCTTAGATTGAAAGAATGTCAAGTTTTATAGAAATAGAATTATGTCTAGTAGGAGTATTTGTTTAGCCTGTTCAAGTTACAATTCAGCAAGGGTCATTTGGTTTAAACTCTCTGCGATCATAATCCTGGGATTATTATCTCACATCTTACAAGGGATAGATATAAAAGGGTAGCCAAGTTGGTATAGTAGTAGAGCGCGGGACCGCAAGGTCACGAGTCCTTCTTGGTTGAGTCTGTCACACATGGCTTGCCAAGTGTGGTTAATTGGCTGACGTGGTTTGCAGGCTATTGCGTCAGTCCGAGTTTACCCAGAGCGCACTCAAAAGAGTAGCGGCTGCGGGTTCCTTTGTCAACAAAAAAAAAAGATATAAAATTTATAACCCTATTGGCTAATACCAAATAACCCAATACGGGATAAATGTAATCCCAAATTTTATACCGTGATTAATATCCTAAAAGCATGAAAATGAGTATGCACATTACCATAAGCAACTTATTCCCAGCACTAAGATGAGATATGCTTTATCTTTACAAGCCATGTAAGTGTCTTAGATCAGATATAAATGCAGTTCTTAAGAAGAAAATCCATCCAAAAAGTTTCAGTTACCATTAAAGAACTAAAGAAAAAGAAGAGACGATGAATCAAAACGACAATTCATACAACTATGATAAATTTCCCTGATTACAAAATCCGTAAATTCGTATGCTATCATTCTCATTTCTAAAATCCGGCACCAGCTATGGCCTCAATGGACCATCTTTTTCCTAAGCCAAGTAACATAGTACTGTAAGTCCAAACGAAGTCGGAAATATAAGTCCTTAAAAGCATAATTGTGTCCTAACTGGCTTCACTAATCCAACAAATCCTCAAAAAGCCTCTAAGCATTCCATCTCGGATATTCTTGTTGGAAGCAATGTTCATATTTTAAGAAAATTGGCAACTACATCAGAAGTGAATTCCGGGGCAAAGATATAAAGGGGAACAACTTCATATATATTTATAGTTAATACTCTTCTTGAGAAAATACCAACGGATCAACTTTGCCAGTTTTTGCGTCCCTTGAGGTCAATGGGTGCATTCCCAAGCAGCCTAACTGGAGGGATCATAGTTCATCATGGTCTTGTGGTTGCTCGCTATTCATCATCTCTAGTTTATTTTGTAGTTCCTATAACATAAAATTATTTCATCCTAAGTAGTTAGTGTCATAGGAGGATAAGTATTAGAAGAAGCTTTGTAGGGGTGACTGGGTGGGGCCTGATATGAGGGCTGGGAAAGTACCTTCAGCTTTTCTTCCAGACAAAGTGCTGGTGTAGACAAAAAGGCTAAATATCTGCCACAACAAACTAAATGTCAAATTAGAGTACACAAAAATTCACTAAACACATAAAGCATGCAAAGTTATGTGTACAAAAACACAGATAAATGCTTACTCGCAGCGGCTCGGTTCATCTATATCAGTTAACTCATTTTTCAAACCACGCCTTAATTTGACCTGTACAAATTAAGAACAGTTTAGAGGGCAAAGAGGAAAACTAAGAAGATTAGTTAGGTATCCTCACCTTTAAACTTCTATCTGGCCCATTCCAGCAATGGTCGACACTTGTAAATTGCATGGTTCTGTAGGAATCCTCAAAGTTATCCCAGTTCCTTTGATGACACGGGAGAAAGAAAAAAAGAGTATAATGAGTTCCGAGCTTATAACACAGGCAGAAAAATAAAAATCTCGAAGAGGAATCCAGACCATAATTCTACACTATGCAGAGCTATCTTTTTTTAATAACCGAGAAATCCCCGAGCCCATTGGCACGTGGTTCTAAACCCGATAGAGATTACCTCCCTTCCCCAATTCACTTAAATATTAGGCTTTTGTCCGTAGCAGGATTCAAATCCGTTCACATGCACCCAACCTACACATCATGTGTTGCGCACTTACCACCTAAGTTGCTCAGGTGTCCGATACGGGTGCGGATCTAGATGTCAGATCCTTCATGTTTTAAATTATAAGATCCGTGGGTACGGATACAGGTGGGATTTCGGCTAAAAGTAATTCAAATATCTAAAAATAGAGTTATAGGTCTAAATTATGAGACATTATGTGGAAACTTATAAGGCATTCCGAGGAGAAAATATTGACCAACCAGGAGATTTTAGGAAAACAACTGACATAGAAAATTCCATATACAATGTATTCCATTTTCTTCAATTTCACCTTAGCTTTTGTTTTGATTACATATATCATTGTATTTGTCCTGAATTTCTCCGTCGATTTTGGTCAAGTACCCAAAATGGGTTGACCATATCCGATTCGGGTCCCACACCCACTCGTGTCAAAATAGGTACGGCACCAAAAGTGAAGAATACGAGCAACCTAGCTTACCACTAGACCAAAACCCCCTATGCTTGTCCAGGATTCAAACCCGTGAAATGTACCTAACCCAACACATCACGTGTTGTGCTCTTACCACTAAACCAAAACCCTGGGGGCTTATCATAGAAATTGTGTTTCGCTAGACCAGCTTTATGTTAAGCTCTCTTTCCTTACCTAATAAAAATGAGATTGGTCTGCCATGGGTATCTAATATTAAAGAGGAAAACAAAGTGCAGAAACTCTGAATTGTAAAAGAGTATTTGGAGTACCAGTCATGCTTGCTTACTACTTCAGAGACAACTAGTACTTACTGTGCAGAAGGACTCAGATAATGCATGCATTCTCAAAAAAGAAATCTCAGAAAAGGACTCAGATAATGCATATGCTTAAGATGTTAAAGAACCTACCCCAACCGAGTTGTACTGTAGCCCTCAACTTGGGTAGCTTGTTTGAAAGGGCAAATCTTGTATGTGTACCTGAAGTAAAGATATTTGTTAGTGTGTGCTAAACAATAACATTAACTAAAACTTAGGTTAACAAGACACTGGAAAATTCATCACTTGTTCTCCTTGCTCTCGAAACATTGACCATGGAATGAATAGAATTCCTTCTCCGGTCCTGCAATAGAACTAGCGCTTCAGCATTGAAAGATCATTCACCTTCTTAGAGAAGGTAAGTTATAGAAGAATACAAATAAACACAAACACATGAATTTTTATACCAAAATCTTGTTTCAACTTTTGCTTCAAGCTAGATAACCTTGATTCGATTTTTGTCAACTTAGCACTTGCCTCATCGTACGCTTTGCGTATGTGGTCAGCATCTATGGGAGCAAAACCAAAAATCATCCATCAGTGTCTTTCTCATAAGACTTTTCCTTCTCATTAAAAACAAAGAGCAGGAATTTGGATGAAACCTCAGTTACTACCAGAACTGTTCACTGGACTTTGGAACGAATTGACAGCCCGAAAAATTATCTTTACAGTTTGTTGTATATTCTCCGTCCACGAAGGACTACTTGTGGTTGTAGTATCTGGATAATTAAAATATAACGAATTAAATAGTACTAGCTGTAGGCATCAAATGCAATAGAATTATTTTCCTGCATACCTACAAAATCAGAATCATCATCAGACTCGGACTTAGGTGATGAATCATGGTCCTCTCCAACAAAATCATCAACTTGGTCCTCACTGTCATCATCGTCATACTTGTTTTCATTATCATCATCATACTTACGGTCATCAACGTCAGAATCGTATCCATTATACTCCTCTTCATGGGTATCAGATAGCACCTCATCATGGTTATCATGGTTGCTATCTGTACCAGCACCAACCGACTTAGTTTCCTGTTCGCTCTTTTTTCCTAACCAACGAGAACCAATAACACGACCTAACTCTTCCTTTGACATCGACTCTGTATTTTCAGTAGCATCTTTCTCCTAAAAACTAAAAATGAGTCACAAGAGTAAGGTTGTAAACATCGTTGAACAACATCTGCACCACTTATTCTCATGCCAACTTCGTAGACAAAGCAGCTATATATGAGCACCGAAATTAAGTCCTTCCTAATACACTATGATCCGGTACAAGCAATTACTCCAAAGTTACAGGAAAATCAAATTAATAAACAGGAGAGTGCTATGCGTGCAATAGTGACAAAATCCATGTGCGTTTTAGCCCTGTGCACGTGAAGTGCCAACATATAACTACAATAAAGCATGATCAGGAAAAAAACATCTAGTATAAAAGTTATAGGAGCATTTGTATTTCATGACAGCAACATCTCCAAAGACAACTCACAGAATTCAATTCTCTTTCGCCCGCAGGTTTCAACGTTTGTTGTGAGGCTAGAAGTTTGCTTTTAGATGGGACTTGGGTCTCAAGATCTCTCTTCTTAAAACATACAAAAACTATTGAAGTACACTAGGAATTTTACTTCACGTCCATGTTCCTAAGGACACCTTTTTAACCTCCTCATGCTACTCTGACTGAACTAAGTAACTTTCACTTTCACTTGCATTAAGATCACATGCTCGTGAAGAATTGAAATCTGTAACTTGACCTAGCTTTGAGCATAACTCGAAACTGGAAAGTTGAAATTCAATTATTAGAGAAATGAATGTATTAATCACATTTCATCATTGAAATTACAGAAAATGCACTACATACATAGTTGACGAATGATCAAGCCATTTTATATATACTACACAATGACAGGTCTATCTCATCCCAAACAAAATGTGCCCTGTTTCAAAGTAATGTGCCTTTGGATAGGGACTTTAAGCTAAGTACTTATTAAATTAAATGTTCAAAAACTGCTAAAAGTTTGTTTATGGTAGTACTTCTTGCTATATGTAATGGTAAAAGTACTATTTTGCAACTAAGTGCCAGTGTCTTCCCTGAAATAAGAATTGGAAAGATTTGACATGATAGAATTTTCATTCCAACTTGATCGACACCAGCCGTACTTCAGCTAAGGCCGCTTTGCGTATCTCTCGGAAATGGATTTTTCTACTATCTATATATTCCATGTGATGGTACAAATGAAACAAGCATAAATAGAAAAGAGAATAGACTTCATTTCCAACATTTCCTCATTTTTATGCATGAAACTCCTAACTCAGAGAATCAAAATCTTTTTTGCATGTAAGCAAGTCATTTAGGAATTCACACTAAGAGAATGGCCTCCATGCTGTTGCACCACGGTTTCATTCAAATGCCACCTTTTCCTAGTACTTCACCACATATTAGCATATTAAACGACACAGCTCCTAATTTAGTTCTTGCTTTATTGGGAAAAAGAAAGTACTGTTTCTGGAGAAACTTATCAGAAGCAAGGATTTCATATTAGATTAAAAGTTATTAGGTCAAACCAATTGAAATAACAAGTACGCAGCTATAACATAGCCGAAAAGGACGAAGATACAGATAGACAAAAAGTGGAGGTTTTAAATCAATAATTGTACCTCATTTCTGCTACTAACATCAGCTTTATCGTTGTTGGTGGACGAATCCTCTTTTATTTCAGGATGCTATACAAAACGAGATTCTGGTTAGTCATGATAACCAAATACTGTTTACAATATCACATGTGAAAGAACTTGGGCTTCTCAAAGACGACAAACCAGAGAAGAATCCTCGGGCACCTGCTCTACCTCATCGACAGGAAACTCATCGTTCACGGAATGGTCACCATGATGTACTTCATCCGCAGCTTTGTCATGGCCTTCTAACACATCCTGATATAAATATATAACAGAAGTACTAGATCAAGCAACACAAATGCATAAAGGAGACTTTTTCTTTTTGACGAAAAAAAAAGCATACAAGAGACTTTACAGCACTACAACAACATACCTAGTTAATCCCACAAGTGGGGTCTGGGGATGGTAGGATGTACGAAGACCTTACCTGCGTACATCCTATCCTATCCTACCCTCCCCAAACCCCACTTTACTAGTAGATCATATTTTCTATTATGCTCAAGGGCATTGTGAGAAATTATAGGAGAAAATATATTATTGAATTGTTGTATCTACATTATTACATTGAGCCTTATTTATAGATATTACATCTCAATCTTTTTCCATGTAGGATACTATATACAAATTATATTCCTACTCCTATTCTAACAGGCATTATTATCTCCAGAAATGTGCACAGTTCTAAATCTCTTGGGAAGTGAAACGTTTTTTTCTAAGCAAAAGCAGTATCCCTCCCTGCAGCTAAATTTGCACATCTCACAATGTGTTCCAGAATTTTATCATAAAGAAAATACTAGGCATAATGGGACATAACACACCGCTGTCACAAAAACCAAATTAGTTGAGCTGCATATCCTTGTGAAAGAGAAATGTAAAATAGATCCACCACTAATAGAGAAACATTAGGATCTTTGGACCATAAAAAGTCATTTGTCTGAGTTGTTCTACACTTTGAGGACCCACGACTGTGTAAATCCTTAACATTTGAGGGAATGTTTCCTTCCAAGTAAAATAAGCCAAAAGGGCTAAGCAGCCTATGAACGGGAGAGGTGAGAGTAGAAAGAATTGCAAGCATGAGACGGAAACTTCAAATATGAAGATCTCATGAAGCCGCAAATGTAAATTGCTAAAAGAAGCCTCCTTTTGAAATGTGAATACAATTACCTTTACTTATTATTGATATAGGAGCTAGTGATGCAGTGTGAGGCTACATAATCATTCATAAACAAGAGAAAATGCGGCATCTCTAGGCAAAAGTCTTCACTAAACATGTAGCATTGATTTTCACTTTCAAGGACACAAGGCATGAACGAATACTGTATCGAAGAAATAACTTAAATTACCACTTAGGATCTCCCCAAAACATACACCATTGCTTTCATTTTTAAGGACACCAGGAATCTGATCGAGGAAGTAACTTAATGTCCCTCAAGTCATACGTAATTCAGATCATTTTCTCTTATAAAGACTCCAGAACTTGGTGGAAATTATCACAAAGGTTTCCCAATAAGCTAAATGTTTGCAATATCTAGTCTTGTTATGATTGACACAAGACTTTCTTCACATCGTCCTTCCTTATTAGGCAGCTAATGCCCACAATTAAAGAGCTAATAGCGCAGGCTGGAACCATGAAACATAACAGTAAAATCCTCCTACACCCAGAAGTTTGTTAACAATTGTATTTCTTATTTTATGGTGATTTTGTAGATGTGGTGTCCAGTGTTTCTATTCCCCCAATTTATATTATTAGTGTTGTATTAAATCCAACTATTAAAATAGACGGTTGTACAATATTTATTGAAAATATTTATGATTGTATAGCAGCAGCACTACCACCTCCAACTCCCAAAAATCCAAATGACCCACCACCTATTGAATAAACTAAAGAACAAGTGTTATCTAGCATACGAGATGAATGTAAAAAAGTATATAGTCATTACCAACAAGAAAGTGCTAGCAACCAACCACCTTCCATGTCATCTTCTTCTTCAACACAACCTCAAAAAAGACATGTTGTTTCTGCCACTAGTATTGAAAGTCTTAGAAATAGAATGTTTAGTGGTAACACTACTAACCAAGCTAGCGCGTTTGATATTTTTGTTTTGCATGGTGTTGTACCAGACCACGTAGTTCTCAATGAAGAAGGACATGAAGACTTGCTGAAATACTGGAGGGAGAATGAGAAGATATTTCCGACACTGTCATTGATGGTCTGAGATGTGTTGAATATTCAAGTGTCATCAACAGCGTCTGAAAGCGCTTTTTCGACAGACAGATTTCAAATAGGAGAGCACATACGCTCATTAACGGGGGACAACTTGAAGATTGCAGTATTAATCAGAGATTGGATACGAGCAGAGCGGAGAAGGTGCGGTCTAGGAGATCAACGAAGAAGAAGACTATAACTACAACGAAATCTTACCGACGGAGGTGCAAACGACGTCGACCAGTTAAACCAATAAATTCTAATTCCAACTGAAGAACCACGAGACATTGTGAAGAAACTATAACAAGTGTTTTTAAAATGGTAATTTTTTTAATTGCAATTTTACTATGTTATTTGCAACTTTCAACATCACAAAGTTGCAATTTTGAAATTGTATTACAAAAAAATCATATTTCTATTAAATAATATAAGAGACACAAAAAAAGATGTTTTTATTAAATTATCTTGTTCAATTATTGAGTTGTTTATATATATGTTATTTTTAAATTTAAGTGCAAAATAAAAAACGACCCCGATATCACCGGTCCCCTATTTCGATGGGACCGGAACCTGGACGGGACATCAGCAGAACCTGCCAGTCCCGCCGAGACCCGCCACGTTGGACAGCCATAATTATTTTTAATTTTGAAGATGTCAGTCGACTACAATAATAGATGAAAAACAATTCAGAAAAGGTTATAATTGTACGCCAGCATGATTCATGAAATAGGCATTAATACAACTGCAATATTCTTTAGTAGCATAGGGCATGGGGCAGGAAGAAGAAAGGACTAT
This sequence comes from Przewalskia tangutica, assembly GCA_029844215.1. Taxonomy (NCBI): domain Eukaryota; kingdom Viridiplantae; phylum Streptophyta; class Magnoliopsida; order Solanales; family Solanaceae; genus Przewalskia; species Przewalskia tangutica. The sequence continues at coordinate 1,070,200 of CM056726.1, forward strand.
TGAAAGATGGCAAAATAACTATTGTTTTATGTCACTAATTGATTGTTGAATAAATCATTTATATATATGTGTGTTTTACTAACTGATATTTAATCGCTTATTAAAAGGACATTAGCTCTTTCTTCTTAATAAAATATTATTCATATAAAAAAATTATACATATATTACATAATCAATGTATTTTTTTTTTCTGAAGGAATCACCGCTTCTCTTTAGAGCGCAGGGTAAACCGACGCAATAGCGCAAACCACGCCACCGATTAACCACACTTGGCAAGTCATGTGACTGGCAAAGAAGGTTTATGCAGGGGATCGAACTCGTGACCTTGCGGTCCCGCGCTCTACTGCTACACCAACTTGGCTACCCTTGCGGGTATAATCAATGTATTTTGAGTACTAATAAAAAGGGTATTTAAGTAAAATTTGGATTCCTATTATAATATGGTATAAATTACGTAATTGAAATCCCAAAAGGAATAGGACTTAATTAATTTTCTTGCTTCCCACTTCTTGTTGGCATAGGATATATCATATGATTGTTGGTTATATATTTGGTTCTTTTTGTCAACTCAAACGTAATATTACTTTCTTGTTTTCATCTACAATTAATTGCTCTCTTTCTTCTTCACAAATAGAACAAATATTTCTTTGATACCAATTACCATGGCAACTTATACTTTTGAACGAAGAGAATACTTGGAAGATGTGATTGAGAGTCAGGTACTAATCTTTAATTGCCTTTTCCAATTCAGTTTTCAACGTTTTTGTTCAAGTTTAATTAGGTATTTATAGAGCTTTTCCTTAAATTTTATCAGCTACTTGTGAATTTTTTTCGTCGATTATCTTAGCTCTCTATTGTTGTTGTTATAATTGTTATTGTAAGTTCTAACGTAACTTGATGTTTTCATGATCACATATTGGCATGTTCTTGTGATGCATTTTAATATTGGCTCGTGTTGTGTTGTTAGTGTTGTTGTTATTCTAAGCTATATATCCTAACTTTTTTCTTGAATGTTAACGTATAGAGAATGTTATAATTTCGTTTAAAAATCAATTATTGATCATATATTGACACATTCATGTGATGTACCTTAATTTTAGCTTCCTTCTCATTGTGTAATCGATAATATCATTGTTGTCATTATTCTAAGTCAAGCCCTAATTAACCTTAGGTTGTTATAACCACTGCTTATCCATGATCACATATAGGGTTGCACAAAAAAAGAACCGGACCGATAAATTTGATCCAAGATACTTTTAATTTGTATTTTCGGGTTTCGGTCCGGTCCGGTCCTCAGTCCTCTTAATGTATATTTTCGGGTTTGGACCGGACTTGGACCGGACCGATAAATTCGATACGGTCTTCGGTCCGACTTTTTTGAAATTTTGGTACTCGGTCCGGTCCGGTTTTAGGATTTTGTGCTGCCCTAATCACATATTTACACTTTTATTGGTTGTTGAATACTAACTTTTTATTTATTCCTTGATGTTTTTTTAATGAAAATATGTAGGGTTTCTTTGTGACGAACGAGTATGGAAGGAAAATACCTTGTGGAATAGTGAAAATTGAAGAAAATTCTGAAGCTTTTGAAAAAGCAAAAAAATCAGCTATTTTTGCAGTAGATAAAGAGAATGAGAAATTGGAGAATTCATCAAAATTGGAATTGATGAAAATTATAAATATCAATTTTGAACCTACTGCTGGTGCAATTTATTATATAACTTTGGCAGCCATGGATTTTTCTTGTGGAAAAATTCTTCATTATCAAGTTAAAGTATTGGAAAAAATCAACACTGGTTACAAAGTTGAGACGTTTCAACTTGCCCCTTATGTGCCAACATTCTCAGGTAAAAATTTACTAAGTAAATTAAAGAAATTATTTGCCTAAAATTTTCTTATTTTGGGGTATTTATTTTACATGCAGAATATGAGGAAGAGAAAAATTGCTGTATTAGGATTAATAATTTGCAGGACTGGATGGATGAGAACTATCTTTATTACAAGTGTTGTTACATATTCAAAAAGGTATTAATCCTTTATAATAATTATCTAATTTCATATTTTTAGATAATTAATTATTATTTTTATTTTCAGCTTGTTTCTGTGGAGGTGATTAAAGATGAAGAAACTGGAAAATCAATGGGCTATGGTCTTTTTAATTTCAAAAATCACTCAGTAGCAATGGAATTTGCAGAGAGAAATAAAGGAAAGCCAATGCCAAATTCCAACCAAATTTACTCATTGGTGTTTGGAAAAAATTGAAGGCTTGAGGATTATTTTGTTTGAAATAGTTAAATTTGTGTTTGTAATGGTATTTAGAACTTATGTTAGTTACAAGTTATTTAGCGATGAATTAGCAATGAAGTTTATAGCTAATTTTATATTTTTTCGTTGTTACGAGTCTCGAATCATGCATCAATTCGCGCTCAAAGACATGTCGATTTTATATGAAGCAATTCAATAGAAGGGAAATTAAAATACTAAAATTGCATGAGAAAGTGTTTACAATGTCTTAATTATTTGTTCATTTTTCACATTAACAAAAACCATAGCATAAGTACAAGAAATTAAGAGTAAAGACAAACACTTGCCCTCTAAGTTGCATCACGGCAAATTCTAGCAGTTGGGTTTGAAACACACACTTGATAGTACTTCTTCTTTGCCTCAGGCGAGCCGCGCTTCGGCTCGTCCTCAGCCATAGCGGCCTTTGCCACCGAACAGGCGGCAGCGGCCGCCATGGCGAAAAACAACTCCCTTCGACCACCGTTGTTGGTGGTCTCCATCTTGTTGCTCATTACAACATTTTCTCCCTCGGACACTTTTGAACTTGCTTTAAGCATAACAACCCTAGGACGGTTCATCGCGGTCGGGGCTTTAGTCAGGGCTGCAACGGAACCGCCGGCCAAGGAGGTTGTCATTGTCATGGAAGCCATTTGATCAATTCAATACTGCTAGATTTCTTGTGCAAGGATGATGGTTTGGTATGTGTTAAAAATAAATATTATGTTTATGTCAGGAATCAAAAGGAAATAGTGAACTTACATGGGAAGATCTATCCATTTTCTTATCTAACAAAGGGTTGAGAGCCAATGAGTTATTGCCATGTGGAAATTTCAATCTTGAGAAAAATGTGTGGTTATTGAACCCTGTTGTAGACTTGTAGGTACCAATTTTGAGGATGATTTTGTCCCAAATTATCTTGTCATGTTTTTTGGCTCTTCTTGTAATGTTGGGATACTTTTTTCTTTTGTTTTATGGTTTATTTGGCCTTTTCAAATATTTAATTATACTTTATTACTAACAAAGGCGGGGGCGAGGTCTGTGTACACACTATCATCTTCAGACCCCGCATTATGATATTTCAATGGATATGTTATTGTAATTTAATACTAACAAACCAATGAACCTTTTCTTCCCGCCCCAACAAATTGTCAACAAAACTACCTCATCTTTTGAAATCATTTTACTACTACCATAAAAGAATTCAAAGTCCCCTAAAAGTTCCCAAAATGTCAAATGTCATCAAGGGTGGAGCCACGGCGTTGGTTAGGAATTTGACAAAACTTAAACCCTGTATTTATATTAAAAGATTCATTTAATATATACGACTAAACTATTCAGAACTCAAAATATTGCAGTTTAAAATCCATAAACTAAAAATCATGATTTCGCTTCTGAATGTCATATACTCATCAAACCCTGGTGTAAAAACATTAACAAGCGAAGAAGAATCTCAAATAGAAGGTAGGCATTTGCCATTACAAATTTTTCAAGACACAACAAACAAATAAGGACTAAAGTTCGAATGAATCAAAATACACAAGAGAGAAAAAGGGGGAAGATAAGAAAGAAACTATCTAAATTCTATTTCCATCTTGATCATCCCATCCAATGCCATCTTTTTTCCTCCTCTTCCATACTCTAATGAAAAAAGACCAAATTGACTGCCTTGAGTCAAGGTTTAACATTCTCCCTGATGAACTGTTCCAACTGAGAGATTTCACCAGTCAAACCAGAAGCTTCGGCAACAATTATTTTGTTACAGCACTGAGAAAATACAAATGGTTCTCCAGGTACTCCAAGCGTAAACTCATTAGCAATGTCTGCCTCAGATACTGCAGTTCTTGATGTACGAAGATTGTCTCTGCTATCAATGATAAAACAAAAGTGTAACACAAATTCAGAAAATTCCCAGTTCAACATAAGGTTAACATTTTTAGATAAGTCCATTGACATAAGGTACTCAAGTATAAAATGTGGAACTATAGAGTTAACTTTCCCATGACGCAGTCCTGGTAGAGGACGCATTTTGGATGAGATATATTCTACATTTACACCTAGCAGTCTTGTTAAATTTGCAGGATCGAGCACAGACAATAGGGAATGAATTGAGAAGAAGAGAGGAAGACGAGATGGAGAGGAAGAGCTCGCGATGGAGGAGTTATTTGGGCTCAAAGTTGAGCTTCTGTGTCTTTTTCTATTATTCTCCTCAAATCAATATTACAAAATAGTATCTCTATTTATAATAAATGACTAACTAGCCCCAAAATATCTCTAACCAAAATATCTAATGAGCTAATCAAAAATATCTAATGAGAACTTATAATGAACCCATAACCAACTAACTAACCACATATATATATATATATACAATGTATATATGTGGTATATCTCAACACCCCCTCAAGTGGCAATCAAAGCAATGGTTTAATCCTAGCTTGGAAATAACTAGGCAGCAGCGCGCGATGTTCCATCTTATTCACATCCCAAAGAAATCACACGATGTTCCATCTACTGCTCACATCCCAAAGCCACACGATGTTCCATCTGCTTACGTCCCAAAGCCCACACGCGATGTTACATCTACTGCACATCCCAAAGAAACGCACGAAACCTCGGTGATTTGATTATTGCGTGATCACCTCTCCAATCCTCGATCTCGATTCTCTATTTCTCCGATGAATAGAGATAGATAATCAGAAGCAAATTGCGCTCCAAAACCTGAAAGAATAACCATTTCTGAAAATGACCCTCCAGATGAGCCATGGCTTATCGAAAAGACTAGCAAAGACAACAAAGACAGCGATTTCACACAAAATAAGCGATCCTGCGGCAGGAAATACAAGCAACCACAACTTGCGATGTCAAATAGCACCAAAGAACACGTAAAGAAAACCATCGCCGGCGTAAGATCGCCATTCATCGGTTCCTTTCCTGATTCGATCACTATCCACCATAGTGATAAGAGGAATATCACTAGCTACAAACAACGGCCAAGCGGTTGTAACAAAATCAAGAACTACATTAGTAACTTCTGACTCATTGCTGCGATACTAGCAAGAGAAAGCAATCCTAATTCCAAAGAATATCAACTTCATGAATTCCGGAATATCAACAGTGAAATCAGTCTGCGGTCCAACAATTATCCCATCCAAACTAAATTCCAAAGAAGCAATAATGAAGATATAAACCCGGTAAGCGATGGCGAGCAATACTGCTACACTTGCGACATCAACAAAGAACCCCTCGTTCTCTAGTCACATTCGGACTAGAGAATCCATCGATTCTCCTTATGTAAAAACGACGGCAAGAACCCCTCGTTCTCTAGTCTCGCTTGGACTAGAGAATCCCTCGATTCTCATCACGCAATATGTAAAATGACGGCAAGAACCTCTCGTTCTCTAGTATCACTCGGACTAGAGAATCCCTCGATTCTCATCACGTAAGCTATCATAATACGCTCGGATATGCAGCGGAGTCTCCCTCAATTTCTAGTCCAATTCCGGCTAGAAATCCTTCGATTCTCCTATCCTGAGCTACACATATAAAAACAGGCAATCTAACACTTGATCGACCTGTGAATAACTCCTTGAATTGAGCTTCAACTTAATCCATATTGTCTTCGACAAAGTATCCCTCAATTTTTAGTCTATTTGTCGCTAAGAACTCCTTGATCCTTCTATCGATAGAAATTTTCTACTCTATGATCTTATCAACCTACATCATTGCAGAAACCCTGACTATTTGGTTGTTGGTTAGAGTTATGCATGTATTAGTGATGCAGGGATTGTTAGTTTTGTTATTCATGTATTAGTTATTCCATCTTCCACTCTGCATAAAAAAGGGGCAGCCCGGTATACTAAGCTCCCGCTATGCGCGGGGTCCGGGGATTTTTATTTTATTTTTTTATATACAAAACGACGTCGTTTTGTTGTCAATAGCCACAAAACGATGTCGTTTTGTACTCTAACCACATTACCTCGAATTTTTTTTTACTACGCAAAAAATGTTACTTCGTATGCTTGCACCACCAGAAAATGTTGCCTGAATCCGCCACTGATAATTGAGCATTTTAATAAACAAATGTGTACACACACATAGGGTGTGTTTGCTATGACGGAAAATGTTTTCCTTAAAAATTTGTGGGAAAAAAACAAAAAACACCAACCATCCCAGCCTACCCATCTCATAGTGTTTTGCTTTGAATATATGCAAATGCTCTAAAAATGACATTTTTCAACTTCCGTACCAAACACAAAAAAATGAGTAGTCCGAGAAAATATTTCACCAAACACACCCATAGTTAAGCAATTTAAATATATACAATGTGTATGTATACACACATACACATACCAATTGCTAATATGTTCAGTAAATATGCACATAAACATCTCTTAACAAATAATTCTGTCTACAAAAAGCTATAGTAAACAAATTACAGCTAAAAATCTCAATATCATATCTATTTTATAAGGCATAGTCTGTATCATATTTTTCTATTCGAAAACTGAAGTCTTACCTCACACGGCATAAATTATGCAAAAATTAAATTTTGCGGCATAATTTTATAATAATTTTAAATTATGTTGAATGTTGAAAATTATGCATTATCCCACGTAATTTATGTGGATGTTATGATACATATATTGAAATTAAATATTAACTATGTCCGTCGAAATATGAAATTATGCTCTTTTCATATTATGTTGAGTGTTGACAGTTATGTCTTATCTAGGGCTGGCGTAGGCCGACCCGATCCGGTCCGACCCGACCCCGACTCCGACCCAGGCACGACACCGGTATTAAAAAAACGGGCCAGGAGCTCGAGCAGGCGGGGCAGTATGGTCCCGCCAGCCCGCCAGCCCCGATCCCGCCACCCGCCGCCCGACCCCCGCCCAAATCCCATGATTCGACCCTTTGCACAAAATAGTCGTTGTCCAACGGCCATTTTACATTTTGGTCGTTGGACAACGGCCATTTTAGGCCTCCCCTCCCCAACCCCACCTTTATATTTATTTTTAACCCCTATAAATACCTCATTCCTCTTCTTATTATTTTCACAAATCTTTCTACTCTCTAATCTCTCAATCAATCTCTAATTCTCTATACAACATTGTCTACATATTCAATCTATTTATTAATTTGAGAATTGGGAGTGAAGTTGGCAACTAGCTGAAATTCGGAAAGGCATAATTACGGACTGTTTTTATTGAGTTTTACTTATTAGAATTATATGAAAATTTACATGGTTGTAAATATCTCTGTTACGGACAGATATATATAAAGATTTATTATAACGGACTTACGAGTTGAGAGTTATTGTAGTTTGAAGTTGCTGCCTCGGATTCGTCGGACTCCAGAAGGGCAGGACGTTGAAACGTAAAACTGTACTAATCTGTGGGGAATATGAAAATTGTTGCTAAATGAAAGTTCTAGATCTCTTTGCTGTGGACATTTTGAGACCTTACGGGGGTCTATCCGACTTACGGATTGAGAGTTATCACTGTTTAAAGTTTCTGCCTCGGATCTATCGAGATCCAGGAAGGGCAGCGAATAAAAGTGTAAAACTGTACCAAATGGTACAGAATATGAAAGGATGGTTCACATGGAGACGTGTAGCTCTCTTTTCTCGTCGTTTTGAGATTTTATGGGGCTTGAAGCGGGTTTTACAGTTAGGAGTTATGACTATTCTAAGATTGGGTGTTGTTTAATAAAAATTCTGCCAAACAAATTTTATGGGGCTGTTTTGAGGATAAATTTGTGTTAGTTACCCAAAGTAGTTTTAAATGAAATTTGGTATAGTGAAAGATCCCGTCTTACCTTAGTTTCCGCTTGAGAAACACCTTAGTTGGAGTTATGGTTAAAAGTTATAATCGTTACAAGTATGAATGATGAATGTTGGGAAAGAGAATATTATTTATTCGATCTTCGAAAAATATGAAAAGTGAATACGTGTTCACATAAATATATAAATATAAACATAATGGATCGGGTTGCACGCGCAACAAAGCGTAAAGTGAATACGTGTTCACAAATACGTAAATATAATGGATCGGGTTGCGCGCAACAAAGCGTAAAGTGAATACGCGTTCAAAAATACGTAAATATAATGGACCGGGTTGCGCGCGCAACAAAGCGTAAAGTGAATACGCGTTCACAAATACGTAAATATAATGGATCGGGTTGCGCGCAACAAAGCGTAAAGTGAATACGCGTTCACAAATACGTAAATATAATGGATCGGGTTGCAGCGCAACAAAGCGTAAAGTGAATACGCGTTCACAAATACGTAAATATAATGGATCGGGTTGCGCCGCAACAAAGCGTAAAGTGAATACGTGTTCACAAATACGTAAATATAATGGATCGGGTTGCGCGCAACAAATATGAAAGATAATACATGTTCACTATATATAAATATGAAAAGTGAATACGCGTTCACAAATATATAAATGTAATAAATATATGGAAATGCATGGGAATGTCTTAACGTATAATACGAGATAAAATGAAGTGTTAGTTAAGCGAGAATTTCTATGAGGAGTTGTTGCATATTTAAAAGTGTTGTAACTTTGATATGTTTTTGCAATATTCTTATTACGTTATAATGTGATTGCACTTGGAATATTGTGGTGTTACTTTGAATTGCGGGTAAGGTTCACTCACCCTGGATGGTAGTGACTCTTTATTTAACATGTTTGAAAGCGTGATAGAGAAGGCTCACGCCAAGGCTAGCGATCGTCCATGACCTCTTGTCATACCAAGTCCATTGTTTGGGCTTGGTACTCGTCGAGTTAAGAATGTCGGTTCAATGTCTCGAAATGCGTGTGGAATGGTCTCCTTCCAACTTAGAATAATATTTGTCGGTATGTCTATGTAGAAACAATATTTGCACGGCGTGGGCTCGCGTTATATTTTCAATAAAGTCATAAACAAATTTCTTAAATGTTATTTTTATAAATAGCTCAGTATTTGAATATAAGTAAAAATTTCTAAATAAAGAGAAATAAATGTTGCTCATGTTGGAAAATAATTGTCAAGTGCCATCACGCCTAAGTAAAGACTTAGAAAAATTTGGGGCGTGTGAGTTGGTATCGCAGCTAAACCAGTTAAGAGATTCTAGGAAGTTTCTTGAGTTGGGTGTTTGAGCAGTTACTTATTGCGATGGTGTGCGCGCGCGCTTAGTAATAAGTAAACGGAATAACATCCTAAAGTTTCACTTCTTTCATACTATTCTCGTGCTATCTTGAGTCTTTTCAAAGACTTGATTCTCGTACTACTACCTCCTTCAAAGGATTGTGGAAGGGAGTGTACAACGATAAAATAACCAGATGTATCGCACACCGACCAGAAAGGTAGGAGAGGTACCAGATAGACTATGGGGCAAATTTTGTGAGAAGAAGGGAACATATCTATACAGGGAAGGACTACAATTCTAACCCAATAGTATTTCTCGATGAGGTAGAAAACCTACTGTTTACACGAGGATGTGTGGAGACGCATGACGTAAATTTGGTGTCTTGCGGTTAGTGGGCGACACGGGTGTGGTGGTGAAATTTTAGAAGAAATCATTTTCCGATGTCACCACCGATGATGTGGGGGGGTTCAGAGCCGTATTCATTAAAAAGTACATGCCTAACACCCGAAAAGATGCGCTCAGACGTGAGTTTGAACTGTTGAAACAAGGAGACCGCAATGTGATATAATACAATACCTAATTCATCCGATTGTCAGCATACAACGCGTATTATTCCTCTGAGAAAGGGAGAAGGTCAAAAGAGTTGTTAAGGGTTTAAACCCAAACTTGGAAGAGAAGGTAGTGACATTATCCCATTATCGGGCATACCTTCAGATCGTCGGTATGACAATGAGGATAGAAGGTTTTGCTAAAGCAACAAAAAAAAAAGTATTCGCAGAAAAGGTTTCGGACGTCAGGATCATTTAGTCAGAGTCAAAATCAGAAGCAGGAGTTTAGTAAGGGATCTTGAGACCGAACCAATCTATGGGCGATCTTATTTCAAGCCTAAGAGAGCAGTTGGTTTAATCACCAAGTGAGCAAGGAAAAGGCCACCAATCCTAACACGAGGAGAGACAAACCGGTTTGTAAGATTTGTCAAAGAAATCTGTTTGGAGAATGTCGATTCTTAGAAGTCATGTTATAAGCGTGGAGAATCGGACACTATGTCGGAGATTGCAAAAAGAGGACTCAAATACAATCTATTCGGGGAGGTCGAAGCAACCACAATCGCTCTGGAAATCGGAAACCAACCCCGCCGAGTCGGGAGGTCAACAACCCAACAATTTAATCGGCTCATGCTTTGCCCGGAGGAATGGCGGAAAGCATCTAATCACGGTGGTCACAGGTATTTTGCTAGTCTCGAGTATTCCTGCATTTGTATTATACGATCCCGTCTCTACATTTTCATATGTGTCAATGGGCTTTGCTAAAAATTCACACGTAGACCCTTCTTATTTAAGTGAACCTTTTGAGGTTATGACACCAGTAGGGGCCTCCATTTGGGCCTCTCGGGTGGTAAATAATTTCCATTAGAAGTGAATGTCGGGAACAATGGTGAACCTAGTACTACTTGATATGGTAGACTTCGACGTCATTTTGGGTATGGATTGGTTGTCGGCATGTTATGCCATGTTAGATTGTCGGCGAAAGATAGTGAGATTAACTTTTCCCGGAGAACCAGAAGTTGTTATAAGGGGTAGGGTTGAAATATCCTCATGTCAGTTTATTTCCTACCTTGGGGCTCAAAAGTTATTGAGAAGTCACAGAGTGGAGTATGCATATCTGGCTAATATAGTGGATACCCAAAGGAATCCCAATGATGAATGATGTTCTATTCGAAATTTTAGGAGGTTTTCTGAAGATCTTCCGGACCTTCCTAGGATAGAAGTGGAGTTCTTTATAGAGTTAATTAAGATACAAGACCCGTTCTATTCCTCCATATCGAATGGCCCAGTGAATTGAGGAGTTAAAGAACAATTGAAGGATCTTACGGATAAAGGCTTTATAAGACCTAGTGTTTCCCTTGGGAGTGCACGATCTGTTTGTGAAAAAGAAAGGCGGATCGCTCGAATGTGCATCGATTATCGGCGACTCAATAAGGTCACGATCAAGAAGCGGTACCAATTACCAAGAATCGATGATCTTTTGACCAACTTGAGGAGCTAGCTATTTTTCCAAGATTGATCTCGTTCGGGATATCACGGTGAAAATAAATCCGGATGATATATCCAAACACGCTTTAGAACCCGTCGACCATTATGAGTTCTTGGTCATGTCTTTTGGGTTAACGATGCCCAAAGAACTTTTATGGATTTAATGAACATAATCTTCAAACCATTCCTAGATTTGTTCGTGATTGTGTTCATAGATGATATCCTAATCTGATAAGAGTGTTGAAGAACATGAAGAAGCGTCGAGGTAGTGCTTCAAGTCTTGAAACAGGAGAAACTATATGCTAAATTTTCAAAGTGTGAATTTTGGTTGGAAGAGATAGCCTTTTTGGGTCATGTTGTGTCAAGGGATGGAATTATGGTAGACCCCCAGAAGATAGAAGCAGTGAAGAACTGGCCAAAACCGACCACTCCGACAGAGGTTAGAAGTTTCTTGGGTTTGGCTGGGTATTATAGAAGATTCGTAAAAGGTTTTTCTAGTCTTGCTGCTCCTTTGACCCGGTTGACTCAAAAAGCGGTTAAGTACCAGTGGTCAGAAGCATGTGAAGCAAGTTTTCAAAAACTAAAGAAATTGTTGACTACTGCACCAGTTCTAACCTTACCATCGGGACAAGAAGAGTTCACAGTCTATTGCGATGCCTCTAGAGTTGGGTTAGGATGTGTCTTGATGCAATTTGGAAAGGTTATTGCGTATGCATCTAGACAATTGAAGATACATGAGAAGAATTACCCAACGCATGACTTGGAATTAGCTGGGGTGGTGTTTGTCTTACGAATATGGAGACATTATTTGTATGGTGTGCATGTGGACATATTTACAGATCATAAGAGTTTGCAGTACATAACCACACAGAAAGATTTGAATCTCCGACAAAGAAGATGGTTAGAGTTGCTTAAGGATTATGACCTTAGTATTCTTTACCATCCTGGAAAAGCCAACGTGGTGGCTGACGCACTCAGTAGGAGATCAATGGGCAGCTTGACCCATTTGACAATGCAAAAGAGGGGTATTGTTCGTGAGGTACAAAGATTGGGAAACCTCGGGGTTAGCTTAACTGAGATCGGTGAAGGTAGGGTGGTGGTACATGATACCTCGCGATGCGCCTTAGCTTGAAATAAAAGAAAGTCGGTTTGAGGATCTGAGTTTGTTGGATTTCGGAGAGGATCAACAGGAAAACCTTCACGATTTACATTGGGAGATAATGGCGGAACTCTTGGTATAAGGGTAGGTTATGTGTTCTAAGGTAAAGGATCTAAGGAGGAAAATCTTAGATAAGGTCACAACACAAGATATTCCATTCATCGTGGTCAACAAAAATGTATCAGTACCTCAAGGCAAATTACTGGTGGGACGTGATGAAGAAATACGTTGCAGACTTTTTCGGGAGTTGTCTTATATGTCAGCAGGTGAAATCTGAACATCAAAAAACTGGAGGATTACTTCAGACATTGGAGTCCCAGTGTGGAAGTGGGAGGCGATTCATATGGATTTAAATCGGCCACCAGAAAATTCGAGAAGGGTATGATTCTATTTGGGTGATTGTTGATCGGCTTACAAAGTCAGCCCATTTCTTACCGGTCAAGACTACGTATCGCTCACCACAGTACGCACAGATTTATTTGAAGGAGATTGTGCGGTTACACGGGATTCCTTTACAAATTATTTCGGATAGGGGTTCCCAGTTCACCTCACACTTTTAGCAAAGTTTCCAGCAGGGTCTCGGGACAAAAGTTAAGTTAAGCACGACTTTCCACCCGCAAATGCGGGCGGTGAGCGAACAATTCAAACACTCGAGGACATGTTGCGATCTTGTGTGTTGGATTTTCGGGAAGTTCGGTGGACCATCTATGTCTAATTGAGTTCGCCACAACAATAGTTTTCACTCTAGCATACAAATGACCGTTTGAAGCATTATACGACGAAAATGTAGGTCTCCACTGGATGGTTCGAGGTGGGTGAGGACGAATTGTTCGGACCAAGTCATTCAAGAAACAAATGATAAGGTCAGATGATTCGGAGCGGATCAAAGCGACTCATACCGTCATAAGTCCTATGCGGATCATCGGAAAAGAGATCTTGAATTTCAAGAGGGGGAGAAAGTATTTTTAAAAGTGTCCCCAATGAAGGGAGTGATGCGCTTTGGTAAGAAAGGGAAATTGAGCCCAAGGTTTATTGGGCCATATGAGATCTTGCGAAGAGTGGGAATGTGGCTTACAAATTAGCACTTCCACAAGAAATGGAAGCAGGCATCCTAGATTTCATGTGTCGATGTTACGAAAATACTTGCACGATCCAAGTCACGTCATCCTTCCCGGGAGATAGTTCTTAATAAAGAGCTTGATATGAAGAGCTCAGGTAGAAATACTTGATAGAAAGGTCCAACGCCTTAGAAATAAAAATATTGCTTAGTGAAAGTCCTATGGAAGAATCACTCCACGAGGAAGCCACGGGAAGCGGAAGAGGCGATGAAAGTCAAATATCCATTCCTATTTGACTAAGGTAAAAATGCATTACATAGTACTTCATATGTGTGCCATTTGCGTGTCTATATGCATGTGTCACAACCTTATTCTCATTCGAAGACGAATGCTTCTTAAGGAAGGGAGAATGTGAAGCCCCAAATTAGTGTTGCAATAACAATAAACATTATTGTGTCTATGTGATTATGTTACGACCTTATTCACATTCGAGGACGAATGTTGCTTAAGGAGGAGAGAATGTGAAACCCGGAAAAAAAAATATATAGTTGTGGTTGGGTTAATAAAAATATATATATATAAGAAAACAAAGAATAAATTGCATGGGATAGAATTAGTGTTAAAGTTGGATAAATAGATAGATGAAATGAAAATAGGAAAACAAAAAAAGAAAAACAAAAAAAAAACAAAAGAAAAACAAAAATTGTAACATGGAGCATGCACGTCCAACTCCTTCTCTTTACCCCTTCCCCCCCCTTTTCATTTCCTCCAACTCATTTCACCTCCCATAGGTTATAGAAAACTCTCCACTTATACATTGTATTTACACACAAACAAAGTACATAACATAAAGGTTAGAAAATCAGAAAAAACAAGTGAAAAGAAGAGGAAAAATATCAAGAGGGCAAGAAAAACAAGAAGAAAAATACTAGAGAGTAAGGATAATTTTAGCAACCACACAACAATAATCTTCACACTTACATGGTGAGTTTTCTCACTCAGAAATTCTTGGTAATATCCTTTATTTTAAGTTCAATACATGTTAGAATAAGAATTGAGTATTGAAAAGAAATATTGAACTTTTGATTGTTTAGACAACTAGTTGCGTCATGAACTTTACGAACTGTTCTCACTGAGTTATAATTGTTAGAATTTGATGAAATTCGGAAGAGTAGTACACCTATATAATATGATCATACAGAACCAAAAATGAGGTAAAATGGACATACGGTTTGAAAGTTATCATAGTTCAAAGTTTCTGCCTTAGATTTGGCTGAAATTCGGAAAGGCATAATTACGGACTGTTTTTATTGAGTTTTACTTATTAGAATTATATGAAAATTTACATGGTTGTAAATATCTCTGTTACGGACAGATATATATAAAGATTTATTATAACGGACTTACGAGTTGAGAGTTATTGTAGTTTGAAGTTGCTGCCTCGGATTCGTCGGACTCCAGAAGGGCAGGACGTTGAAACGTAAAACTGTACTAATCTGTGGGGAATATGAAAATTGTTGCTAAATGAAAGTTCTAGATCTCTTTGCTGTGGACATTTTGAGACCTTACGGGGGTCTATCCGACTTACGGATTGAGAGTTATCACTGTTTAAAGTTTCTGCCTCGGATCTATCGAGATCCAGGAAGGGCAGCGAATAAAAGTGTAAAACTGTACCAAATGGTACAGAATATGAAAGGATGGTTCACATGGAGACGTGTAGCTCTCTTTTCTCGTCGTTTTGAGATTTTATGGGGCTTGAACGGGTTTACAGATTAGGAGTTATGACTATTCTAAGATTGGGTGTTGTTTAATAAAAATTCTGCCGAAACAAATTTTATGGGGCTGTTTTGAGGATAAATTTGTGTTAGTTACCCAAAGTAGTTTTAAATGAAATTTGGTATAGTGAAAGATCCCCGTCTTACCTTAGTTTCCGCTTGAGAAACACCTTAGTTGGAGTTATGGTTAAAAAGTTATAATCGTTACAAGTATGAATGACAGAATGTTGGGAAAGAGAATATTATTTATTCGATCTTCTGAAAAATATGAAAAGTGAATACGTGTTCACATAAATATATAAATATAAACATAATGGATCGGGTTGCACGCCGCAACAAAACGTAAAGTGAATACGTGTTCACAAATACGTAAATATAATGGATCGGGTTGCACGCCGCAACAAAACGTAAAGTGAATACGCGTTCAAAAATACGTAAATATAATGGACCGGGTTGCACGCCGCAACAAAACGTAAAGTGAATACGCGTTCACAAATACGTAAATATAATGGATCGGGTTGCACGCCGCAACAAAACGTAAAGTGAATACGCGTTCACAAATACGTAAATATAATGGATCGGGTTGCACGCCGCAACAAAACGTAAAGTGAATACGCGTTCACAAATACGTAAATATAATGGATCGGGTTGCACGCCGCAACAAAACGTAAAGTGAATACGTGTTCACAAATACGTAAATATAATGGATCGGGTTGCACGCCGCAACAAATATGAAAGATAATACATGTTCACCTATATATAAATATGAAAAGTGAATACGCGTTCACAAATATATAAATGTAATAAATATATGGAAATGCATGGGAATGTCTTAACGTATAATACGAGATAAAATGAAGTGTTAGTTAAACCGAGAATTTCCTATGAGGAGTTGTTGCATATTTAAAAGTGTTGTAACCTGATATGTTTTTGCAATATTCTTATTACGTTATAATGTGATTGCACTTGGAATATTGTGGTGTTACTTTGAATTGCAGGGTAAGGTTCTCACTCAGCCCCAGATGGTAGGGCTGACTCTTTATTTAACATGTTTCAGGAAAGCGTGATAGAGGAAAGGCTCCACGCCAAGGCTAGCGATCGTCCATGACCTCTTGTCATACCAAGTCCATTGTTTGGGCTTGGTACTCGCCAGTTAAGAATGTCGGTTCGATGTCTCGAAATGCGGTGTGGAATGGTCTCCCTTCCAACTTAGAATAATATTTGTCAGTATGTCTATGTAGAAACAATATTTGCACGAGCATGGGCTCGCGTTATATTTTCAATAAAGTCATAAACAAATTTTTTTATTGTTATTTTTATTAATAGCTCCGTATTTGAATATAAGTTTAAATTTCTAAATAAAGAGAAATAAATGGTGCTCCTGGTGGAAAATAATTGTCCAAGTGCCATCACGCCCTAAGTAAAGACTTAGAAAAAATTTGGGGCGTGACAAGTTGGTATCAGAGCTAAACCAGGTTAAGAGATTCTAGGAAGTTTCTTCGAGTTGGGTGTTTGAACGGTTACTTATTGCGATGGTGTGCGCGCCACCTTAGTAATAAGTAAACGGAATAACATCCTAAAGTTTCACTTCTTTCATACTATTCTCGTGCCTATCTTGAGTCTTTTCAAAGACTTGATTCTCGTACTACCTCCTTCAAAGGATTGTGGAAGGGAGTGTACAACGATAAAATAACCAGATGTGACTGCACCACCGACCGAAAAGGTAGGAGAGGTACCAGATAGACTATGGGGCAAATTTTGTGAGAAGAAGGGAACATATCTATACAGGGAAGGACTACAATTCTAACCCAATAGTATTTCTCGATGAGGTAGAAAACCTACTGTTTACACGAGGATGTGTGGAGACGCATGACGTAAATTTGGTAATCGCACGGTTAGTGGACGACACACGGGTGTGGTGGTGAAATTTTAGAAGAAATCATTTTCCGATGTCACCACCGATGATGTGGGGGGGTTCAGAGCCGTATTCATTAAAAAGTACATGCCTAACACCCGAAAAGATGCGCTCAGACGTGAGTTTGAACTGTTGAAACAAGGAGACCGCAATGTGATATAATACAATACCTAATTCATCCGATTGTCAGCATACAACGCACATATTATTCCTACAGAAAGGGAGAAGGTCAAAAGAGTTGTTAAGGGTTTAAACCCAAACTTGGAAGAGAAGGTAGTGACATTATCCCATTATCGGGCATACCTTCAGATCGTCGGTATGACAATGAGGATAGAAGGTTTTGCTAAAGCAACAAAAAAAAAAGTATTCGCAGAAAAGGTTTCGGACGTCAGGATCATTTAGTCAGAGTCAAAATCGAGCGGGGAGTTTAGTAAGGGATCTTCAAGACCGAACCAATCTATGGGCCAGTCTTATTTCAAGCCTAAGGGGAACAGTTGGTTTAATCACCAAGTGAGCAAGGAAAAGGCCACCAATCCTAACACAGGAGGGGACAAACCGGTTTGTAAGATTTGTCAAAGGAAATACGCTGGAGAATGTCAGTTCTTAACGAAGTCATGTTATAACTGTGGAGAATCAGACCACTATGTCGGAGATTGCAAAAAGAGGACTCAAATACAATCTATTCAGGGGAGGTCAGAAGCAACCACAACTGCCTACAGGGGAAATCAGGGAAACCAACCCCGCCAGAGTCAGGGAGGTCAACAACCCAACAATTCTAATCGGCTCTATGCTTTGCCCCAGAGGAATGAGGCGGAAACATCTAATGCGGTGGTCACAGGTATTTTGCTAGTCTCGAGTATTCCTGCATTTGTATTATACGATCCCGTCTCTACATTTTCATATGTGTCAATGGGCTTTGCTAAAAATTCACACGTAGACCCTTCTTATTTAAGTGAACCTTTTGAGGTTATGACACCAGTAGGGGCCTCCATTTGGGCCTCTCGGGTGGTAAATAATTTCCCATTAGAAGTGAATGTCAGGGGAACAATGGTGAACCTAGTACTACTTGATATGGTAGACTTCGACGTCATTTTGGGTATGGATTGGTTGTCGGCATGTTATGCCATGTTAGATTGTCGGCGAAAGATAGTGAGATTAACTTTTCCCGGAGAACCGAAGTTGTTATAAGGGTAGGTTGAAATATCCTCATCGGTTTATTTCCTACCTTGGGGCTCAAAAGTTATTGAGAAGTCACAGAGTGGAGTATGCATATCGGCTAATATAGTGGATACCCAAAGGAATCCCAACAGTGAATGATGTTCCTATTGTTCAAATTTTAGGAGGTTTTTCTGAAGATCTTCGGACCTTCCTCCTGGATAGAGAAGTGGAGTTTGCTATAGAGTTAATTCCGTACAAGACCCATTTCTATTCCTCCATATCGAATGGCCCAGTGAATTGAGGAGTTAAAGAACAATTGAAGGATCTTACGGATAAAGGCTTTATAAGACCTAGTGTTTCCCCTGGATGCACGATCTGTTTGTGAAAAAGAAAGACGGATCGCTCCGAATGCATCGATTATCGGCACTCAATAAGGTCACGATCAAGAACCTACCAATTACCAAGAATCGATGATCTTTTGACCAACTTCGCGAGCTAGCTATTTTTCCAAGATTGATCTCCGTCGATATCACCGGTGAAAATAAATCCGGATGATATATCCAAAACAGCCTTTAGAACCCGACATCGACCATTATGAGTTCTTGGTCATGTCTTTTGGGTTAACCAATGCCCCAAAGAACTTTTATGGATTTAATGAACATAATCTTCAAACCATTCCTAGATTTGTTCGTGATTGTGTTCATAGATGATATCCTAATCTCTGAAGAGTGTTGAAGAACATGAAGAGCGTCGAGGTAGTCTTCAAGTCTTGAAACAGGAGAAACTATATGCTAAATTTTCAAAGTGTGAATTTTGGTTGGAAGAGATAGCCTTTTTGGGTCATGTTGTGTCAAGGATGGAATTATGGTAGACCCCGTAAGATAGAAGCGTGAAGAATCGCCAAACCGACCACTCCGGCAGAGGTTAGAAGTTTCTTGGGTTTGGTGGGTATTATAGAAGATTCGTAAAGGTTTTTCTAGTCTTCGCTCCTTTGACCCGTTGACTCAAAAAGCGGTTAAGTACCATTGGTCGAAGCATGTGAAGCAAGTTTTCAAAAACTAAAGAAATTGTTGACTCTCGCACGATTCTAACCTTACCATCGGGACAAGAGTTCACGCCTATCGCGATGCCTCTAGAGTTGGGTTAGGATGTGTCTTGATGCAATTTGGAAAGGTTATTGCGTATGCATCTAGACAATTGAAGATACATGAGAAGAATTACCCAACGCATGACTTGGAATTAGCTGGGGTGGTGTTTGTCTTACGAATATGGAGACATTATTTGTATGGTGTGCATGTGGACATATTTACAGATCATAAGAGTTTGCAGTACATAACCACACAGAAAGATTTGAATCTCCGACAAAGAAGATGGTTAGAGTTGCTTAAGGATTATGACCTTAGTATTCTTTACCATCCTGGAAAAGCCAACGTGGTGGCTGACGCACTCAGTAGGAGATCAATGGGCAGCTTGACCCATTTGACAATGCAAAAGAGGGGTATTGTTCGTGAGGTACAAAGATTGGGAAACCTCGGGGTTAGCTTAACTGAGATCGGTGAAGGTAGGGTGGTGGTACATGATACCTCGCAGTCTGCCTTAGCTTCAGAAATAAAAGAAAGTCAGTTTGAGGATACGGAGTTTGTTGGATTTCGGGAGAGGATCCAACAGGGAAAACCTTCACAGTTTACATTGGGAGATAATGACGGAACTCTTCGGTATAAGGGTAGGTTATGTGTTCCTAAGGTAAAGGATCTAAGGAGGAAAATCTTAGATAAGGGTCACAACACAAGATATTCCATTCATCCAGGGTCAACAAAAATGTATCAGGACCTCAAGGCAAATTACTGGTGGGACGGGATGAAGAAAGACGTTGCAGAGTTTGTCGGGAGGTGTCTTATATGTCAGCAGGTGAAAGCTGAACATCAAAAACCTGGAGGATTACTTCAGGACATTGGAGTCCCCATGTGGAAGTGGGAGGCGATTCATATGGATTTCGAATCGGCCCACCAAAATTCGAGAAGGGTATGATTCTATTTGGGTGATTGTTGATCGGATTACAAAGTCACCATTTCTTACCGGCCAAGACTACGTATCGCGCACCACAAGATGCATGCAGATTTATTTGAAGGAGATTGTGCGGTTACACGGATTCCTTTACAAATTATTTCAGATAGGGTTCCCGATTCACCTCACACTTTTGGCAAAGTTTCCAGCAGGTCTCGGGACAAAAGTTAAGTTAAGCACGCTTTCCACCCGCAAACAGATGGGCGGTGGCGAACAATTCAAACACTCGAGGGCATGTGCGATCTTGTGTTGGATTTTCGTGAAGTTCGGTGGACCATCTATGTCTAATTGAGTTCGCCACAACAATAGTTTTCACTCTAGCATACAAATGACCCCGTTTGAAGCATTATACGGACGAAAATGTAGGTCTCCACTTGGATGGTTCGAGGTGGGTGACGCAATCGTTTCGGACTGAAGTCATTCAAGAAACAAATGATAAGGTACAGATGATTCGAGCGGATCAAAACATTTCATAGTCGCCATAAGTCCTATGCGGATCATCGGAAAAGAGATCTTGAATTTCAAGAGGAGAAAGTATTTTTAAAAGTGTCCCCCGATGAAGGAGTGATGCGCTTTGGTAAGAAAGGAAATTGAGCCCAAGGTTTATTGGGCTATGAGATCTTGCGAAGAGTGGGAATGTGGCTTACAAATTAGCACTTCCACAAAGAATGGAAGCGGTGCATCCGGTATTTCATGTGTCAATGTTACGAAAATACTTGCACGATCCAAGTCACGTCATCCTTCCCGGAGATAGTTCTTAATAAAGAGCTTGATATGAAGAGGCTCGGTAGAAATACTTGATAGAAAGGTCAACGCCTTAGAAATAAAAATATTGCTTAGTGAAAGTCCTATGGAAGAATCACTCCTGAGGAAGCCACAGGAAGCGGAAGAGGCGATGAAAGTCAAATATCCATTCCTATTTGACTAAGGTAAAAAATGCATTACATAGTACTTCATATGTGCCATTTGCGTGTACATGTCGTGTGTCACAACCTTATTCTCATTCGAAGACGAATGCTTCTTAAGGAAGGGAGAATGTGAAGCCCCAAATTAGTGTTGCAATAACAATAAACATTATTGTGTCTATGTGATTATGTTACGACCTTATTCACATTCGAGGACGAATGTTGTAAGGAGGAGAGAATGTGAAACCGGAAAAAAATATATAGTTGTGGTTGGGTTAATAAAAATATATATACAAGAAAACAAAGAATAAATTGCATGGGATAGAATTAGTGTTAAAGTTGGATAAATAGATAGATGAAATGAAAATAGGAAAACAAAAAAAGAAAAACAAAAAAAAAACAAAAGAAAAACAAAAATTGTAACATGGAGCATGCACGTCCAACTCCTTCTCTTTACCCCTTCCCCCCCCTTTTCATTTCCCCTCCAACTCTTGTCATTTCACCTCCCATAGGTTATAGAAAACTCTCCACTTATACATTGTATTTACACACAAACAAAGTACATAACATAAAGGTTAGAAAATCAGAAAAAAACAAGTGAAAAGAAGAGGAAAAAAATATCAAGAGGGCAAGAAAAACAAGAAGAAAAATACTAGAGAGTAAGGATAATTTTAGCAACCACACAACAATAATCTTCACACTTACATGGTGAGTTTTCTCACTCAGAAATTCTTGGTAATATCCTTTATTTTAAGTTCAATACATGTTAGAATAAGAATTGAGTATTGAAAAGAAATATTGAACTTTTGATTGTTTAGACAACTAGTTGCGTCATGAACTTTACGAACTGTTCTCACTGAGTTATAATTGTTAGAATTTGATGAAATTCGGAAGAGTAGTACACCTATATAATATGATCATACAGAACCAAAAATGAGGTAAAATGGACATACGGTTTGAAAGTTATCATAGTTCAAAGTTTCTGCCTTAGATTTGGCTGAAATTCGGAAAGGCATAATTACGGACTGTTTTTATTGAGTTTTACTTATTAGAATTATATGAAAATTTACATGGTTGTAAATATCTCTGTTACGGACAGATATATATAAAGATTTATTATAACGGACTTACGAGTTGAGAGTTATTGTAGTTTGAAGTTGCTGCCTCGGATTCGTCGGACTCCAGAAGGGCAGGACGTTGAAACGTAAAACTGTACTAATCTGTGGGGAATATGAAAATTGTTGCTAAATGAAAGTTCTAGATCTCTTTGCTGTGGACATTTTGAGACCTTACGGGGGTCTATCCGACTTACGGATTGAGAGTTATCACTGTTTAAAGTTTCTGCCTCGGATCTATCGAGATCCAGGAAGGGCAGCGAATAAAAGTGTAAAACTGTACCAAATGGTACAGAATATGAAAGGATGGTTCACATGGAGACGTGTAGCTCTCTTTTCTCGTTTTGAGATTTTATGGGGCTTGAACGGGTTTCTACATTAGGATTTATGACTATTCTAAGATTGGGTGTTGTTTAATAAAAATTCTGCCGAAACAAATTTTATGGGGCTGTTTTGAGGATAAATTTGTGTTAGTTACCCAAAGTAGTTTTAAATGAAATTTGGTATAGTGAAAGATCCCCGTCTTACCTTAGTTTCCGCTTGAGAAACACCTTAGTTGGAGTTATGGTTAAAAGTTATAATCGTTACAAGTATGAATGACAGAATGTTGGGAAAGAGAATATTATTTATTCGATCTTACAAAAATATGAAAAGTGAATACGTGTTCACATAAATATATAAATATAAACATAATGGATCGGGTTGCACGCAACAAAGCGTAAAGTGAATACGTGTTCACAAATACGTAAATATAATGGATCGGGTTGCGCGCAACAAAGCGTAAAGTGAATACGCGTTCAAAAATACGTAAATATAATGGACCGGTTGCGCGCGCAACAAAGCGTAAAGTGAATACGCGTTCACAAATACGTAAATATAATGGATCGGGTTGCGCGCAACAAAGCGTAAAGTGAATACGCGTTCACAAATACGTAAATATAATGGATCGGGTTGCGCGCAACAAAGCGTAAAGTGAATACGCGTTCACAAATACGTAAATATAATGGATCGGGTTGCGCGCAACAAAGCGTAAAGTGAATACGTGTTCACAAATACGTAAATATAATGGATCGGGTTGCGCGCAACAAATATGAAAGATAATACATGTTCACATATATAAATATGAAAAGTGAATACGCGTTCACAAATATATAAATGTAATAAATATATGGAAATGCATAGGAATGTCTTAACGATAATACGAGATAAAATGAAGTGTTAGTTAAGCGAGAATTTCCTATGAGGAGTTGTTGCATATTTAAAAGTGTTGTAACTTTGATATGTTTTGCAATATTCTTATTACGTTATAATGTGATTGCACTTGGAATATTGTGGTGTTACTTTGAATTGCAGGGTAAGGTTCTCACTCATTGGATGGTAGGTGACTCTTTATTTAACATGTTTGAAAGCGTGATAGAGGAAAGGCTCCACGCCAAGGCTAGCGATCGTCCATGACCTCTTGTCATACCAAGTCCATTGTTTGGGCTTGGTACTCGTCGATTAAGAATGTCGGTTCGATGTCTCGAAATGCGTGTGGAATGGTCTCCTTCCAACTTAGAATAATATTTGTCGGTATGTCTATGTAGAAACAATATTTGCACGGCATGGGCTCGCGTTATATTTTCAATAAAGTCATAAACAAATTTCTTTATTGTTATTTTTATTAATAGCTCAGTATTTGAATATAAGTTTAAATTTCTAAATAAAGAGAAATAAATGGTGCTCTGGTGGAAAATAATTGTCAAGTGCCATCACGCCTAAGTAAAGACTTAGAAAAATTTGGGGCGTGACAAGTTGGTATCGAGCTAAACCAGTTAAGAGATTCTAGGAAGTTTCTTGAGTTGGGTGTTTGAGCAGTTACTTATTGCGATGGTGTGCGCGCGCTTAGTAATAAGTAAGCGGAATAACATCCTAAAGTTTCACTTCTTTCATACTATTCTCTCGTGCTATCTTGAGTCTTTTCAAAGACTTGATTCTCGTACTACCTCCTTGAAAAGTTGTGGAAGGGAGTGTACAACGATAAAATAACCGGATGTAGTGCGGCCACCGAAAAGGTAGGAGAGGTACCGAGATAGACTATGGGGCAAATTTTGTGAGAAGAAGGAACATATCTATCTGAGGAAGGACTGATTCTAACTTGATAGTATTTCTCGATGAGGTAGAAAACCTCGTTTACGAGGATGTGTGGAGGCGCGTAGCGTAAATTTGTGTCCTTGCGGTTAGTGGGCGACACAGGTGTGGTGGTGAAATTTTAGAAGAAATCATTGTCCGATGTCACCACCGATGCTGTGGGGGGGTTCAGAGCCGTATTCATTAAAAAGGACATGCCGAACACCCGAAAAGATGCGCTCAGACGTGAGTTTGAACTGTTGAAACAAAGGAGACCGCAATGTGATATAATACAATACCTAATTCATCCGATTGTCGAGATACTGGCATACGTATTATTCCTACGAAAGGGAGAAGGTCAAAAGAGTTGTTAAGGGTTTAAACCCAAACTTGGAAGAGAAGGTAGTGACATTATCCCATTATCGGGCATACGCGGATCGTCGGTATGACAATGAGGATAGAAGGTTTTGCTAAAGCAACAAAAAAAGTATTCGCGAAAAGGTTTGGACGTCGAGGATCATTTAGTCGAGTCAAAATCGAGCGGGAGTTTAGTAAGGGATCTTGAGACCGAACCAATCTATGGGCGATCTTATTTCAAGCCTAAGAGGCAGTTGGTTTAATCACCAAGTGAGCAAGGAAAAGGCCACAATCCTAACACGGGAGGACAAACCGTTTGTAAGATTTGTCAAAGGAAATACGCTGGAGAATGTCAGTTCTTAACGAAGTCATGTTATAACTGTGGAGAATCAGACCACTATGTCGGAGATTGCAAAAAGAGGACTCAAATACAATCTATTCAGGGGAGGTCAGAAGCAACCACAACCGCTCTGGGAAATCGGAAACCAACCCCGCGAGTCGGGAGGTCAACAACCCAACAATTCTAATCGGCTCTATGCTTTGCCCCAGAGGAATGAGGCGGAAACATCTAATGCGGTGGTCACAGGTATTTTGCTAGTCTCGAGTATTCCTGCATTTGTATTATACGATCCCGTCTCTACATTTTCATATGTGTCAATGGGCTTTGCTAAAAATTCACACGTAGACCCTTCTTATTTAAGTGAACCTTTTGAGGTTATGACACCAGTAGGGGCCTCCATTTGGGCCTCTCGGGTGGTAAATAATTTCCCATTAGAAGTGAATGTCAGGGGAACAATGGTGAACCTAGTACTACTTGATATGGTAGACTTCGACGTCATTTTGGGTATGGATTGGTTGTCGGCATGTTATGCCATGTTAGATTGTCGGCAAAAGATAGTGAGATTAACTTTTCCCGTAGAACCAGAAGTTGTTATAAGGGGTAGGGTTGAAATATCCTCATGTCAGTTTATTTCCTACCTTGGGGCTCAAAAGTTATTGAGAAGTCACAGAGTGGAGTATGCATATCTGGCTAATATAGTGGATACCCAAAAGGAATCCCCAACAGTGAATGATGTTCCTATTGTTCAAATTTTAGGAGGTTTTCTGAAGATCTTCGGACCTTCCTAGGATAGAGAAGTGGAGTTGCTATAGAGTTAATTAGGGTACAAGACCCATTTCTATTCCTCCATATCGAATGGCCCAGTGAATTGAGGAGTTAAAAGAACAATTGAAGGATCTTACGGATAAAGGCTTTATAAGACCTAGTGTTTCCCTTGGGTGCACGATCTGTTTGTGAAAAGAAAGACGGATCGCTCGAATGTGTCGATTATCGGCACTCAATAAGGTCACGATCGAAGCGGTACCAATTACCAAGAATCGATGATCTTTTTGACCAACTTCGCGAGCTAGCTATTTTTCCAAGATTGATCTCGTTCGGGATATCACGGTGAAAATAAATCCGGATGATATATCAAACGCCTTTAGAACCCGATCGACCATTATGAGTTCTTGGTCATGTCTTTTGGGTTAACGATGCCCAAGAACTTTTATGGATTTAATGAACATAATCTTCAAACCATTCCTAGATTTGTTCGTGATTGTGTTCATAGATGATATCCTAATCTCTGATAAGAGTGTTGAAGAACATGAAGAAGCGTCGAGGTAGTGCTTGAGTCTTGAAGCAGGAGAAACTATATGCTAAATTTTCAAAGTGTGAATTTTGGTTGGAAGAGATAGCCTTTTTGGGTCATGTTGTGTCGAGGATGGAATTATGGTAGACCCAGAAGATAGAAGCGGTGAAGAAGGCCAGCAAACCACTCAAGCAGAGGTTAGAAGTTTCTTGGGTTTGGTGGGTATTATAGAAGATTCGTAAAGGTTTTCTAGTCTTCACGCTCCTTTGACCGGTTGACTCAAAAGCGGTTAAGTACCAGTGGTCAGAAGCATGTGAAGCAAGTTTTCAAAAACTAAAGAAATTGTTGACTACTGCACCAGTTCTAACCTTACCATCGGGACAAGAAGAGTTCACAGTCTATTGCGATGCCTCTAGAGTTGGGTTAGGATGTGTCTTGATGCAATTTGGAAAGGTTATTGCGTATGCATCTAGACAATTGAAGATACATGAGAAGAATTACCCAACGCATGACTTGGAATTAGCTGGGGTGGTGTTTGTCTTACGAATATGGAGACATTATTTGTATGGTGTGCATGTGGACATATTTACAGATCATAAGAGTTTGCGATACATAACCACAGAAAGATTTGAATTTCCGACAAAGAAGATGGTTAGAGTTGCTTAAGGATTATGACCTTAGTATTCTTTACCATCCTGGAAAAGCCAACGTGGTGGTGGCGCTCGATGGGAGATCAATGGGCAACTTGACCCATTTGACAATGCAAAAGAGGTATTGTTCGTGAGGTACAAAGATTGGGAAACCTCGGGTTAGCTTAAGCGAGATCGGTGAAGGTAGGGTGGTGGTACATGATACCTCATGATCTGCCTTAGCTTCGAAATAAAAGAAAGTCGGTTTGAGGATACGGAGTTTGTTGGATTTGGAGAGGATCAACAGGAAAACCTTCACGATTTACATTGGGAGATAATGGCGAACTCTTGGTATAAGGGTAGGTTATGTGTTCCTAAGGTAAAGGATCTAGGAGGAAAATCTTAGATAAGGAGTCACAACACAAGATATTCCATTCATCCGAGTCAACAAAATGTATCGTGACCTCAAGGCAAATTACGGTGGGACGGGATGAAGAAAGACGTTGCAGAGTTTGTCGGAGGTGTCTTATATATGTCGGTGAAAATTTGAACATCAAAACACGGAGGATTACTTCAGACATTGGAGTCCCAGTATGGAAGTGGGAGGCGATTCATATGGATTTCAGAATGGCCTACAGAAAATTCGAGAAGGTATGATTCTATTTGGGTGATTGTTGATCGGATTACAAAGTCAGCCCATTTCTTACCAGGTCGAACTACGTATCGCGCACCACAAGATGCATGCATTTATTTGAAGGAGATTGTGCGGTTACACGGATTCCTTTACAAATTATTTGAGATAGGGTTCCCGATTCACCTCACACTTTTGGCAAAGTTTCCAGCAGGTCTCGGGACAAAAGTTAAGTTAAGCCTGACTTTCCACCCGCAAAGCAGATGGGCGGTGGCGAACAATTCAAACAACGAGGGCGTATTTGCGATCTTGTGTGTTGGATTTTCGGGGAAGCTGGTTGGACCATCTATGTCTAGTGAGTTCGCCACAACAATAGTTTTCACTCTAGCATACAAATGACCCCGTTTGAAGCATTATACGGACGAAAATGTAGGTCTCCACTTGGATGGTTCGAGGTGGGTGAGGCCTTATTCGGACACAAGTCATTCAAGAAACAAATGATAAGGCTGAGATGATTCGAGCGGATCAAAACAGCTCATAGCCGTCATAAGTCTATGGATCATCGGAAAAGAGATCTTGAATTTCAAGAGGGGGAGAAAGTATTTTTAAAAGTGTCCCCAATGAAGGGAGTGATGCGCTTTGGTAAGAAAGGGAAATTGAGCCCAAGGTTTATTGGGCCATATGAGATCTTGCGAAGAGTGGGGAATGTGGCTTACAAATTAGCACTTCCACAAGAAGTAGGCGGTCATCCGGTATTTCATGTGTCAATGTTACGAAAATACTTGCACGATCCAAGTCACGTCATCCTTCCCCAGGAGATAGTTCTTAATAAAGAGCTTCAATATGAAGAGGCTCCGGTAGAAATACTTGATAGAAAGGTCCAACGCCTTAGAAATAAAAATATTGCTTCCGTGAAAGTCCTATGGAAGAATCACTCCACAGAGGAAGCCACCTGGGAAGCGGAAGAGGCGATGAAAGTCAAATATCCATTCCTATTTGACTAAGGTAAAAAAAATGCATTACATAGTACTTCATATGTGTGCCATTTGCGTGTCTATATGCATGTGTCACAACCTTATTCTCATTCGAAGACGAATGCTTCTTAAGGAAGGGAGAATGTGAAGCCCCAAATTAGTGTTGCAATAACAATAAACATTATTGTGTCTATGTGATTATGTTACGACCTTATTCACATTCGAGGACGAATGTTGCTTAAGGAGGAGAGAATGTGAAACCCGGAAAAAAAAATATATAGTTGTGGTTGGGTTAATAAAAATATATATATATAAGAAAACAAAGAATAAATTGCATGGGATAGAATTAGTGTTAAAGTTGGATAAATAGATAGATGAAATGAAAATAGGAAAACAAAAAAAGAAAAACAAAAAAAAAACAAAAGAAAAACAAAAATTGTAACATGGAGCATGCACGTCCAACTCCTTCTCTTTACCCCTTCCCCCCCTTTTCATTTCCCCTCCAACTCTTGTCATTTCACCTCCCATAGGTTATAGAAAACTCTCCACTTATACATTGTATTTACACACAAACAAAGTACATAACATAAAGGTTAGAAAATCAGAAAAAAACAAGTGAAAAGAAGAGGAAAAAAATATCAAGAGGGCAAGAAAAACAAGAAGAAAAATACTAGAGAGTAAGGATAATTTTAGCAACCACACAACAATAATCTTCACACTTACATGGTGAGTTTTCTCACTCAGAAATTCTTGGTAATATCCTTTATTTTAAGTTCAATACATGTTAGAATAAGAATTGAGTATTGAAAAGAAATATTGAACTTTTGATTGTTTAGACAACTAGTTGCGTCATGAACTTTACGAACTGTTCTCACTGAGTTATAATTGTTAGAATTTGATGAAATTCGGAAGAGTAGTACACCTATATAATATGATCATACAGAACCAAAAATGAGGTAAAATGGACATACGGTTTGAAAGTTATCATAGTTCAAAGTTTCTGCCTTAGATTTGGCTGAAATTCGGAAAGGCATAATTACGGACTGTTTTTATTGAGTTTTACTTATTAGAATTATATGAAAATTTACATGGTTGTAAATATCTCTGTTACGGACAGATATATATAAAGATTTATTATAACGGACTTACGAGTTGAGAGTTATTGTAGTTTGAAGTTGCTGCCTCGGATTCGTCGGACTCCAGAAGGGCAGGACGTTGAAACGTAAAACTGTACTAATCTGTGGGGAATATGAAAATTGTTGCTAAATGAAAGTTCTAGATCTCTTTGCTGTGGACATTTTGAGACCTTACGGGGGTCTATCCGACTTACGGATTGAGAGTTATCACTGTTTAAAGTTTCTGCCTCGGATCTATCGAGATCCAGGAAGGGCAGCGAATAAAAGTGTAAAACTGTACCAAATGGTACAGAATATGAAAGGATGGTTCACATGGAGACGTGTAGCTCTCTTTTCTCGTCGTTTTGAGATTTTATGGGGCTTGAACGGGTTTCTGATTAGGAGTTATGACTATTCTAAGATTGGGTGTTGTTTAATAAAAATTCTGCCGAAACAAATTTTATGGGGCTGTTTTGAGGATAAATTTGTGTTAGTTACCCAAAGTAGTTTTAAATGAAATTTGGTATAGTGAAAGATCCCCGTCTTACCTTAGTTTCCGCTTGAGAAACACCTTAGTTGGAGTTATGGTTAAAAAAGTTATAATCGTTACAAGTATGAATGACAGAATGTTGGGAAAGAGAATATTATTTATTCGATCTTCTGAAAAATATGAAAAGTGAATACGTGTTCACATAAATATATAAATATAAACATAATGGATCGGGTTGCGCGCAACAAAGCGTAAAGTGAATACGTGTTCACAAATACGTAAATATAATGGATCGGGTTGCGCGCAACAAAACGTAAAGTGAATACGCGTTCAAAAATACGTAAATATAATGGACCGGGTTGCGCGCAACAAAACGTAAAGTGAATACGCGTTCACAAATACGTAAATATAATGGATCGGGTTGCGCGCAACAAAACGTAAAGTGAATACGCGTTCACAAATACGTAAATATAATGGATCGGGTTGCACGCCGCAACAAATCGTAAAGTGAATACGCGTTCACCAATACCTAAATATAATGGATCGGGTTGCGCGCGCAACAAAGCGTAAAGTGAATACGTGTTCACAAATACGTAAATATAATGGATCGGGTTGCACGCCGCAACAAATATGAAAGATAATACATGTTCACCTATATATAAATATGAAAAGTGAATACGCGTTCACAAATATATAAATGTAATAAATATATGGAAATGCATGGGAATGTCTTAACGTATAATACGAGATAAAATGAAGTGTTAGTTAAACCGAGAATTTCCTATGAGGAGTTGTTGCATATTTAAAAGTGTTGTAACCTGATATGTTTTTGCAATATTCTTATTACGTTATAATGTGATTGCACTTGGAATATTGTGGTGTTACTTTGAATTGCAGGGTAAGGTTCTCACTCAGCCCCAGATGGTAGGGCTGACTCTTTATTTAACATGTTTCAGGAAAGCGTGATAGAGGAAAGGCTCCACGCCAAGGCTAGCGATCGTCCAGACCTCTTGTCATACCAAGTCCATTGTTTGGGCTTGGTACTCGTCGAGTTCGAATGTCGGTTCAATGTCTCGAAATGCGGTGTGGAATGGTCTCCCTTCCAACTTAGAATAATATTTGTCAGTATGTCTATGTAGAAACAATATTTGCACGAGCATGGGCTCGCGTTATATTTTCAATAAAGTCATAAACAAATTTCTTTATTGTTATTTTTATTAATAGCTCCGTATTTGAATATAAGTTTAAATTTCTAAATAAAGAGAAATAAATGGTGCTCCTGGTGGAAAATAATTGTCCAAGTGCCATCACGCCCTAAGTAAAGACTTAGGAAAAATTTGGGGCGTGACACAAGGCTTCCCAACAAAAGGCAAAAGTGGACCCGAACGTCGACCTACTCTCTCCCAACATTCTAGCACCACAATATCTCATAGTCACCATAGCTTGACGCCGGGACAGATTTTAAATCCGCGTTAGCCCGCCTTGGGGTTTTGACCGTGGCAGCCCAGTGTCGTCGTAACCCGACACTGGGACAATTTTGAGTCCGCGTCTGCCTTGCCTAAATTGCCCAACATTCTAGTTCTGAGGATCGAGACAAAATTGGCTATAAGTCAACGTCTTTGTCTGGAGATTCTTCCATCATCTCCATACAAAGAGGGACAACTGTTGACACCCAATTTTGACCCTCGTCGATCATTAACTAAAATTACACTAATTTTAAAAACAATCTTGAAATAATAAAATGCAGCAATAAAACATAAATACAGGCATAAATAAACAATTTAATAATAACTTCGCATTTTTCTTACGTAGAGTATTAAGCACTTAGAGTCCCGCGCCTGCATTAATTAATTTCAAGCCCTGTCGTAATTCTTAATTAATAATAAATACATAAAATAAACAATTTAACATTAACGTCGTGTCAAGTAGCATAGTTGCATTTATTAATACGCAAGAGAATTTCATAATCATTCGTAATTTTAAAATCATTTTAAACTAATACATGCATTTACTAGTCTCGCAGCATAAATATTAAGCACTAATTAATTAGCATGCCCGCATTTATTAGGATAATAATAACTTAAACTAATAAAACACCTAAATAATTTAATCACAATTTAGATTTCATTTTTTTGTCTATCACTAATTAAATAATACACCTAAGGCTTTATCTATAACCCATAAATAACAAACACCTAAAACTCTACCCAATCTAATACTAATTAAAATACCCCCCAAGCCCACCTTATTTTCGTCCAAAACAACCCTTACCCAAAGAACTGGCCCAAACCCGCAGCCCAACTGCCCGCGACCCACAAACCCATTTCCCCTTTAGCTTTATTTGCCCATCGCCCCAAAACCAAACCAATGACTTTATTATTTCATCCGCCCACAACCCTATACCTTCTCCTCCCTCTTGAGAGAACTAACCCTAACACTGTAAACCGCGCGCACCCTTTCCCACCACGAATCTCGCCAGATTTTCAGGTGGAAAATCTGGCATAACCAAACCGAATCCTCGCCTCCATCATAACCAAATCGTTCCAACAAGAATAATATCAAAAATCGTCCCTAAAATGGTAACTTGCCATAACCGAAACTTCAGAAATCAAACCTTACCATATAACACCTAAAATTACACCAAAATCCCTTCAAATCATCCGCGAATCGGTCCTTAGGATAGTCGAAAATCAGCACCTATTTTTGGTAAACAATCACCGAAAATCGGACAAATCGTCCTTAACACCCATCCTAGACTTACCATAAGGCGAATCCTAAACAGGGCTATAAGTGCAAGCGTTTAGACATGCAGATCTGAGGTTCATTCACCATCGATCGATCATAAGTCATTAAGGACACAGATCATCGTGCTTCAAACCATCTTTTCCATCAAGAATCAAACAACCGAGAATACATACAAGATCGTGCCTAAACCTTCTTTTCTATTCAACGTACTACTATCCATTACGCAAACAGTTTCTTTGCGAAGCTTCCTCGACGATTCGGAAAACCTTTGTCGTCGCCTCGCTATTCGCTACAAGGTCAGGAAACTCATTCTCTTTCATTTATTTAGTTGTCTAATTGGTATTATGTGTTCTGTATGATGGTATCTATATCATTCTTTTTTTTCAAATTTGTTCGACTTGGTTCAGTCATTGTTTCCAGATAGGTCTATCAGTAATAGCCTTCGATATTTATGATGTCGATTCTGTTCTTGAGCATGTGTGTGCGCTTCGATAGTATTTTCTGGGTGATTGAGTGTATAACGATTGTCTAAGGGTTGTAGATCCATTTTGTTGGTTATATGTTGATGGCTGTTTAAACGTTGATTTAGATATTCTGTTTTATGTATGTTTTAGGCCATTGGATTATGTGTCCATTTAGATGCATATTAATATAGTGATTGTGGGGGCTCTCTGTTCAGCCCCTGGGTATTTGTAATTAGTCAAGTGAATAATATGGTATTGATTCATCTTTAGGATCATAATCATGGCATGTGAACATCCGCACGTTAATGTAGTCAATTACATGAGATAGTTTGTCCTATTTCTATAGTTTCGCTTTAGTTCCATTGAATGTAAAAATGTATTGCTACCGTTAATAGTCGGATATTTTGAATCATTTGGCACCACCCTTACCGGTTCGACTCCATTTAGACCATGCCTATATTATCATTTGAACCATTTTTAGAATAGATGCCAGTATGCCCTAAAATGTGTTCCTGGGGTGGTGTACTGATGAGTATACAGTCCAAGGGTGGCCACATATGCTTAACAGACCATCAGTGTCATGCATGATCTAATACATGGTTTCTTTCCTTAGGGGGTCACCTAGCTATTATGTATATTGGTTATGTCTAATAAGCCATTATGCCTCCTATGTCTCACCAATGAATTCCGAATCGTGATTGTTAAGTTTATCCCATATACACCTAAACCATTGGTCTTAGAGATGTCCATCCTACATTTTCTTTTGAGTTTTGCCAAACTAATGCATCAGTGACCATGCAATGCCATAAATAGAATTATAGATTTGCTTCTGTATCATGCTCTGTTGCCTAATGTCCCAGTACTCCATCCCCTGATATTGGTTAGCATACACCCATATATATGAGTTGTATATCTCTCCTGGATTATGTGTACATCTTGGGTATCAGCCCTTTGTATGACTCGATACATTAGAAGTAATATTGCCTGATTGTGCCTGTTTGGGGTGATAATATCGACATCCTGAAGCCCTAAAAAAAAAAAAACATCTGATGTTATTGGGTCTGAATCCTGTCTGCATATTGGGCTGTCACTTAATTAATATTTCAAGTTGTTGTTTACTTGCTGGTGGAGGCCTGCTATGTGTATTGCGGTAATCAGTATAGGCAGCGTATGTACATATGAGTTTAGTTTAATATTTCATTTATTTATATATATGACGGAGTTTATATTACTTACTAATCCCTTTTCTTTCTTATTTTACATGACACGCATCGGGAGATAAATCAAGAGTCTCGGTATGAGACTCATCATGACTTCCATATCACCAACCACGCTTGTAGTAGGGCTTCCAAACGGTATAGGATAGATGGTGTCGCCATCCGTTCTAGACGTCACGACAACTCCAATCCCACTCTCGCCATTGCTTATTTATGTATTTGTTTATTTGCTTACTTATTATTGTTATATTTGTTAATTTTGTAATTAATAGGATAATTAACTCTAATAATCTTCGAATACATTGGAAGGGTAGTCTTAAGGATAAAATCACCCTTTATTTATTCTAGGTTCATCATATAAAGTCTAAATCTAAAAAAAAAAAATTAATCTTAGCTATGCTTTAGTCATGTAGTTAATATATTCCTCCATATTTAATTCTTAAACTTTTCATAAACTCTTCATAAATGTTATAGGAAGTAATTCTCGCACATACGTATAAAAAATAATAATTTCATAATTAACCTTTTTATGAGAATCTTAACCTTACGTATATTGTTAGGAGTAATCACTTTCTTACTTTTGTCAAGAATAAAATAATTTCATTTCATAATCAACTTTATATATTTTTTTGAATCTAATAAGACCCTTTAATTATCAATATATATTCTCTAGATATTGCCACATCCCTTTTACTTAAATAATCCTTTTCTAAAAAATATACATCCCTTAGCCAAATGAATTAACCTATGTTTGAACGGACAACATGAGTTAGCGGATCCTTTAGGGTGCCTTACCCCTTCCCTTTAGGATAATAAAGAATCCTTACTCAGAATCTAATCTAGTTTCACAGACCATTAAATGGAGTTAATGCTGACTTTAATTAGTTAGTATTTAGGTGTCCTAATTCACCCAATTAATTAGGTGGCGACTCCCTTAAACATTTTTAACATTTTATTTCTTACATTTTGGGGAGGATAACCATTAATCGCGCATTCAAGCTGAGAGTTCAAAATCGGAGTGCGGCATGGCGACTCATCGAGGATAAACAGTTCTTAACCATAACAAACATAGGTTAATTATTGTGCTTCTTTTTTCCTTTCTTTATTTATTTATTTGTTTTTTATTTATTTGCTTAACTTACTTAATTTGCTTATTTTGTGTTTCACACTTATTTGCTTTATATTTTGCCTAAACTATTTTTGCTTTATATATGAATATTTGCATATTGTTTTAACTGCTATTTGTTACTGCTTTCCTTAAACTGGCATTCCGCTCATACTTCTTCCACTCTGGAAAATTCACACAATCACACACTACATGCGAGGTGCGCTTGGTGCATCAGCAAAACTCTTTCTTCAAAAAAACCAAATTTAGGAGAGTTGGTAACATACGTGGAGTGTCCGGTCTAACCGGTGGCCGCGTAGCCTTCTCGCTCGAGCTGTCCGCTCGGGAACCTTGCGTCTAGTAAAGCCAAATCTTAGAAACTCAGGATAAAGCTATACCACCCTTTATTTAGGGCATGCATGCATTTACCTTAGGTGGGTCGGTCCTTGGTATCGACGCCACAATTAGGAAGACACCAAATTTGTCGAAGGGTTGTTCACAACCCAACGACCAACAACATATTATGTGTTACGTGATATTGATGGATGAATCCGAGCCTAACATGACATGCCAGCATTGGGAAATTTTGCATTCATTTTTTGTTTATGTATAGATGAGCAGCATTCCAACAATCCCTGAAATCAGAATGGTGAGTGGTGTTCCGACAAAGCTAAAGATTTGGTGGGAGAATTTCGACGGCAGCAGCAAAATGATCATCAGAAGCAAATTGGGTTGTCTCACGGCCTTGTTTGACATCGCTCCAGATCAGCATATAGTTAGGGCCTTAATCGATTAGGATCGAATAGGGCAGTGTTCAGATTTCAAGACTTCGAACTCACCCCTACGTTGGAGGAGATCAACTACTTCACGAGCTTAGCCTACCAGGACAGAGGACAAATCATCCCTTATGGTCAATCTGGAAAGAGATTCTTGCATTACATGGGCCTAAAGAACACAAAGGAACTCCGCTGTTTCGAAAATAATTGGGTTTCCTTAGATTATCTGTACGAAAGGTATGGTTGCCGAGATAGCTATCAGTCGTTCAGAAAAGAATTCTCTTGCAGTCTGGGAAAGTGGAAAACTAGACGACATACCGCATTCGCTGTCGCTCTGTTAGGCACTCTAGTGTTTCCACTCGAGCATGGACGAATCGGACACGTCATATGTTCGTAGTCGAATGGTTTTGAGGCATCAACGGCACAACTTACTTTGGTCCCCATGATCCTGGCGAGATATTTGAGCTGCAGGAAAATGCAAGCGAAGGGAAACCAATTTCTTCGAGGGATGCAATCTCATTTTACAAATGTGGGCCATGGAACATTTTTATCAACGATCAAATATGACAGACATTTGTTTCAGCAATGATTATAGGATTGTGAGTTTCTGACGGGATGAAGAGATTTGTGTCGCCATCGGTCTTGGGATTGGTATGAATTTACGGCATCTCGCTAGCAACTGTCTGATGGAGGTACCACATGTTATCGTATCAACAAAGCTTATGTAAGGAGCAAAGACCGTTATTACATTGAGCTCATCGGACTAAGGGGGCTTCAGCCATATGCTCCGTTGCGTGTACTCCGCCAGTTTGGTCAAGAACAGATAATCCCTCTCCGATCGGACATGAAGGATTCAGAGGTCACGTTTGGGAAAATTGCACTTTTCCTAGAAAAAGCAAATCCTTGATGAATGGAACAACATTGAGAAAATAGATGTCAAATATGAGCAATCAGGAGGTACGCCTGAATACCATCATGGTTCAGGAAGATTATGGCGATCAGAGCCCCAAAGGCAAGCAAGGTTTCGAGGATATCGACATGACGATTGGGCGAAGATGTGCGATTAGAGAGCAACACCATTTCCTCCGAGGCGTGGGATCAACTACGAATATCATGCAATATTTGGAAAATGCGGGAGCGGGGCACGACAAGACCATTACTGGCGCCACCGCATTCTCGCTCGGCATAATATTTAGTTTTGACATTTCTTTGTTGCAATGTAATCTTAATTTTTTTCCCAAATAAAAGCATCCAATGGCTCGGACCAATCCATCATTATCTCATATATGACGCTTAGGCCTACTTCTGGCATGATAGAGGCCCCTTGCATATTAGGACGCGCTTTAATCTACTTTATTTGTTGAAGATTCATTATATGCCCATATGTTCTGCTATTACATTTAATCTTGACACATGTTTTGAACAAAAGGACTTTTCTTTGTATTACTCCACCGTCGGTGATTTGTGTTGGCAAGCCCGGGTGAGCACCCATATTTCACGGATCAAAGCACGAGCAACAAAAATGAATGATTCGGGGCAAACGAGCAGGATGGCTTGGGACTCATCGCCATTCAACGAGAGGAACCAGAGACATCGAAAGGAAATGCTCCATATTAGATGAATACCTTGCTCAATCGCAACAAATGGCGGTCATGCAGCGAAATGGATAGACTCGAAATTACTAAGTTATCTATAAGCCTCAACACACAACTACCCACACTTCCTAATTCACCGTCGCTTTCGACGCCATCCCCAACATCCAACGGATAACCCACAACCTCCCAATCCACAATACAACAACACGCCGCCATAACCCGCGGCCCAAAGCCACCACAATAACACACCTCCTCATAACCCACAGCATCTTAAATGACCCTAACCCGCACACACCTCCACCGGATAATACAAGCCACCTTACTCCGCCCAAAACAACCAACCTACTCAACCAGCACCGATGACATACCATAATAAACAATACGGATCACCCGTATATGTGACCCAGGCACCACATCTCACACCTGTACCTATACCCTCCCCGGAGTTTGCTCGATATGAAGAAACGGAGAAGAGGACAAGAGTTGGGATAGATGAAAATGTGGCCAGAGAAATTCACGACTTGAAGAAGGCTTTTAAGAACCTTCAGATGGACAAAGTGTCATGAGGATTGGAATACGAGGATTTATCACGCATCCCGACGTCGAACTGCCCGTTGGATACAAGGTACCAAAGTTTGACCTGTTTGACGGCAAAAGTAATCCTCGTGCACACTTGAGATCCTATTGCGACAAATTAGTGGGAGTGGGAAGAGATCAATCAATCATCATGAAATTGTTCATAAGGAGCTTGACTGGAGAAGCCTTGGATTGGTATACTAGCCAGGATCCAAGGAAGTGGCGTAGTTGGGGGGCGATGGCCCAGGACTTTGTAGACAGGTTCAGGTTTAATACGGACAACGTCCTGGACAGATTCTATCTAATGAAATTGGAGAAAAAGTCAATAGAAACCTTTAGGGAATATGCAATGAGGTGGAGATCTGAAGCAGCGAAGGTCCAGCCACCTATGGAAGAAAGTGAAATGACAACACTGTTTGTGCAATCCCTGAAGGACCCCACGTACTACGAGAGGTTGATCGTCGTTGGGCCAATTTTTACAAGTAGTGAAAATGGGAGATTTTGTGGAAGAAGGACTTAGAACGGTAGATCACGAACTGGCCGCTTTGCAAGCAAAGCAATACAATCGAAGTCGATGGGAGGGATGAATAAGAAGAAGAAGGATGGGCGGCGCTGTCATGGCGGTGCAATGACAACACAAAACGAATCGAGCCCTGACATACCAACCCCAAACCCAAACATACCAACCCCAACCCCAAACATACCAACCCCAAACATACCAAACCCCCACATTCCAAAACCCTCCATATGATCAGTTTAGCCAAAATACTCCCACATACAATCAACCTTCACCCATCTACACCACCACCAATATATGACCACGGGCGTTCGCCACACAAATCCTCAAAGCCAAACCAGATACCCACCCACAACAATACCACGCACAAAACACACCTAGAACCGAACCGACAGAGGAGGCCCACAAAACCATACACCCGTTGGTGAACCATACTCCCAACTATATGAAAGGCGGCCGTGGTTTTATACAACCAATCCTGGCGAAATCCTAATCCACTCCTACCATGGCATGATGAGAATAAGCATTGTGCATACCACTGGAATGTCGGGGCACGATCTGAGATAGTTGTTATGCTTTGAAAAAGAATTGAGGAGCTAATCGCAGAAGGAGCTATTCGGTTGAAAGAGCCTTCCCTAATGTCAACAACAATCCGCCAAATCACGACAATCTTTGGCGTGCATGATCACCTTTGATGATGTATGCGATATGGAAGGACTATCGCGTACCAATCAGGAGAAAGAGCGGGGATCGCCACGTTGCCCATGTGATTACCGCCAAGGTCAGAGCGCCGTTGGAAGTAGAGTTGAGCCGTCATAAGCCTCGATGTCGGTCTTAGTACCGGGATGGAGTCATTTGATCAAACAACGAATGAGGGTAGCGAAGCAGTGGTAGAAGGTATTACAGCGGTGACGAGGTCCGGACAACGTTACTCATCTGTAGAAGTATCGCGAAGGACGCCCCGGAAAAAGACTGTGACCGAATCCGTAGTAGAGGAATTTTGGAGAAGGATGCCTACAGGAGACTATTCCATTGTAGAAACGGTTGAGTAAAACACCAGACAAATTTCCTATCATTGTTGATGAATTAGTGAACCGAACCGCTTTGATGGAGGTTTTGAAAGAAGCGCATGTGCGGTAGGACCGTGATGAGAACTTTTCAGATTGATCGGGCAGATTAAAGAGGTGCAAAGATAATCTTCCATGAGAATGAATTGCCTCACGAAGGTCGGGTCATAATAAGGCATTGAACATAACAATCAAGTGTGCTAATAAGTTTATCTCTCGAGTCTTGATTGATGGGGTCACCGTTAATGTATGCCCTTTGAATACTCTTGAACTTTAGGAGTCAACATTGGGAAACTCATGAAAGCTACACGCGGTAAAGGTTTGATGGGACCACGAGAGGCGTCGCAGCGAGATTGATTTGACACTACAGATTGGGCGCAGAGTTCGAGATAGAATTCCAAGTATTGGACATATCCACATGCTACAATTTGTTACTCGGTAGGCCTTGGATCCACTTGGTGAGCCGCCCTTCCACTTTGCATCAAGTCCGAAATTCATCCGAATCATCATGAAGTTGTGGTTGAAGGAGACAAGGACAATCTTCTAACACCAAGGCAATTCGGTCATTGAGAGTATGGAGAAATTTGGATGGATCTGCTACCATATGAACCGGATCGTAGACGTTAGCAAGGCTAAAGGAATCAACTACCTCGCTCCCAAAATGGTGGCGAGAGATCTTTGAGAAATGGT
Organism: Przewalskia tangutica; assembly: GCA_029844215.1. NCBI lineage: Eukaryota > Viridiplantae > Streptophyta > Magnoliopsida > Solanales > Solanaceae > Przewalskia > Przewalskia tangutica. Next base: position 1,111,488 of record CM056726.1, read on the forward strand.
TTCGAGCCGTGAGGACTTGGACCAAAACTAGGAGGAATCACGAACCGATTCACTGCCGGAGAAGAAGGACACTTTTGGCCTCGGATATCACCACCGCCGAGAGATGATGTTATTTGATCACAGAAGGAAGGGTGAGTCTTATCTGCCAAGACCTGTTCCACCCCTGAATCATTCATTCGTCAAAGCATGCCCTGCTCAGCTACCAGAAGAGGAGGATCTGACGTGCTGCGGATGGACTTCAAGGCCTTTTCATTTCTGAGGAAGAAGCAGAGTGTCATGCGGTTTTGGAAGACCACACAGATGACCAGACCATTTGGAGTGCAGAGCCAGGAGATGTCTTGAGCAACTGGACCTGTACCCCAACACTGTTTTTTCATGAGTCTGGGTAGAATTAATAATTAGACGTTTTTAAACAATTCAATTCGTATTTTTTCTGAATTATGGAACACATTTTTTATGAGTTTATTTCCCTTCTGAGGTTTTAATAACAAGTTATGTTTTAATCAACGCTCTTTATTCCCTTTCTTTCAGCATACAAAATAATATACTTGTCGATAATGAAAATGTGACATGTCATGAAACAAGCGAACAAAGTCAGAATAATCCGACAGAACCCGAAGGGAATTTCCCGCTGGAAGAATTAACGGAAGAGTTAGGAAAATTCGAGGATAAGTCGAAACCTAATCTGGATGAAACAGAAACAGTAAACCTAGGGGATGATAAAGTCGTGAAGGAGACAAGGATCAGCGTTCACTTGAATACCACACAGAAAGAAGATTTGGTGGCCCTATTAAAGCAGTATGTCGACATATTCGCTTGGTCTTATGATGATATGCCAGGTCTAAGCACAGACATCGTTTCTCATAAGCTGCCCATTGAACCATCATGTCTTCCCGTGAAGCAAAAACCAAGGAAAATCAAGCCGGATCAGAGTTTGAAAGTCAAGGAGGAGATCTCCAAACAATTGGACGCAAATGTCATTCGGGTAGCAAGGTACCCCACTTGGTTAGCCAATATTGTGCCAGTAACAAAGAAGGATGGCAAAATACGAGTTTGTGTCGATTACAGGGATCTCAACAAGGCAAGCCCTAAGGATGATTTTCCCCTTCCGAACATTCATTTACTCATTGACAATTGTGCGAAGCATGAGTTGCAGTCCTTTGTCGATTGTTTCGCCGGGTACCATCAAATCTTAAAGAACATCAAGAGGATACTGAGGAAGATGATAGATAACTACAGGCATTGGCATGAAAATTTGCCTTTCGCCCTCTTGGGTTCTGCGTCTTACAATCCGACCTCGCGAGCAACACCGTATCTCTTGGTTTATGGAATGCGAAGCGGTCTTTGCCGGTGAGTGGAAATACCGCTCTAAGAATCATCCGAGGAAGAACTAGATGAAGCCAAATGGATACGAGTAGGTACGAACAATTGATGTTTATTGATGAAAGCGAATGAATGCGATGCACTGGACAACTTTACGAGCAATGTAATGGTCGAGCTTTTAACAAAAAGGTACGACCAAGAAACTTCCAACCGGGACATCTGGTGCTGAAACGTATATTCCCTAACCAAAGTGAAGCGAAAGGGAAATTCGCGCCTAATTGGCAAGGGCCTTACATGGTTCACCGAGTGCTTACGGGAGGGCCTCATCTTAGCCGAAATGGGCGAAGTGTGGCCTAGAGCCATCAACGCGAATCTGATAAAGAGATATTATATTTAGAGTGCTTTATTTTCATGTAATCACTTTGCTTGTAATTGAACTACGTTTGACCTGATTCCCTTTGCGGGATACGTAGGCGGCCATATCGGCTTCGGTCCCATTTCCAGAAAATACTCAATTACTTTGCTTATGTCGAACTACGTGCGACCTGATTCCTTGGCGGATACGTAGGCGGCCACATCGGCCTCGGTCCCATTTTTAATTTTAAAATCTTGTTTGTAACGAACTACGTTTGACCTGATTCCCTTAACGGATACGTAGGCGGCCTACATCGGCCTCGGTCACACCATAAGGAAATCCTCAGTTTTGTCATTTTGCACTTTTGTGGTTGGTACTCAGTCTTGCCGTACATACAAGACAAACCTACGACATATATCCGACCCAGTTTCGCCAGTCAAAACTGGGACAATTTTTTTTTTAGGATTGCGCCACGAAAGGACACCGACAGATATGATTCCATATGCTCGAAAGATCGACATAAACTGGGACAATTTTAAGGGTTTTACTACAAATGACGTCAATGGGCATGGTTAAGTTACGCACAGGGTTCCAGGTCCCAAAACTGGGACAAATTTTAAAAGAGAGTTCTGGCAGTGAGAACACCAAGAGTATGGGAGAATATACCACAGATTTCGGATAGGGAAGTTTTGCTTTGTTTCACAACATGTCACTATTCAAATATCGACATAATTTCCTACTAGCACATAAGAGTATATTTTCTCAAGATAGAATATTTTTCAACAAATGTTTTGGCCGAGACTCGAAATCAGACAGGGGTTACATGTCCAGACAAGACAACGCGTGCAAGCATCAAGAGCCAACACAACCCGAATTCTCCCGAACTCACAATTTTTCTTTGAGTGAATTTTGCAGGACAACAGGAACAAGGAGGGCAACAATATCCCAATACAACAGATCCGCTCACGAAGTCCATATGCAACAAGTCTACATCAAATACATCTCGCAAAACCACATCTTCGTTACTCAGGCTACATCATTTACACTTTAATTATTCGATTATGCGTAACACGATTTTTATCTACGCCCTAGGAGGCGTCATTTGCATTTCGTCCATACAAGACGATAACGCCCAAACAAGGCGTCATTTGCATTTCGTCCATACAAGACGATAACGCCCATACAAGGCGTCATTTGCATTTCGTCCATACAAGGCGATAACGCCCATACAAGGCGTCATTGCATTTAAATCGCGCGAGCGATAACGCCCATACAAGGCGTCATTCGCATTTCGTCCACACAAGACGATAACGCCCAAACAAGGCGTCATTTGCATGTCGTCCATACAAGACGGTAACGCCCATACAAGGCGTCATTTTCATAACGCCCATACTGGCGTCGTATGCATTTCGTCCATCTGAGCGATAACGCCCATCTGGCGTCATTTGCATTTCGTCCATACAAGCGATAACACCCATACAAGGCGTCATTTGCATTTCGTCCATACTGGCGATAACGCCCATAAGGCGGCATTTACATTTCGTCCATACTGAGCGAAACGCCCATACAAGGCGTCATTTGCATTTCGCCCATACTAGGCGATAACGCCCATACAAGGCGTCGGTGCATTTCGTCCATACAAGCGATAACGCCCATACTGGCGTCATTTGCATTTCGTCCATACAAGACGATAACGCCCACACAAGGCGTCATTTTCATAACGCCATACAAGGCGTCGGTGCATTTCGTCCATCTGAGCGATAACGCCCATACAAGGCGTCATTTGCATTTCGTCCATACGAGACGATAACGCCCATACAAGGCGTCATTTTCATAACGCCCATACAAGGCGTCATGTGCATTTCGTCCATACAAAACGATAACGCCCATACAAGGCGTCATTTTCATAACGCCCATACAAGGCGTCATTTACATTTCGTCCATACAAGACGAATACGCCCATACAAGGCGTCATTTGCATTTCGTCCATACAAGACGATAACGCCCTACAAGGCGTCATATGCATCTCGTCCATACAAGACGAGAACGCCCATACAAGGCGTCATTTGCATCTCGTCCACACAAGACGAGAACGCCCATACAAGGCGTCATTCGCATTTCGTCCATACAAGACAATAAGGTCCATACAAGGCGTCACTTGCACTTCGTCCATACAAGACGAGAACGCCCATACAAGGCGTCACTTGCATCTCGTCTATACAAGACGGCGTATCATCATACCATATACATTCTGACTACAACCACAACACAAATTTACATCCTTGCATTGTCTTGACAGTTATGCACTAATGCCTCTATCTCAGCTTCAGTCTACAGGAACGTTAACAAGCTGCAAAAGATGGAGCACAACGTGGACCTACCTCTTACGGCGAACTGAGGTAATTTGTTGGGAGCAAGGTGTGAAACCCGGAAAAAAAAATATATAGTTGTGGTTGGGTTAATAAAAATATATATATATAAGAAAACAAAGAATAAATTGCATGGGATAGAATTAGTGTTAAAGTTGGATAAATAGATAGATGAAATGAAAATAGGAAAACAAAAAAAGAAAAACAAAAAAAAAACAAAAGAAAAACAAAAATTGTAACATGGAGCATGCACGTCCAACTCCTTCTCTTTACCCCTTCCCCCCCTTTTCATTTCCCCTCCAACTCTTGTCATTTCACCTCCCATAGGTTATAGAAAACTCTCCACTTATACATTGTATTTACACACAAACAAAGTACATAACATAAAGGTTAGAAAATCAGAAAAAAACAAGTGAAAAGAAGAGGAAAAAAATATCCAGAGGGCAAGAAAAACAAGAAGAAAAATACTAGAGAGTAAGGATAATTTTAGCAACCACACAACAATAATCTTCACACTTACATGGTGAGTTTTCTCACTCAGAAATTCTTGGTAATATCCTTTATTTTAAGTTCAATACATGTTAGAATAAGAATTGAGTATTGAAAAGAAATATTGAACTTTTGATTGTTTAGACAACTAGTTGCGTCATGAACTTTACGAACTGTTCTCACTGAGTTATAATTGTTAGAATTTGATGAAATTCGGAAGAGTAGTACACCTATATAATATGATCATACAGAACCAAAAATGAGGTAAAATGGACATACGGTTTGAAAGTTATCATAGTTCAAAGTTTCTGCCTTAGATTTGGCTGAAATTCGGAAAGGCATAATTACGGACTGTTTTTATTGAGTTTTACTTATTAGAATTATATGAAAATTTACATGGTTGTAAATATCTCCGTTACGGACAGATATATATAAAGATTTATTATAACGGACTTACGAGTTGAGAGTTATTGTAGTTTGAAGTTGCTGCCTCGGATTCGTCGGACTCCAGAAGGGCAGGACGTTGAAACGTAAAACTGTACTAATCTGTGGGGAATATGAAAATTGTTGCTAAATGAAAGTTCTAGATCTCTTTGCTGTGGACATTTTGAGACCTTACGGGGGTCTATCCGACTTACGGATTGAGAGTTATCACTGTTTAAAGTTTCTGCCTCGGATCTATCGAGATCCAGGAAGGGCAGCGAATAAAAGTGTAAAACTGTACCAAATGGTACAGAATATGAAAGGATGGTTCACATGGAGACGTGTAGCTCTCTTTTCTCGTCGTTTTGAGATTTTATGGGGCTTGAACGGGTTTCTGATTAGGAGTTATGACTATTCTAAGATTGGGTGTTGTTTAATAAAAATTCTGCCGAAACAAATTTTATGGGGTTGTTTTGAGGATAAATTTGTGTTAGTTACCCAAAGTAGTTTTAAATGAAATTTGGTATAGTGAAAGATCCCCGTCTTACCTTAGTTTCGCTTGAGAAACACCTTAGTTGGAGTTATGGTTAAAAAAGTTATAATCGTTACAAGTATGAATGACAGAATGTTGGGAAAGAGAATATTATTTATTCGATCTTCTGAAAAATATGAAAAGTGAATACGTGTTCACATAAATATATAAATATAAACATAATGGATCGGGTTGCACGCCGCAACAAAACGTAAAGTGAATACGTGTTCACAAATACGTAAATATAATGGCTCGGGTGGCGCGCAACAAAACGTAAAGTGAATACGCGTTCAAAAATACGTAAATATAATGGACCGGGTTGCGCGCAACAAAACGTAAAGTGAATACGCGTTCACAAATACGTAAATATAATGGATCGGGTTGCGCGCAACAAAACGTAAAGTGAATACGCGTTCACAAATACGTAAATATAATGGATCGGGTTGCGCGCAACAAAACGTAAAGTGAATACGCGTTCACAAATACGTAAATATAATGGATCGGGTTGCACGCCGCAACAAAACGTAAAGTGAATACGTGTTCACAAATACGTAAATATAATGGATCGGGTTGCACGCCGCAACAAATATGAAAGATAATACATGTTCACCTATATATAAATATGAAAAGTGAATACGCGTTCACAAATATATAAATGTAATAAATATATGGAAATGCATGGGAATGTCTTAACGTATAATACGAGATAAAATGAAGTGTTAGTTAAACCGAGAATTTCCTATGAGGAGTTGTTGCATATTTAAAAGTGTTGTAACCTGATATGTTTTTGCAATATTCTTATTACGTTATAATGTGATTGCACTTGGAATATTGTGGTGTTACTTTGAATTGCAGGGTAAGGTTCTCTCGGCCCGGATGGTAGAGTGACTCTTTATTTAACATGTTTGAAAGCGTGATAGAGGAAAGGCTCCACGCCAAGGCTAGCGATCGTCCATGACCTCTTGTCATACCAAGTCCATTGTTTGGGCTTGGTACTCGTCGAGTTCGTAATGTCGGTTCAATGTCTCGAAATGCGGGTGTGGAATGGTCTCCCTTCCAACTTAGAATAATATTTGTCAGTATGTCTATGTAGAAACAATATTTGCACGAGCATGGGCTCGCGTTATATTTTCAATAAAGTCATAAACAAATTTCTTTATTGTTATTTTTATTAATAGCTCCGTATTTGAATATAAGTTTAAATTTCTAAATAAAGAGAAATAAATGGTGCTCCTGGTGGAAAATAATTGTCCAAGTGCCATCACGCCCTAAGTAAAGACTTAGGAAAAATTTGGGGCGTGACACAAGGCTTCCCAACAAAAGGCAAAAGTGGACCCGAACGTCGACCTACTCTCTCCCAACATTCTAGCACCACAATATCTCATAGTCACCATAGCTTGACGCCGGGACAGATTTTAAATCCGCGTTAGCCCGCCTTGGGGTTTTGACCGTGGCAGCCCAGTGTCGTCGTAACCCGACACTGGGACAATTTTTGAGTCCGCGTCAGCCTTGCCTAAATTGCCCAACATTCTAGTTCTGAGGATCGAGACAAAATTGGCTATGAGTCAACGCCTTTGTCCGAAGATTCTTCCATCATCTCCATACAAAGAGGGACAACTGTTGACACCCAATTTTGACCCTCCCGTCCAGTCATTAACTAAAATTACACTAATTTTAAAAACAATCTTGAAATAATAAAATGCAGCAATAAAACATAAATACAGGCATAAATAAACAATTTAATAATAACTTCGCATTTTTCTTACGTAGAGTATTAAGCACTTAGAGTCCCGCGCCTGCATTAATTAATTTCAAGCCCTGTCGTAATTCTTAATTAATAATAAATACATAAAATAAACAATTTAACATTAACGTCGTGTCAAGTAGCATAGTTGCATTTATTAATACGCAAGAGAATTTCATAATCATTCGTAATTTTAAAATCATTTTAAACTAATACATGCATTTACTAGTCTCGCAGCATAAATATTAAGCACTAATTAATTAGCATGCCCGCATTTATTAGGATAATAATAACTTAAACTAATAAAACACCTAAATAATTTAATCACAATTTAGATTTCATTTTTTTGTCTATCACTAATTAAATAATACACCTAAGGCTTTATCTATAACCCATAAATAACAAACACCTAAAACTCTACCCAATCTAATACTAATTAAAATACCCCCCAAGCCCACCTTATTTTCGTCCAAAACAACCCTTACCCAAAGAATCGCTGAACGCGTGCCATTGCGCGACCACAAACCCATTTCCTTTAGCTTTATTTGCCCATCGCCCCAAAACCAAACCATTGACTTTATTATTTCATCCGCGCCACAACCCTATACCTTCTCCTCACCTCTTCGGAGAACCTAACCCTAACACTCGTAAACCGCGCGTGCCGCTTTCCCCTGCCACGAATCTCGCCAGATTTTCAGGTGGAAAATCTGGCATAACCAAACCGAATCCTCGCCTCCATCATAACCAAATCGTTCCAACAAGAATAATATCAAAAATCGTCCCTAAAATGGTAACTTGCCATAACCGAAACTTCAGAAATCAAACCTTACCATATAACACCTAAAATTACACCAAAATCCCCTTCAAATCATCCGCGAATCAGTCCTTAGGATAGTCGAAAATCAGCACCTATTTTTGGTAAACAATCACTCGAAAATCGGTACAAATCGTCCTTAACACCCATCCTAGACTTACCATAAGGGCGAATCCTAAACAGGGGCTATAAGTACCGACGTTTAGACATGCAGATGCAAGGTTCATTCACCATCGATCAGTCATAAGTCATTAAGGACACAGATCATACTGTGCTTCAAACCATCTTTTTCCATCAGTAATCAAACAACCGAGAATACATACAGCATCGTGCCTAAACCTTCTCTTTTCTATTCAACTTACTACTATCTGTTCTGCAAACAGTTTCTTTGCGAGCTTCCCTTCGACGATTCGGGAAAACCTTTGTCGTCGCCTCAGTTCGCTACTCGCACAAGGTCCGGAAACTCATTCTCTTTCATTTATTTAGTTGTCTAATTGGTATTATGTGTTCTGTATGATGGTATCTATATCATTCTTTTTTTTCAAATTTGTTCGACTTGGTTCAGTCATTGTTTCCAGATAGGTCTATCAGTAATAGCCTTCGATATTTATGATGTCGATTCTGTTCTTGAGCATGTGTGTGCGCTTCGATAGTATTTTCGGAGGGCTGATTGAGTGTATAACGATTGTCTAAGGGTTGTAGATCCATTTTGTTGGTTATATGTTGATGGCTGTTTAAACGTTGATTTAGATATTCTGTTTTATGTATGTTTTAGGCCATTGGATTATGTGTCCATTTAGATGCATATTAATATAGTGATTGTGGGGGGCTCTCTGTTCAGCCCCTGGGTATTTGTAATTAGTCAAGTGAATAATATGGTATTGATTCATCTTTAGGATCATAATCTGTGGCATGTGAACATCTGCCTGTTAATGTAGTCAATTACATGAGATAGTTTGTCCTATTTCTATAGTTTCTGTTTTAGTTCCATTGAATGTAAAAAAATGTATTGCTACCTGTTAATAGTCCAGATATTTTGAATCATTTTGGCACCACCCCCTTCTCGGTTCGACTCCATTTAGACCATGCCTATATTATCATTTGAACCATTTTTAGAATAGATGCGGTATGCCCTAAAATGTGTTCTGGGGTGGTGTCTTGATGGGTATCTGATCCAAGGTGGCCACATATGCTAATGCACCATCGATGTCATGCATGATCTAATACATGGTTTCTTTCCTTAGGGGGTCACCTAGCTATTATGTATATTGGTTATGTCTAATAAGCCATTATGCCTCCTATGTCTCACCAATGAATTCTGAATCAGCAGTTGTTAAGTTTATCCCACATACACCTAAACCATTGGTCTTAGAGATGTCCATCCTACATTTTCTTTTGAGTTTTGCCAAACTAATGCATCAGTGACCATGCAATGCCATAAATAGAATTATAGATTTGCTTCTGTATCATGCTCTGTTGCCTAATGTCCCAAAGATCTCCATCCTCGATATTGGTTAGCATACACCCATATATGAGTTGTATATCTCTCCTGGATTATGTGTACATCTTGGGTATCAGCCCTTTGTATGACTCGATACATTAGAAGTAATATTGCCTGATTGTGCCTGTTTGGGGTGATAATATCGACATCCTGAAGCCCTAAAAAAAAAAAAACATCTGATGTTATTGGGTCTGAATCCTGTCTGCATATTGGGCTGTCACTTAATTAATATTTCAAGTTGTTGTTTACTTCTTTGGTGGAGGCACTGCTATGTGTATTGCGATGTCGATATAGGCGTATGTACATATGAGTTTAGTTTAATATTTCATTTATTTATATATATGACGGAGTTTATATTACTTACTAATCCCTTTTCTTTCTTATTTTACATGACACGCATCGGGAGATAAATCAAGAGTCTCGGTATGAGACTCATCATGACTTCCATATCACCAACCACGCTTCCGTCGTAGGGCTTCCAAACAGCTATAGGATAGATGGTGTCGCCATCCGTTCTAGACGTCACGACAACTCCAATCCCACTCTCGCCATTGCTTATTTATGTATTTGTTTATTTGCTTACTTATTATTGTTATATTTGTTAATTTTGTAATTAATAGGATAATTAACTCTAATAATCTTCGAATACATTGGAAGGGTAGTCTTAAGGATAAAATCACCCTTTATTTATTCTAGGTTCATCATATAAAGTCTAAATCTAAAAAAAAAAAATTAATCTTAGCTATGCTTTAGTCATGTAGTTAATATATTCCTCCATATTTAATTCTTAAACTTTTCATAAACTCTTCATAAATGTTATAGGAAGTAATTCTCGCACATATGTATAAAAAATAATAATTTCATAATTAACCTTTTTATGAGAATCTTAACCTTACGTATATTGTTAGGAGTAATCACTTTCTTACTTTTGTCAAGAATAAAATAATTTCATTTCATAATCAACTTTATATTTTTTTGAATCTAATAAGACCCTTTAATTATCAATATATATTCTCTAGATATTGCCACATCCCTTTTACTTAAATAATCCTTTTCTAAAAAATATACATCCCTTAGCCAAATGAATTAACCTATGTTTGAACGGACAACATGAGTTAGCGGATCCTTTAGGGTGCCTTACCCCTTCCCTTTAGGATAATAAAGAATCCTTACTCAGAATCTAATCTAGTTTCACAGACCATTAAATGGAGTTAATGCTGACTTTAATTAGTTAGTATTTAGGTGTCCTAATTCACCCAATTAATTAGGTGGCGACTCCCTTAAACATTTTTAACATTTTATTTCTTACATTTTGGGGAGGATAACCATTCCGTCGCGCATTCAAGCCTGAGAGTTCAAAATCGGGTGCGACACTATACACTTTATTTTTAAAAATAATAGAATTCAACAAAGAAAAGAATATAAAAAAACTTGCCACGATTGTGGACTATCTTACAGAAAAATTCCCGAAGAAGTACCAACTAGGTGGAATTCTTTATATGACCAACTAGTTGTTGCTTATGACTATAGAAAACCTATTACTTTATTTTTTAACGCCCATAATCAAAATCCAAATGATATGATTGTGGATACTGATTGGGAGAAAATTAGAGAACTTATTGTATTTTTAGAAAATTTTCAACGAGCAACAAAAGAATTTTCTACTTTATATTATCCTACTATTTCAACTATGTTGTTTATATAGCTATAATATTTTTACTTCTTAAAGAATATATGGAAAAACACCTTATCTGCAGCCTATTAAAAAATGTTTATGAAATTAAAAATATTTTATTCCTATTCCCTATTTATATTATTGGTCTTGTATTAACCCGACTATTAAAGTAGAGGTTGTAAAAGTCTTATTGAAAATATATATAATCAGTATGGACGTACTACCACCTCCAACGCCCAAAAATTTCAATGTTGAACCACCTATTGAACTAACGCTAGAAGAAGTGTGGAATAGCGTAGAAGATGAATGCAAAAAGTATATCGGCATTACCGTGAAAGTGCTAGTAACCAACCGACTTTTGTATCATCTTCTTCTTCAACACAACCTAAAAAAAGACAAGCAGTTTCTGTGGCTAGGCCTAATATTAATTCTATTGAAAGCCTCAGAAATAAAATGTGCGGTGGTAGCAGTGCTAACCAAATTAGTGAGTTCGATGTTTTTGTTTTGCAGGTTAATTTACCTTACAGCGATTATCATTGAAGAAGGAAAGGAATACTTGCTGTAATTTTGGAGCAAGAATGAGAAGACATTTTCGACACTTTCAATGATGGCCCGAGATATTTTGAACATTCAAGCGTCATCAATCGCTTCTGAAATCGCTTTTTCTACAGGCAGATTTCAAATAGGAGAGCACAGACACTCATTAGCGGGAGACAGCTTGGAGATGGCGGTACTATTCAGAGATTGGATACGAGCGGAGCGAAGGAAGTCTGATCGACAGATTAACGAAGAAGATGGCGACAACTACAACGACATTTTATCTCAAGGCATGAGTAGCGGCGTGGAACAATTTGATCAAGATATACCAATTCCAACCAAGAACCACGAAATTATAAAGAAATTAGAAAAATATTTTCAAATTGGTAATTTATTTCATTGCAATTTTAAATTTTTCTATGTCTTTCACTCTTTTGCAATTTTTTCAACAACAGATACTACAATGTAATTTTGAATCTTGTATATTTGATATTTCAATGAAATTAATAATATAAAAGGCACAAAAACAAATTTGGGATGTTTTTTTACACTATTCTTGTCTTTGTTTAATTATTTAGTTTATAACTTTATACTTTATACTTTATAGTTTATAGTTTATACTTTATAAATATATTATATATATGAGTATAATACTATAATACTATAATTATAAATTATAATACTATAAGTCTATAATATTATAGTATATGTATATGACATTATGACTATATGACAGGTATATGTTAATGTTACTTTGTTAGTACTTAGTAATTTATTATTTTAATTTAGTGAAAAAATAAAAATAAAAAAATAAAACCAACCCGTCCCGTCAGGCAGGCCAGTCAGGCCCACCCAGCGGGGCCGGGATCGGGACGGGACATGGTATGGTCCGCCCCGACCCCTCCAGCCCGCCCGACCGACCCGCCTTTTCTCCGCCCGACCAGCCAGACCCGCAAACCCGACTGGCCTGGGCCGACCGGCGATATGGTCTTATCCGACATAATTTGTGAGTTGTGTATAAAATATATTCAGCCAAAAATAAATACTAATTATGCATTTCGAAATTCTAATTATGTGTCGTTAAAAAACAATAAAGGACAAAAATTAAAGAACACAAATTTGAAGCTAAAAATTAAAGACCACCCCCAAAATAGGGACATTTTGTTCGTTTCCAAAACAGTAGGCCCATTACTATACTAATTTGGGAAAAGAACATGACCATCAACTAAAAAAAATGTATAAAAAGACTCAATTTTAAGTAAATGATCCGAAAATTTCATCCTATACTCTCTCTCCGACTCTTCCTTCACCTTAAACGGCTGGTGCTTAAATCGGAAAAATAACCTATAAAATATAAGTTTAATGTAATAGGAGTATTAGTTATATACGTTTATTATACACAAATTATATAATAATGATAGATTTTTTATATATATATTGTAAAAATACATATTCTATACAATAATGATATAATTTCTATACGTATGATACATTTTTTATACATATATAGTAGTGATACTGATACATATTCTATACACATTGTGATATAGTTTTTATATGTTTTCTATACGTATGATATATTTTATAGATATTCTATACATATAATGATACAATTTTTATACGTTTTCTATAAGTGATACATTTTTATACATATACAGTAATGATACATATTTTATACAATAATTATACAGTTTCTATACATGTGCTGAAATTAATTTTAAAATAGCTACAAAATAAAACTATTTTGAATGGTTAAAATGACTTTTAACATTCTTGGGTCATTAAATTTCAATAGTTTCACCAGGATGGCTAGTTATGTCTTTTTCCGTACTAATTTCAGCACCAATACAAATTGCATGCCCTTCAAATGGATGGTCTTTACATTTTGCCTCTCGTATGGTACTTATGCCTGTTGGGGCATAATTTCTTTAAGAAATTCGATACAATTTGTGTCGGATCCTTTAAAAACGTATATCAATAGGCATAAATTCCATTTAAGGGGCAAAAATTAAAGACCAGCACAAAATAGGGGAGAAGTGCAAATTAAGTACGAGTCATTTGCACTTTTATCCCTATTTTGTGATGGTCTTTATTTTTTGCCAGTCAAATAAAATTTATGCGTATTAGGCATAAGTTTTTTAATGAATCCAACACAACTTGTGTTGGATCCTTAAGAACTTATGCTCCAATAAATATAAGTTTCATTTGAGGGTCAAAAATAAATATCAACTCATTTGAAGGATAAATCATGCAATTAAATGATAGTATATCGTATTTATAGATGCGACTTTTTTCTTTTGACAAGAAAATCTACCGTCGCTATTTTTCGAGTGCGACCAGCTCCGATATAATAGTCCACATTATAGATGGTACTTAAATGGCTTTTGACAAATGCGACTAAGGAATTCAAATGCGACATCTAAATTAGCGCATCAAGATTTATTTGTTTTTTGATAAAGAGTTTAAGTTCGTCGACACTCGACACCCATCTGACGATATAAAAGATATTTATATAATTAAATTACTTATTATTAAGAATTACATGTAAATTTCTTGAAAAATTAATTGATAATTTAATAAAATATTACTAATTGATTAGAAATTATTTATACCGTCAATTGCGGCAAGACAGAATTGAGATCTTTATTACTGTCTTAAACAGGAAAACTTTGGAAACTAACTTTGGCAAGTAAATAAATTAACACGTCTTGCCAAAAATTAATAGCAAAAAATAACCTAACTTTTTAATATTTACCATGTATAACAAGTCACAAAATAACTTCAGAATAATACTAATATATAACATTATTTATGGTAATTTTCTTCTTTGGTATCTTTTTACCTCCGTCTTATTAATTCTCCTTTTCCTATACACTGTCTCTATTTGGCAACTTACCAAAAATAAATACATCTAAACAAAATTACCTTATAACTTATTTGATTCTGTAAATATTTTTTTCTCCGTCAGTACAACACAGAACCTAACCTCTTCCTATATATATATAGTCTCATAAACAACTCCTCCAACACACACAATTCAATATTCTTCTTCACCACTCTCGAACCCTAAACTCTGAACCCTAAACGCTTTTTGGCCATGGATGAATGCTTGTTTTTTGTGGGTGGGTTTGGGTTCTTGTTTTTGTTTGTGGTTATAATAAAATGGATGTTTGCACCACCAGCAGCAATTGCAGCAGCACAAGCAGCTTCAACTGCAAGTGCAATGCCACTTATTTTGTTTGGTATTCTTATTATTGTTCTTATTGCTTCTTTCGCTAAGATGCCACCAAGTGGGTGATAAATAATTTAGTTTTTGCTTTCATAAGGAGATTATTTTGAGATATTAGTGTTCTTATTTTAAGTTTGTTTAGTTAGTGTTCTGCATGCATGCATGCAGACTAGTATTGGTGTTAATTCTCTTTAGTTTTCTCAATGAAATAAATTTTAATTGTTTGTATTATTTAGTTATTGAATGTGCTGTTATGATTATATATATTGTTTGGTTATGTGGATGGGTTTTTGTTGCAAAAACATTTACTGCATTTAGGTGCGCAACAGAGGCGGATTTAGCATCAAATACATGAGTTCACGTAAATTCAATAATATTTATTCAAATCTTATAAATAATAAGAGATGTATTAAATATTTAAATTTAAACCTAGTTATTATTGTATTTTAACATGAGATTGTCGTAGCAACTCATGCAAAGACCTTTTAGCAATCATATATCGAATGGCTAATGAATTTAATTTTTTTTAGAAAACTATTGGTCAAGCGGCCAACAATGCTCAATTTTATTTTCAGTCCAATTGTTAAATTGTCAAAACTTAATAATATTAGTACCAGGAGAGGGGGAAAATAGCCATCCAGTATATTGAATGTCATCAGTCTAGCTAAAATCACGATCAATTTGTAAGATTATATTAATCTCCCTTGAGAAGTATTTCATTAATATCAAAGTATATATAGAGTACAATGTATCTCTTATACAATAGGAATCTTAAATCTATACAAAAGAGGAATCCTAGTCTTATCATAATTATATTTACACACTATATGAAAATATTTTAATTATGGATAGAGATACAATTGTTTTTATAATATACATGTTTACATAATTAAATTCAATGATTGTCAAAGAGGTTTAGAATCCTATGTTAAAACATTAGTGCGCGCAATGGGTGCAAGTTCAAATGAAGTGATTTAATTAATACCGAGTCTCATCATACATTGTTTAAACTCCAACTACTGTCAAAAGTTAACTGTGACCCCAATTATTGTCAAAAGTTAAGTTAAAACTGACTGTGAGTCTGTGACTATAGTAAAGAGCTCAACGTCAACGATTGAGAATTTTATGTTCGAACCCTATGTGTGAAAAAATATTGGTATGAAACACTTATCCTTTAATGAATTTTAAGGAGCGCGAATCCAGATTAATCGAAGCCTCAGAGTGAGAATGGGAGATGTGGGAAACCAACAACAAGAGGAAAAAAGAAGAGCTCAATGTCTTCATCTGATCAAGCCTAATTTAAAACTCTAATGTCCCATTTGTGGTTACACCTAGACATTATCACCTGTAATTAATCGATATACGTAATGATAGAGACACTATCCCCTGTTGCCTCTGTGGGGGCTTCTTAAGATACAAAAGTGAATAAAATGACAAAAGAAGAGGAAATAGATAGGCTTTAGCCTTTTAAGTCAAAATGGACTCCAGCCAGTCTGATGTATATTCATAGGCAACAAATGTTACAGCACCAGCAGGTGCAGCTTTAACAATCGACGGGACGATGCCTTTATAAAGTCCAGACCAACCCTCTTCTAGCAAGATTCGGCTGAGGCCATCGTACATATTTCTATACGCACGAGGTTCAAGTCGAGCCCCATATCTTGGATGCCGATGTAGTCCTTCAATCTGTAAAGAGATACGGTGGTAGTAGTAGTACATTAGCTGGTCTAAATAACAGTTCTTTATGTAATTGAACGTCATATGCTCACACGATATGCAATAATATATTTTTATGATCGAGAAAATCGTCTGAAGCCAACCAGTGTGGGCCCCCTCTACCCTTCTCCACTTAGATACTAGACTTAGTTCGCTTGAGACAAGGCTCGAACTTGTGATCTAAGAACAAGTCCCGCAACCTTTGTCAATTGCTTACCCCCAGAGGCCAATATGCAATAAATTTACATCTCTTTTTCCCTTCTCTCGATGCTTCTAATGATGTGGTAACATATTCTTGAAGAACTATAAGTTTTTTTGGGAGAAGCATACAAAATGGGAACAAGAAATGTCTAATGGTTTCAGAATTCGATAGTTACAGACTAATAGCCTTTATTCTGGTGAAGTCTCTTAATGTCTTAATCTTATTTAGTAATCTTTTGACCTGATGATTATACGATGCACGAGATAAATGAAGAAGGAAATCTACCTGGAACCTCTTTTTAACCACGTCAAGAGGATGGCAGACAGCTTTAGCACATGTTCCAGCAGCTAAACCACATATGAAAAGCTGGAAGCTTGAAATACATTCAGCACCTTGGCTCGAATTAGAAGATCTAAGTTGATTCCAGGCCTACCGATTAGGCCAAATTGTGTAAGCTCAAAATAAATACGCCGAAAAGCTGTTGGAATAAACTTTATCATAACGTAAACTTGCTAAATTTGAACATTTATCTCTTCTATAGGGAGAAAGGTGGTGGTGAAGGATCCATGCATTATTAAGCAAACAATTACACCCGAAATACTATATTATCCCAATGGTCCATGCAAACACAACCTCGCATCAAACATAACAAAGTGCTGGACAAAAAGAGGTTTGCAATGAATATAATTTGGGGGGACTAAGAGGTTTACCTTTATCCAGCGTTTGAATGTGTCATAAGTTCCGAACTGCAAACCAGCATAAGGAACAATCTCAACTAGTGTTGGTGTCAATCCAGCATAGAGTCCTGGAACGCCCCGAATTCTGAATATGTCAACAAATGCAGACCTCATGTTTCGATAAATCTGTAGATTGGCATAATAAACTAATCTCATTAAACCTTCATTAACAGGCATTTAGAAATAATATAAGGAAAAAGGGTCTACTTCTTAACTTAAGTGACGCGTTGAAAAGGTAAATCTTTTTGAGAAAATTGAAAAAATTATATTTTGCAACTTTAAGTCGGATTGATACTTCTGACATTGTGTAACATTGGTAATATTAGTTACTTAGATTTTTCTGGTGTTATGCATGTTATAACGCATAAAATTGATGAAATATCCTTTACACTTATCAAGGTTTAAACAGTATATTTTCTAAATATAAAATTACATATAAATAGCAAATCTGTGTCTTAATTGTGTTGTGTCCCCCTAATATTTAATAATAATGTTTCTTCATTTGTTATATTTCTATATCATGTTTCACCACGTTTATATGACTTCTTACTCGAGTAAGGATGACTAAGCTATCTCAACACCCAAGGAGAGACTGGCGACCTACACACGACCCATCTACAAGTATAATTTGTCAACACTCCAACTTGTAAGAGGAAATAGAAAACCCGATTGAAGGAAAAGTTTTGGTTAATCAGCTTTATCCAATTGAAACATGATCAAATTGCAAGATAAAGCAGCAGAAAATACAGGTTACATATGTGGGGACGCACCACAAAATAGCTTGGAACCTACAAGAGACGTGCCAACTACCTTTGGCTCCCCTTGCGAGGCTAAAATGGTTCTCAAGAGATCAAATGGATATGAACCAACTGTAGCTGCACATC
Source organism: Przewalskia tangutica (assembly GCA_029844215.1). Lineage (NCBI taxonomy): Eukaryota > Viridiplantae > Streptophyta > Magnoliopsida > Solanales > Solanaceae > Przewalskia > Przewalskia tangutica. The sequence goes on from CM056726.1 coordinate 1,130,018, forward strand.
CTGCTAATGCTCCACTGATGTAAGAAAGATAAGGGCTCAAGTTAATGTGATCTTCTGCATCATATAAAACAATCGAACCATCAAACAATAGGCAAAGCCAGGATTTTTAGTTTATGGGTTCTGGATCACAAATTATTATTTTTTGCTTACTGGGTTCTAAATAGATTATTTGTACATATTACACACAGTTTTTAACACAACTACAGGGTTCGAGCCAAAAATACTGAGTTCTGTCCCGTAGCTAGCACTGTGTCTCCACCGCCGCCATCAAATGATGAGGCTTTCCAACAGTTCTCACAGCATGCTCTGTGCAAAGCATGTTTTAACATCCAAATAACAATATCAGATTCAGGAAGATCATTGACGAGATGTAACACCTAAAAATTATTATATTCTAAAACCACACGAGGTGCAAAAGTTTGTAGATCTCAGGAAAAGCGAAATGCTTCAAATCACAATGAATAAAAAATAGACAGGGACATCAGACATGTTATGTATAAATTTCAACATCTAGGCAGGGATGAATAATATTGATGTAGCAAGAAAATCTCAGTATAGAATGTTGTTATAATAATCTGTATATGTTTAAATAACGTTTCAACACAATCTGTTAAACAGTTGGTAAAAATAGATTTCACAGTATAAAAATACTTAATTGAAACCAAGATACAAATGTAATATGTTTTGAATAAGAAAAAATAATTTCAGAATATAATCGAGCCCACTTAGTTCAAAGTGTGTCCTTAAGGAAATTATTCCCCTCACAGTACTCGAGGTTAATGGAATATCGTCTTCCAGGATAGAACGATTATAGTAGTACTCCAAATTCCGGTAGCAGCGAACCACTCAACAGTAGTATATCACAGACTTAAGAAGAATGAATTTTTCGAAATGTAGAGAAATTCAGATTGGAAATCAATGAATGAATTCTTGGAACAAATCAAGAATTTATAGGTTTTGGAGGTACTGATTCTGAATGTTTGCAACCATTCAGAATAGTCACCAAAATTTTGGAGGAAAATTCGAAAAGAAAAAGGACTTAAACCGGACGGGTCGGTCGCGGGTCTTGAGTCGATCCGTTTGGATTTTAATTAAATAATTAATTAATTAATTAATTAAAGAAAAGTTTGTCCAAAAAGATTATCAATCAATCGTTTGACAAATCCAAATCCAAATTCAAAGCCGAAGCCGAGCCGAACGAGCGACGACGGCGGCGCGAGGGGTCCTTGCCCTCTCAACCCTTTTAGCAACTAGAGAATGTGTAATGTAATATATACACCTCTTTTTCCTTCTCTTTTTTCGATGTGGACAAAAGAGCCTTTTACTCCCTTTAATTTTCATCCCATCATTTCCCATTCACCAATATCAAAACCCAACAATCCCCCACATGAATGGGGAATGGCTATAAGATAAATGAATGTACGGACGTGTGTGATATACAAGCGAGAATTGACTGCATCTGGATAAGTAGGTTTTTCCCTTTGAACTTTCCGTAGTGAACTTATATCGGATATACTCGATCAATCGGTGATTTGATATCTTTGAACCGTCGAACTTTGTTGTATACCTAGACAACATAAGACACACAATCAACCCTCAACCGTTTATGGTTCTCACGGTTGTGTTCGTTTCAGCCATGAACATCGCCTGGTCTCATGAGTGCATAGAGAATGGGTCATTATTGTCATTCCCCTTTAAAGCGGCTTACACTTAACACTCACATAGGTGATTTCTAAACATGTGGTCATATAGCCACATTATCTGGTCATACATTGCCAGATTTAGATAACCATTAAAAAACTTTAATGTTTTATTAACTCATTAACAAGCCATAAAGTCTTATCCTTATTTCTTAACATTGTCTTCATCCGAGAATGGGTTGAGTTATTTGACAATGTTGAACCATCAGTCACAACTTTGTTTGATCTCCTTAAACCTAGCTCTTGGGATCTCCCGTCTGCTAGGTAGAGTTACCGCCATGATGACTTGTCTTTGGCCTTAACCTCATTCCCATTGATGATCTACTAACTCCCTCTCTAGATAAGCATTTTGTAAGCGGATCCGCCACGTTATCTCTTGACTTTACATAATCAATTGTGATAACGTCACTCGGTATGAGTTGTCTAATCCAGATTGTGTCTTCGCCGTATGTGACGAGATTTTCCGTTATACATTACGCCCCGCCTCTACCTATCACGCTGATCACAATGTATACATATAGAGCCAAAGGTTTGGGGCTGAATGGAATATCTTCTAAGAAATTCCGAGCCATTCAAATTTTCTTCACCTACTGTCTAAAACTATAAATTCGATTCCATCAGAGCGGGCGATGCATGTCTATTTTGATGATTTCCAAGACACTGCTCCTCCACCAATGGTGAAAACATATCCACTCGTGGATTTAACTTCAAACGATCCGGCGATCCAATTTGCATCACTATATCCTCAAGCATCATGATATTTATTATAATGCAAAGCATAGTTTTGGGTGTGTTGTAAATATCCCAAGACTCGTTTCATTGTCATCCAACGAGTTTGATTGGGATTACTCGTGAATCGACTCACTTGCTTATAGACACGCTATATCCGATCGTACAATTCATAATATACATCAAACTTCCCAAAGCTCAGGCAAAGTCCAATTGTGAGTCACTTTCACCTTCATTCTTTCAAGTGCAAAACTTACATCAATTGGAGTCTTTGCAACATTGAAATTTAAATACTTGAACTTGTCAAATATTTTTTCAATATAATGTGACTGTGATAATGCTAGACCTTGTGGAGTTTTATGGATCCTAATTCCTAAGATCAAATCAGCAACCCCTAAGTCTTTCATGTCAAATTTGCTAGCGAGCATACGCTTCGTAGCATTTACATCGACAATATATTTACTCATTATCAACATGTCATCAACATACAAACAAACAATGACTTCATGATTTGAAGTATTTTTAATGTAAACACATTTGTCACACTCATTAATCTTAAATCCATTTGTCAACATTGTTTGGTCAAATTTCGCATGTCATTGTTTGAGTTCTTGTTTAAGTCAATAAAGTGACTTAACAAGTCTGCACACTTTCCTTTCTTTATCAGGAACCACAAAACCCTCAGGTTGTTCCATGTAAATTTCTTTCTCCAATTCTCCATTTAAGAAAGCTGTCTTGACATCCATTTGATGAATTTCAAGACCATATACGGCCGCCAGTGCCACTAACACCCGAATAGATGTTATTCTTGTTACCGGCGAGTATGTGTCAAAGTAATCAAGGCCTTCTTTTTGTCTATAACATTTGACCACAAGTCTTGCCTTATATTTGTCAATAGTGCCATCAGCTTTCATTTTCCTTTTAAAAATCCATTTTGATCCTAAAGGTTTATTTCCAGGAGGAAGATCAATTAATTCCCATGTATGGTTGTTTAAAATTGATTCAATCTCACTATTGACTGCTTCTTTCCAAAATGTTGAATCAGAAGATGACATTGCTGCTTTAAATGTTTGAGGCTCATTTTCAAGCAAGAATGTTACAAAATCTGGTCCAAAGGAAGTAGATGTCTTTTGACGTTTGCTACGCTTTGGATCCTCTTTGCTTGGTATACTTTCCTTTGGTTCTTCCCGCGGTCGTTTAGATCTTTCACTTGACGACTCACATTCAATTTTATACGGATAGATGTTTTCAAAGAATTCAGCATTATCTATTATCTGATTAAATTACCGTATTAACATGAATTTCGGAATTGTCCGATTTGTGAACCAAAAACCGACAAGCTTTGCTGTTTGTAGCATAGCCAATAAAAACACAATCCACAGTTTTTTGTCCGATTTTTACCCTTTTGGACAAAGGAACTTGGACCTTCGCTAAACACCCCCACACTTTGAAATATTTCAAGTTGGGTTTTCTTCCTTTCCATAGATCATATGGAATAGATTGTGTTTTGTTGTGAGGTACTCTGTTGAGTATTCGGTTAGCTGTAAGGATAGCTTCCCCCCACAAGCTCTGCGGTAAATCGGAACTAATTAGTAAGGCATTCATCATTTCCTTTAATGTTCGGTTTTTCCTTTCCGCAATTTCATTTGATTGTGGTGTGTAAGGGGCAGTAGTTTGATGAATAATTCCATATTCCAAACATGTCTCTGCAAAAGGAGATTCGTACTCTCCACCTCTATCACTTCTAATCATTTGATCTTTTTATTCAATTGATTTTCCACTTCGTTCTTGTATTGCTTAAATGCATTAATTGTTTCATCCTTACTATTAAGCAAATACACATAACAGTATCGAGTGCAATCGTCAATGAAAGTTATAAAATACTTTTTCCCACCACGAGATGGTATTGACTTCATATCACATATATCTGTGTGAATTAAGTCTAAAGGATTTGAATTCCTATCAATAGACTTATATGGATGTTTAAAAAACTTAGATTCAACACAAATTTCACATTTTGATTTGTTACACTCGAATTTACGCAATACTTCTAAATTAATCAATTTTCGCAAGGTTTTGTAATTGTCATGTCCTAAACGAACATGCCATTTGACTCCAATAAGTAAGACGAAGCTGAATTTTCATTAATACTGTCAACAACCATTACATTGAGTTTGAAAAGGTCCTCGGTGAGGTAGCCCTTTCCAATGAACATATCATTCTTACTTATTACAATTTTCTCACTAACCAACACGCACTTAAACCCGTTTTTGACGAGTGGTCCGGCGGAAACTAAATTCCTCCTTATTGTTGGAACGCGTAACATTGTTGAGAGTCGACCTTGCCTAAGTCATCTTCGTAAGTATCTTCCCATATCCTTCAACCTCGTCAGTAAATGCTTTTCAAATAAGAAAACATGTCGAGTGGCACCAGAATCAAGCCACCACTCATTTGGGTTTCCAACCAAATTGCACTCTGACAGCATTGCACACAGATCATTCATATCAATTGTCATTATTTGTTTGTCACTGTCAAATCGACAAACTGTTTTACTTAATAAAACCAGAATAGCAATTAAATCACAGACTCAAACGATGAAGATTTTATTTCTTCAAATCGGAGTATAATTGTGAAACTTAAAAGATGAAGATTTTATTTCTTCAAATCGTAATTTTAACGATGAAGATTTTATTTCTTCAAATCGCAGTATAGTTATGAAACTTTAGTATTCCAACGAAGCTTTTATATCTTCGAGTCAGAATACTAATATTCATATGGAGTAGAAAACTACACAAATTTTAATCTCCTTAAACAGAACGATGAAGTTTTTATGTTCTTCAAATCGTTGTACAAGTATCACATGAGTAAGTCAAATTCATTCTTACTACCTTGAAAATAATATTCACGTATTTCATGCAACAAATATCATACACAACGGTGAAGATTTTATTTCTTCAAACCGAATCAATTTTGATAGCAACAAATATAATACACAACGGTGAAGATTTTATTTCTTCAAACCGAATCAAAATTGCTTGAAACAAAGTGCAGTAGATTGTATGTTGTATACTTGATGAAGTTTTTATATCTTCAAATCAAGTACCCAAATGAGTAGAAAGTAATGAAAACTTTAATCTCAACCGGAGTAGAAAATCCGAAGATTTTAGTCTCCAAACAACATACAAGAAAAACACTTTTTTCCCCTGGAAAACACCTTCTTTTTTCCCCTTTTGGAAAACACTTTTTCCTTGACTTTAATATTCCAACGAAGTTTTTATGTGTTCAAGTTAGAATATGAAATTACATACAGAGTAGAAAACCACACAGGTTTTAATCTCCAAACCAGGATACATATTAAAATAAAATAAACATAATTTCCTTAAGATTGTTGTTATAATAATCTGTATATGTTTAAATAACGTTTCAACACAATCTGTTAAACAGTTGGTAAAAATAGATTTCACAGTATAAAAATACTTAATTGAAACCAGTACAATAAACAGAATATGTTTTGAATAAGAAAAAATAATTTCAGAATATAATCGAGCCCACTTAGTTCAAAGTGTATCCTTAAGGAAATTATTCCCCTCACAGTACTCGAGGTTAATGGAATATCGTCTCCCAAGATAGAACGATTATCTTACCAGAATAGTAGTACTCCAAATTCCGGTAGCAGCGAACCACTCAACAGTAGTATATTACACAGACTTAAGAAGAATGAATTTTTCGAAATGTAGAGAAATTCAGATTGGAAATCAGTGAATGAATTCTTGGAACAAATCAAGAATTTATAGGTTTTGGAGGTACTGATTCTGAATGTTTGCAATCATTCAGAATAGTCACCAAAATTTTGGAGGGAAATTCGAAAAGAAAAAAGACTTAAACCGGACGGGTCGGTCGCGGGTCTTGGGTCGATCCGTTTGGATTTTAATTAAATAATTAATTAATTAAAGAAAAGTTTGTCCAAAAAGATTATCAATCAATCATTTGACAAATCCAAATTCAAAGCCGAGCCGAACGAGCGACGACGACGCGAGGGGTCCTTGCCCTCTCAACCCTTTTAGCAATTAGAGAAGGTGTAATGTAATATATACACCTCTCTTTCCTTCTCTTTTTTCGATGTGGGACAAAAGAGCATTTTACTCCCTTTAATTTTCATCCCATCATTTCTCATTCACCAATATCAAAACCCAACATAGAAGTAGTATAAAAAGTATTGAACCTTTACAAATATATGGTTCTCTATGAATGACAGCTAGCCATCTATGCTACCAGAGATCTCATTGGTGCACCAAAAGTTAATCAAAACAGTAAAAATTCTGTCAGTCATACAAAGTCCATATCAAGGATGAGTACGAACTTGATTTTGAAGAGCCAGAAGCGAAAGTTTTCAATTGGTGCAGCACTGTGAATTGCATGGCAGTATATGGCATAACCATCAGCAAAGCTGGAACATTACCCCGCCAGAAGCCCTGCTGACAAGAATGGATATGTGCAACCAAAATGAAGTTACCAAAACTAGCATCAAGTTTAAATGACATCAACTGCTAAAATAAATAATTTAAACAACTAGAAACTACCCCCCCCCCCCCCCCCACACACACACACAGCCAACACACACTACTAGATGAAGAACATACGCATTAGCGCTTGGAAGCACCCATCTCAGACTTTTACTGCCTACACTGGTTACTGCCTTAGCGAAGACGTCACCAGCTACTTTTTCCTTTGGCGTGAACGAGTGTCTAAAATTAGTTGGGAAGAACAGAGCTACAAGCTTGACCTTAAATTGACCAACAAATACTATCAACCATGTCTCCATAATGTTCTATAACACAACAAAAATTGAGATCATCAGAGTGCTAAAATGTACACTACAGGTGTATTTAGTATGGAAAACATTTTCCAGATAATGTTTTTCAATTTTCCCATGTTTGGTTGGTCAACATGTATTGAATAACATTTTTCTAGGAAAACAAGTTCCTTGAAAATGGGTCCCTAATGGAAGTAGGGAAAACAAATTTCAAAAGTGATTACTCCAAGTTCATTGTCTCCTCCCACCCCTTGATCATCCCACCCACCCCTGAACCCTCACTCCCTATCCCATCCCATCCCATCCCCATAGTAATATGTTTGATTACATATAAATGCTCTTGGGATAATATTTTTTTGCTCACTTACCAAACACTAGAAAATAAGTAAAACCCACTTGTTTTCCAAAAAAAACATTTTCCTTCGAACCAAAGACACCCTACATATTCATCAGAACAAGTTTCAACAAAAAAAAAAATTGTGCTTCACGGAGCTTATTCTATTAAGACTAACTTTCCAGGCAAGGGGGGAAAGAAAAGAATCAGCACGGACATATCTTAGCATATGTAATGCAAGAAATACTGTGTATCATGCAGTCAGTTAATCAATAATTTATAGCACATTTATCGCACTTTGAGATCCATTAATTTGCAGATTGTAATATGTTGCCTCAAACAAATGTTTTGGATTAATGCAAGCATCAAGTATCTGAGCCAGATTTCTAAAATTCTCATAACAAAAATAACAAATACCTTTAAGCCTTCTTCCTTGAGTATGTCCTTAGTAGCTTGCAGCATCCCAGTGTACTTAGAATTTCCAGACACATCTCTCCGAAGCGAGGCCCACTGACTAATGGGTTCCAGTTGGACCTGAAAAGTTAGTAAATAAGAAAACATTCAGCTCAACATCACAAAAAAAATCAGTATAAATTGTTCATTAAGTGGGAGATAATGAAAGAATGTACAAGTCTATCATGATTAGAGAAAACCCAAAAACCGCAACATAAAAACTACACCAGACGCAAAAAGTAGACCAAAATAACAAAATTGCGCCTCAAAAAGCTGCACCAGACTCTTGAAGACTTGAAATATACGAAAAATAACATAAAGCGCAAAATTGTACTTCCAAATGCGAGTTCCCGTTAAGTATTTTCTATTTTCACAATTCTGGTTAAATTTAATAATCAACACTGCTCATGTGATACTTAAGGGGCTACTTTGAACTTAACACCAAATATAAGGTTTTTTCATTTTCTCGCCATGCCCGTGACCCCTATACAACAAAGTTTCCTTAGTTGTAAATTAATGTGGTGCTATAAGCATATAACGTAACTGCATTAGACGTCTAAATGGCCAAGTCATGCTCCCAAACTTCAAAAGTTAAAACACCACTAAATATACGCAGAATATACACCTGAAACCTGATCTTGATTACATCGAGAGGTGAGGTTACAGTCCTCGATATACCACCAGATATTGCCCCCGCTGTGGCATTTATTAATGAACTTTTAAGCTGCCCCGTCTCCTCCATCTCTACTATAGACTAAACAACCTGCACTCAAATTCCAAAGAAATACACCCCTCATGTTAAAAATCCTTAAATTAGCCCAAATGAAACTGAAAAGCCACCACATCCAAAGACAAGCTTACATGTTGAGGTGCATTTTCTGTATTTTTTTAAAACATGTACATATATACATAATAATCTCACTACTAAGTAAGTAGATAAACACTTTGAACTAGGCTACAAGATATACAACCAACTTCCAAATACTCCCTCCGTTTCAATTTATTTGTCTTACTTTCCTCTTTGATCTGTTTAATGAAAACGTCACTTTCTATCTCTTTACACTCAATATCCTAGATGGCATATTTAAGATCACAAGATTCGAAAGGCACTTTGATACATTTTACACATCCTTAGTTTAACACCACAAAATTCAAAAATCTTCTTTATTTTCTGCCTAGTCAAACTAAGACAAACAAATTGAAACGGTCTATGCTTCCATCCAAATTAGTTGGGTCCCTTATTTATTTATTTCCTTTCTCTAAGCAGCTGAGGTCGGTTATATGAATATGGTTTGAGCTAGCAATCAACAATAGCAAAGGTGAAAACACAAGTTTTATGGAATTCTAATAAAAGAAAACATCAAAAGCTGGATTCTCGTTAGATGGACTAATAAATAGACAAAGAAAATGAATACCCCATAGGAGAAAATGGGAGAGAGAAAGGAGCTGCCATTGAAGAGAATTATCAGAGTCAGAAATTCAACATTATATGTATTATGTACATACATACACAATAATCCCACTATTAAACAAGTAAATAAACACTTTCAATTTAGCTAAATGATATAAAATCAACTACCAATTATTAATTCTAATAAAAGGAAACATCAAAAGATGGAATTTTGTTAGATGGGTCGATAAGTAGATAAAGAAAAAAAGAATACCTGATAGGAGAAAAATGGGAGAGAAAGAGAGGAACTGCCATTGAAGACAATTTTTCAGAGCTAAAAATTCAAACTTTATATGTATATATTATTATGTACTACAACAACATAACTAGGGGTCTGGGGAGTTACGGTGCACGGATACTTTATTCCTAGTCAGAGAGTTTGTTTCGAATAGACCGGTTCAAAAAAAATATTTTCGAAGCAGATAATAGAAGCGAAGTCAAGGCAAAATATTAATGATAGTATGATAAAGCATTCTGAAAAAGGGAGATTAACTAGGAAGATTTAACTTATGGTGACAAAAAAAATTATAATTAGAAATGTGACAAGTTTGATCAGCCAAGGTCAAACTTGTCTTAAAAATGTAGTTAACTAAAATTGGGACTGAATTATAATTTTTAAAACTTATAATCTTTTACAAAATACACAAACGCTCATACAGATTATACAAAAATTTCTTCCAACCCACACACATTATACAAAAACTCCTTCCAACCCACTTCCCCCACTTTATTTCAAAAAAAAAGCAGTAACAGAACATCGGCCAGAGCTGCAGATTCCATAGCCGCGGTTCTTCCTCCATCAAAAGGCTCTGAGATCAAAAGGCTGCTCGTTCCTCTCTCTCCATTGTTGCTGCTGCTGCTCATTTCTCTCTCTCCATTGTTGTTGCTTCTCTATTCATTCTCATGTAAACTTTTTTTTTCCACTTGGTTCAAAAGTTAGGGTTTTGAAATCAGGGTGTGAAAATGATGATTTTGGTTAGAGAAGATGAAGAAAAGCATGGATTTTTCTTGAATGTTGTTTGTTTTGTTGTAGTTTCGTGTATTTGTTGCACTTGTTGGGGTTTGTGAGTTTGTAAGTAGTGGTTGTGGTTGTAAAATTATGATTTTGGTTGTGAATTTGAAGAAGTGGGACCTAAGCTTTTAATAGTTACTTGAGGAGTTAGTAAGTAGACAACTAGGAAATTAAGGGACCAAAGAGTAATGTTCCATTTTCAGATTTTTAAACTCTTAAACTTAAAACTTCTTCATCTTCCCCCACTTAAAACAAAAGCAAAAAAAAAAGCATTCCCTCTCATCTCCTCTCACAATCCAGCGAACCCAGCCCCTAATCCATAATCAAGGATTCAAGTTATCATCTCTTTTCTCCCTAGACCAAATTCTCTATAATTCCAAGCAAATTTTACACCACAAGCAGTGGCATTCTCGGCCACTGCCTGACCGAAATTGAGGGTTGGATTTTCCAGATTTTTAAACGATTTTTTGGAGGATAAAACGTGTAAGGATGATGGGTTAACATTATAGATTATATGCATGTCAATTTGGAGTTGAAGAAGTGTGAAATTGGTGGGGGGGGATCGGTAAAACAGTGGCAAAATCGGGATTGCTGGGCAGAATTTTGTTCAACTTTGGAGGGGTATATCTCCTCGTATATTAGGAGTTTTTGGATATTTTAAAAGCCTAAAATGAAGTTCGTCGAGTCTAGTTTCCAAAGAAATAAACCACTCGTCGATAGGACACCGGAGTAGAGAGTTATGGACGTTACAAGTTCAGCTGACGAAGTAGTAACTAAAAATCGGGACTGTTTTGGGGATTTAATTAAGGTATGAAAATTCTTCAATCTATGCTATAATTGAAGTTGCATGTTGTTGTAGTTGAAGTATTGGGTTATGGTCGATAATTGTATGTTGGGAATTGGAAGGAAAGCTTAATGTTAATGCACTTGTGATATGGAATTGTTGATAGAGAAGTTGGAATAAGAAGTAAGAAAAAAATTTAGAGAATTGTAACATGTTAGGGCCAACTTTTATGAAATTGTTGAGCATGATTGTCCCGCTTTAAAGGTCGTTCTTGTTAGATTATAATATAAGTTATGAAATTGTAAATACGTTGCAATGATCGTCAATACATATCTTAAAAGAGGTTAAAAGTAATACATTACAAACTAGAAGACTTGAGCTCTTGTTACTAATTGTTAGACTTGGTGGATTGCCTTAATGGACTATTTTCTTATTATGAATTAAGAGTTGGTGGAATATGATAGATAGGTGGTTTAATCACCTAAATTGTTGGGATTAAATTCCATAAAGGTGGGAAGAAAGATTGTATAGATGGTATGTGCCAAGTATATGGGCTATTATGGTCATACTCTTAAGTAATGACTTATTGATTGGTTGGAGTTGAATTGTTGGCTGATTTGGATTGTTGGAAAATTGTGGATACGCACATAAACAAAGGAAATGCTGCCCAAATTTTTATAGAAATAAGGGAGTCGTTATTCATATAACTTACATTAGAATAGCAAAATTGACGAGCGTGTATTCCTTATTATAGGTTGAAGTACTAGACGAGGCATACCCTAATATTGAGTTGATTAGTTCGCCTAAGAGGTATGTGAAACCTTTCCTTCTTTCTTTTGGCATGATTTTTATGAAAGTACGGCAGACGTACTTGACTCCTACCAGTTCAGTTTTAAAAATGATTATTTACTAGTGATTATGATTTCGGTAGCAGAGTTTATGGTAATAATTTTATCAATAGTCACATAATGATTTTAATTGCATACAGTTGCTCATGATATCTACTCGTGCTAAGTGTTACTATTTCACTCCACTGAGTCCCGGGCCAGGTCATGTTCGTGCGCAGTCATGCATCATTCATAGAGTCCCTCACTAGAGGGCTGAGACACGTTTTATATATATATATATATATTTCAATTTTTTTAATTTCAAAGGGGTGTATATTTCGAATTGGTTGCAATAAAGTTGTGTGATCCTACTCGGTACCGCCTTCTTGTTATAACTCTATCCATTAAGTAATTCATTCTTTGACTAAGCTATCTCCCATTTTTACTCACTTTTTTTTTTTTTTATCGTCATCTCTTCCGATCAACCCTATTATATCGTTTCATCTCTTCCGCTCAACCTTAGTTCCTAACAACAATGCTTAGCCTCACCCATTTTTGGCCCATACCGCCCTTCATGACATTCAACGGCCTTCGCAACCACCGTTAACGAGGAATTTACAAAGCTAATCCATCGAGGTTATTAGAAAGTTTAACGGATAACCATATAATGAGTTTAATGAGTTGATGAGAAAATTTAAACAAGATATAAAGACTTTGAACATATAGAACATGAATATATTTCAAACATAACTTCAAACCTAATTTACATAATCATAGGAGATAACTATTGAAAGAAGACTTACATAATTTAAGAAACAAAGGTTTCCCTTTCGGAACCCCGGGTTACTAAGTCGATCGAAAATAAAGTAACTATGGCTTAGATCTTAGAAAGGTTTTATACAAGGTGTGGGAAGATGCAGAGGAAACATGGTTGGTGTTTTTCTCTATTTTGTTGTGTCTTTCTTCGCCTTAACGAGTATCCTTTTATAGAAGTCCGCGAACTTAAAGTCGGACTTCAAAATGTTAAAGAATCTTTTCTTTTCAGCCGCGCTGTGGCCCCATCGTCACGCGGAAACTTTTGAAAGAAGCTTTTTCCATTTTGTCGCTTATCGACGCCGTCTTTATCGTTGTTGCATTATTGTTCTTCTGTCGCCATTATTTTTCTTTTTGTCCGCTATCTCGCCGTGCAGTCTTATCAACTTTATCATTATTTTCTTCCTTTTACGTGTCTAAATTGTGGAGGCTATTGAGTCAAAACTCATTCCCGAATCATATCTCGCGTCGATCCTGTGCTTCGAAATCGCCATCGGAGATATCCTCCATGTTATCTTCTTCGTGATTATGACCTAAACTTTGAGTGAATTATGATCTTGACTGATCGAGAATCTTGAGGGACATATGCTTATCTTGTGTCGAGTCCTCTTCTCGATTTTCCGATCTTTTTAGCTTGTAAAAGTTTTTCTAAAGTCTCTTTAATTAGTTGTTCCATCTCATTTTGCAGTTCGTGCATGATGAAGATCCTCGTGAAACTCCTTGGTAGTCTTCGCTCAGGTCGAGAGGAATTTTTCTCGTCTTCACTTTTGGCAAAGTGACCATCAACGGTTTGATAAGTCTTTACGGCCACGCTTGAGCCAGGACTAGTTGTATCTTGATCCGATACAATGGATTTATTTGCATTCGGAGGAACGCACACTTCTCATCCATTTTTCGGGAGATGGAGAACTCGCTTCGCTTTCGAGTATTTCGCTTAGTATGTGTATACATTTCGCGAGTTGGGTATTTTGTTTCTTTGAGTAGTTCTTTCGTATGGTTAAGGCGCGACGTATGCATCATAGTAGTACAATGGTCACAAAAATTATTTTATCGGTGTCTTTCTCGATGTCAGATCGGGGTTTTAGGGTTTTGTCGAGTGATGGTGAGATATAATAATTTGGCCTAGTATTCCCTAGTGTAATCCAAGGCTTCATGAAATCATTAAAACCTTTAAACAGAGGTTTTGATGTCTTTATCGGTCTAAAACTTGATCCAAGTTTGAAAATACCATTAGTTTTTCCATGTATGACTACATAAAATTTAAAACGTTGTCTTGATTCTTTCTCAAAATATCGACATAAAGAGTTTAAAGATGCTACAAAATGGCTAGTGTCTCGTTTATTGTGAGAAATCCATAAATTGTCTATTAAACACTTCATTGTTTGTCTACTAAAATCGTAAAACTTTAAACGTTAAGTTTGAGGTCGAAAGAAACTAAATTATTTTTCCAAAGTAGTCTTTCTAAAGTTGAGTCTCCATTTCGGTGGTTTGAATTGGAGATTCCCCAATACCTTTGTCTATGTGTCTTGGGATGTGGTCGCGCTTTTCCCTTGTCTTCTTACGATTCATGCTGCGTTATAAAAAGATTGATTAGGCTTGATATCTAACTCGCTAAGTTGATCGGCTAAATTATTGTCTTTCTTTACGTGTTCGAATACCAAATTGTATATTGATATAGTGTCTAGAAAATTAAGCCATCTCCTTCATCGCTATTTTTATCATTTATTTTTGATGAAATTTAACAATGGCTTCATACCGTTTCACTAATATCTCTCGTTTATTTAAAATGTACAATAAAACTATTTAACCCGTAAACTCTCGCTAATATTTACGTCTATACTACTCATATTACCTTTTCTTTATACTTACCGCTTTGGTAGCACGCATTTTTTCTTCATTTTTACTATCGTATTTGTTAGGTCTTGCTTTTAAGATGGCTCATCCTTCAAGCTCATCTGCTTTCTACAACTAGGAAGTCTGTTTCTAAGGGCATATTTAGGTCTGGAATATTTTTTACTCTTTCTTTAATTTTTTGTACTAGTTTGATATCTTAAAAAGTCTTTGTCCTGTCGAACCTGTTTTAGCGTAAAGAGGTCCGGCTATTTTTCCTAAGTCTTTGATGAAGACTCTGACATAATTAATTATTCCTAGGAATTTCTGAAGATCTTTTAGTTTGTATAATTTATCAGGCATTTCTAATACCTTTTTGGCTATGTGGGGTTGTAGTTTTATTTTTCCCTCTCCTAATATTACTCCTAAGAAATTTATGTAATGCTTACATAATTCCATTTTCTTTTTGCTTATTATTATTCCGTTGTCTACAAATAATCTAAAAATTGTTTGTAGATGTCCTAAGTGTTCGTTCATGTTATGGCTGAATACTAAAATATCATCAACATAAACTAATATAAATCTTTTATATTCTCCAAAATATTATCCATTTTCCTCGAATATCGGAGTGAGTTTAACCCGGCGGCATGACAAGCCATTCGAATGTCCTTCGACAAGTAAAGTCGTCAGTCTATGCTATCTTGATGCATTTTTACCGCCAAGATTCCGACTTGCAATCGAACTTAAAAACTCCGCTTTCTCGGGTAATTTATATCCGTCATTTCTAGTATTGTCGTTGAGTCTTTTATAATTTATAACCATTCTCGCTTCTCTTATTATTTCTGCGTGATTTTACCATGAAAGTCGCAGACTGTTTTGAAATCGACCTTCTTATTAATCAAGTAATTCTTTGATTTGGATTTTGAAGTCTTCTAGGTTCGTTAGTAGCTTACATGGATCGCTTTTATAGTATATTCTGGGTTTATAATATCTAGTTTACAAGTAACCTTATTATTATTCCAATGTTTTAAAGACTTTTCTCCAATGATCTCTAATTCATCTAGAATCTTTATTATTTTATCTAGATCTTCCTTATTTTTTATTATTCCTATTTTATTTATACCTGTTTTAAAATTATAAAGATCTGTTTCAATATCTATGAGGGTATAGTTTTTGTCTAGTATATCATCTTCTTCCAGGTTTTCTTCCCAAATTAGGTTTTTTTCTTCTTTATTATTGCATGATGTTCCTTTATTTTTACAATCTCAACACTGCCTTTTCTTTGTCATCTTTCTTCTGTAGGTCTAAAGGAGAGATCTGGGTAATTTTTGTTGGCATTTTACTAGTCTGTACCGGAGAATAGGTACTATTTTTTAAGAAGATTACACCATCCCTTGTAATAGTACAGCTTCCGTTGTTATTTAGCATAAAGTCTAGTCCTAAGATAAAGTCTGTATTTATATTTAGATCTCTTACCCAAATTTTGCTCATTTTGTAACTTGGGTTGTAAAATTTTGAGCAAGTATTAATGAAACTAATGGATGCATTCTGAATATAATGATGATAAGTATTATGGGTTCCATCCATTTGCATGGCTGTAGCTGGTTTGTCTAATTCTTTGAGCAAATGTTGTGGAATTACCTTTTTATTTAGTATACTCTTACTACATCCTGAATCAACTAAAGCTAAGACTTTTATCTCGTAGTCTGCTATCCTCACTTTAGTTAGTAATTTTAGAGTACTTAGTTTTATATCTTCATTACAGATCAAGGTACCATAGTCTTCCATATTCATTAGTTCTGAGTCTAATTCCGCTTGTGTAACATCATCTCTTGTTTCTACATCTTTTCCTTTTTCTATTTTTAAAAGTCTTGTTTCTAACTCATTCATTCTAGTTTCTAGAGTTATTATTCTCATACTTGTGGTCTGATCTTGGTCTAATTTACTTTTTGATTAACCGTTATTTTAAACTCTTTTCGCATACATTCTATACAACCTTCTATAAAACAAAGTTTACATTTGGCTCTTTTACTTCTTGAAACCATTTGCATGAAACATGCATTCTTTAACCTTTATAATTTTCAAAATTATGATTACAGCTGTTTATGACGCTATTCATAAGGTTCATATTTACATCTAAGTCTAATTTTTCTAGTCCTATTTCATTAATTAGTTCATCTGCCTCTGAGTCTGAGGATTCTATTTTATTTGTATTATTAATATCAATACTTACTACAAGTATATACTTTCGATTCGACATATTCGCCTCACGTTTATAAGGTTTTCTTGAAAGTCTTCTATTAATTGAGAATTTCTTGTTTTATTTATTCTTTTAGGGCAAGTATTTGCTAAATGTTCTATACTTCCACAAGTAAAACATTCTAATTTGTTTTTATAGTTTCTATCGCTCTATATTTTCAGATATGTCTGCTTTTATCTAAATAGGGCTTTAGCAATGATTTTCGAGAAAATATCTCTTCCTATCGTATGAGTTATTATTATTATACCTTTTTATACTTTTTCTTTTATAAGGTTCTTTATCGTAACTCTGTGTGGTATATACTACACTTTTACAGAAGTTCATTTCGTTTAATTTTAATTGTTTTTGTATTTGTAGGTTTGTACATTTCTCTTGTAATATATCCATTACGTGTTGAATTCTGTGTCCTATTGACCATTTAAGATTAACATTTTGAACTACTCCGTCTCTTTTATTCCATCTTTCTTCTATTTCTCTTCCTAGAATATATTAAGATAAACAGTACCAAAGAAAATTTGCTAAGACTGCAAGAATTAATAGACATAATATCCAATTTAGAGTACACACTTATCCAACATATAAAAACAAAGAACCTTAGTCAAGATATATTCTAGGTTTAAAAGATATATTCTAGCTTTAAAATAAGTGTTTTTATATGTTGGATAAGTGTGTACTCTAAATTGGATATTATGTCTATTAATTCTTGCAGTCTTAGCAAATTTTCTTTGGTACTGTTTATCTTAATATATTCTAGGAAGAGAAATAGAAGAAAGATGGAATAAAAGAGACGGAGTAGTTCAAAATGTTAATCTTAAATGGTCAATAGGACACAGAATTCAACACGTAATGGATATATTACAAGAGAAATGTACAAACCTACAAATACAAAAACAATTAAAATTAAACGAAATGAACTTCTGTAAAAGTGTAGTATATACCACACAGAGTTACGATAAAGAACCTTATAAAAGAAAAAAGTATAAAAAAGGTTATAATAATAATAACTCATACGATAGGAAGAGATATTTTCTCGTAAAATCTACGCTAAAAAGCCCTATTTAGATAAAAATGTATATATACTAAAAATATAGAATGATAGAAACTATAAAAACAAATTAGAATGTTTTACTTGTGGAAGTATAGAACATTTAGCAAATACTTGCCATAAAAGAATAAATAATAAAACAAGAAATTCTCAATTAATAGAAGACTTTCAAGAAACCCTTATAAACGTAGATTTAATATATGTCGATAATCAAAGTATATACTCAGTAGTAAGTATTGATATTAATAATACAAATAAAATGTAATCCTCGCACTCAGAGGCAGATGAACTAATTAATGAAATAGGACTAGAAAAATTAGACTTAGATGTAAATATGAACCTTATGAATAGCGTCATAAACAGCTGTAATCATAATTTTGAAAATTATAAAGGTTTAGACAGTAATGCATGTTTCTCATGCAAATGGTTTCCCAGTAGAAGTAAAAGAGCCAAATGTAAACTTTGTTTTATAGAAGGTTGTATAGAATGTATACGAAAAGAGTTTAAAATAACGGTTAATCAAAAAGAAGTAATTAATAGAACCGAAGATCAGACCACAAGTATGAGAATAATAACTCTAGAAACTAGAATGAATGAGTTAGAAACAAGACTTTTAAAAATAGAAAAAGGAAAAGATGTAGAAACAAGAGATGATGTTACACAAGCGGAATTAGACTCAGAACTAATGAATATGGAAGACTATGGTACCTTGATCTGTAATGAAGATATAAAACTAAGTACTCTAAAATTACTAACTAAAGTGAGGATAGCATCACGAGATAAAAGTCTTAGCTTTAGTTGATTCAGATGTAGTAAAGAGTATACTAAATAAAAAGGTAATTCCACAACATTTGCTCAAAGAATTAGACAAACCAGCTACAGCCATGCAAATGGATGGAACCCATAATACTTATCATCATTATATTCAGAATGCATCCATTAGTTTCATTAATACTTGCTCAAAATTTTACAACCCAAGTTACAAAATGAGCAAAATTTGGTAAGAGATCTAAATATAAATACAGACTTTATCTTAGACTAGACTTTATGCTAAATAACAACTAAGTCAGATTTCATTACAAGGGACGGTGTAATCTTCTTAAAAATAGTACCTATTCTCCCAGATGCACTAGTAAAATGCCAACAAAAATTACCTGCATCTCTCCTTTAGACCTACGTAAGAAAGATGACAAAGAAAAAGACGAGTGTTGTCGTGGATTGTAAAAATAAAGGAACATCATGCAATAATAAAGAAGAAAAACCTAATTTGGGAAGAAAACCCGAAGAAGATGATATACTAGACAAAAACTATACCCTCATAGATATTGAAACAGATCTTTATAATTTTAAAACAGTATAAATAAAATAGAATAATAAAAATAAGGAAGATCTAGATAAAATAATAAAGATTCTAGATGAATTGTAGATCATGGAGAAAAGTCTTTAAAACATTGGAATAATAATAAGGTTACTTGTAAACTAGATATTATAAACCCGTAATATACTATAAAAACAAAGATCCATGTGGCTACTAACCAAGACCTAAGACTTCAAAATCCAAATCAAAGAATTACTTGATTTAGGTGTAATAAGGTCATTCAAAACACGATTCATGCGCTTTCATGGTAAGGAATCACGCAGAAATAATAAGAGGAAAAGCGAGAATGGTTATAAATTATAAAAGACTCAACGACAATACTAGAAATGACGGATATAAATTACCCGATAAAATGTAATTAATTAATGTAATACAGTGAAAGCAGTGTTTTAGTAAGTTCGATTGCAAGTCGATATCGCAGTAAAAATGCATCAAGATAGCATAGATCGGAATTTTTACTTGTCCGTATGACATTTCAATGGCTTGTCATGCCTTCGTTAAAAAGCTCTCCGATATTCCAGAGGAAAATGGATAATATTTTCGGAGAATATAAAAGATTTATATTAGTTTATGTTGATGATATTTTAGTATTCAGCCATAACATGAACGAACACTTAGGACATCTACAAACAATTTTTAGATTATTTGTAGACAACGGAATAATAATAAGCAAAAAGAAAATGGAATTATGTAAGCATTACATAAATTTCTTAGGAGTAATATTAGGAGAGGGAAAAATAAAACTACAACCCCACATAGCCAAAAAGGTATTAGAAATGCCTGATAAATTATACAAACTAAAAGATCTTCAGAAATTCCTAGGAATAATTAATTATGTCAGAGTCTTCATCAAAGACTTAGGAAAAATAGCCGGACCTCTTTACGCTAAAACAGGTTCGACAGGACAAAGACTTTTTAAGATATCAAACTAGTACAAAAAATTAAAGAAAGAGTAAAAAATATTCCAGACCTAAATATGCCCTTAGAAACAGACTTCCTAGTTGTAGAAACAGATGGGAGCTTCGAAGGATGGGGAGCCATCTTAAAAGCAAGACCTAACAAATACAGTAGTAAAAATGAAGAAAAAATCTGTGCCTACCAAAGCGGTAAGTATAAAGAAAAAGGTAATATGAGTAGTATAGACGCAGAAATATTAGCAGTAGTTTACGGGTTAAATAGTTTTCGACTGTACATTTTAAATAAACCAGAGATATTAGTAAGAACAGACTGTGAAGCCATTGTTAAATTTCATCAAAAAATAAATGATAAAAATAGCGATGAAGGAGATGGCTTAATTTTCTAGACACTATATCAATATACAATTTGGTATTCGAACACATAAAGGAAAAGACAATAATTTAGCCGATCAACTTAGCAGTTAGATATCAAGCCTAATCAATCTTTTATAACGCAAAGATGAATCGTAAGAAAGACAAGTGGAAAAGGCGCACACATCCCAAGACACTTATAGACAAAGGTATTGGGAATCTCCAATTCAAACCACTCTAAATGGAGACTCAAATTTAGAAAGACTCTACTTTGGAAAAATAATTTAGTTTCTTTTCCAAATTTCAAACTTAACGCTTAAAGTTTTACTGTAATTTTTAGTAGACAAACAATGTATGTTTAATAGACAATTTATGGATTTCTCACAATAAACGAGACACTAGCCATTTTGTAGCATCTTAAACTCTTTATGTCGATTTTACGTAAAAGAATCAAGACAAACGCTTTAAATTTTATGTAGTCATACATGGAAAAACTAATGGTATTTTCCAAACTTGGATCAAGTTTTAGACTAATAAAGACATCAAAAACCTCTGCTTAAAGGTTTTAATGATTTCACGTAAGCCTGGATTACACTACGGAATACTAGGGCCAAATTATTATATCTCACCATCACTCGACAAAACCCTAAAAACCCTCAAGACAACATCCGTAAAGACACCGATAAAATAATTTTTGTGACTATCAGACTACTATGATGCATACGTCACGCTTAACCATACGAAAGAACTACTCAAAGAAACAAAATACCCAACTCACGTAATGTATACACATACTAAAGAAAGAATTACTAGAAAGACAGAAACAGAGTTCTCCATCTCCCCAAAAAATGGATGAGAAGGGTGCGTTCCTCCGAATGCAAATAAATCCATCAGATCGGATCAAGATACAACTAGTCCTGCTCAAACTAGAGGCAGAAAGACTTATCAAACCCACACGGTCCGTCACTTTGCCAAAAGTGAAGACGAGGAAAATTCCTCTCCAACCTGCACGAAGACTACCAAGGAGTTTCACCAAGGATCTTCATCACGCACTGTAACTACCGCAAAAAATGAGATGGAACAACTAATTAAAGAGACTTTAGAAAAACTTTTACAAGCTAAAAAAGATCAGGAAAATCAGAAAGAGGACTCGACACAAGATAAGCATATGTCCCCTCAAGATTCTCCAGTCCAGAGTCAAGATCATAATTCAGCTCAAAGTTTAGGTCATAATCCTGAAGAAGATAACATGGAGGATATCTCCGATGACAGTTTTCAGGAAGCACAGGATCCAGACGCAGGATATGATTCGGGAATGAGTTTTGACTCAATAGCCCTCCACAATTTAGACACGTAAAAGGAAGAAAATAATGATAAAGTTGATAAGACCAGACAGCAAGGATAGCACGGACAAAAAGAAAAATAATGGCAGACAAAGAAGGACAATAATGCAACAACAAGAAAGTGGACAAATACGATAAACGACAAAATGGAAAAAGCTTCTTTCAAAAGTTTCACGTGACGATGGGGCCCACAGCGCACCCGGCTGAAAAGAAAAGATTCTTTAACATTTTGAAGTCCGACTTTGAAGTCCGCCAGACTCTATAAAAGGATACTCATTAAGACGAAGAAAGACACAACAAAATAGAGAGAAAAAACACCAACCATGTTTCCTCTGCATCTTCCCCACACCTCACTTGTATAAAACCTTTCTAAGATCTAAGCCATAGTTACTTTATTTTCCAGTCGGCTTGCTAGTAACCCCCGGGGTTCCCCGAAAGGGAAACCTTCTTGTTTCTTAAATTATGTAAGTCTTCTTTCAATAGTTATCTCCCCTTATGATTATGTAAATTAGGTTTGAAGTTATGTTTGAAATATATTCATGTTCTATATGTTCAAAGTCTTTATATCTTGTTTAAATTTTCTCATCAACTCATTAAACTCAGTATATGGTTATCCGTTAAACTTTCTAATAACCTCAATGGATTAGCTCAGAAATTCCTCGTTAATCGGTGGTTAATCAGGCCATTTGAATGTCCGCAGGCGACAGTATGGGCCAAAATGGGTGAGGCTAAAGACGATCATTGTTAGGAACTAAGGTTGAACTAAGAGATGAACGATAATAGTGGTTGATCGGAAGAGATGAACAGTAAAAAAAAAAAAAAAAAAGTGAGTAAAAATGGGAGATAGCTTAGTCAAAGAATGAATTACTTAATGGATAGAGTTATAACAAGAAGGCGGTACCGAGTAGGATCACACAACTTTATTGCAACCAATTCGAAATATACACCCCTTTGAGACATGTTATACAGTTTTATATACAGACATGAGCATGATGATTTATGATTCAGTATACATGATATGATTTTCAGACATGATTCTCTGTTTTATGAAATTTGATGACTCTCTGTTTTACTCGTACGCTTGTTATTCGATTTGAGATTTCATGTTTTATATACTCAAGACATTATTTCGCATCGAATTTCCTTTCTGGTCGCGTTCATGCCGCAGTTCGCTTGTTCGATAGATGACCTCCGCTTAGGACTTCTATACATCAGTTGGAGAGCTCATTTGTTCCGGAGCCAGCTATTTTGGTACAGATCTTCATCTTTCAGACTTATGCATATTTTGGGCACGTGGCTCATTCCGTCATATACGTCGAGATCGTACTCTTAGAGTCCGTAGACAAGCGGGTGGACGCTTGTACCTTACTTTGGGTTGTAATGTTGTTGTACTGTGTTGGGGTGTTCCTGCTATACTTGTTGGTATCTAGTGGCACTGGCGCTTGCTTATTTTGACTATTCCTTTGTGTATATAATGTTGGTCAGCGGCACTTCGGCTAGCCTGTTTTGTTTGTTGTTCTGTTATTGATTTGGCAGCCTTGTCGGCTCGCCCATTCTGGGGAGATGTTGTAAAAGCAGCGTTGTGCTGTCGAAATTTCTATAGATCTCGGTATTAAATGGATTAAGAGTGACAGGTCAGTAATGACGTCCAATTAGGACGTTTAGTCGCGGCTCTTCGGGTTGGGTCGTGACAAATGTCACACATTTTGTCACTCTCGAGTTCATGATTGAAGAGGGAGTGGTAAATGTGTATCACTACAATGTTCCTGTCTACGAAGAATCTGATTTCTTTTATTTCATGGAGTCGGTAATGGAATTATGGCCCAAGTTATTACAACAGAGTGGAATGTTCGCACACTTGCCTGCAAAGTTACTCAATGAATCGTGGGAATTCAATAGGCTACAGAATCTCCCCCGCAATGTCACTAGTAGGGCATGCGGTTCATGGTCAATTGCTTTTATGGAGGCTTTGCTTACCGGCACAACTGTGACAAAACTCGAAAGTCTAATCAGCGACAACTCTGTAGGGAGGATGCAATGGAGATGAGCATTAGGTGTCATTGAAAAGGTGTTGGAGCCCTAAGATGGGTTGATAAACAGTTCATTGATTTTGCGTTTTTTTGCGCCAAAATATGGATTGTTGAACAATTTAAGTATATATTAGGAGTTTTTTATGACATTAAGCAATTTAAGTATATATTAGGTGTTCAGTACTTTTCTAAGACATTTTGTTAAGTATATATTAGGTGTTCATTATTTAAGTTGTGTTCAATACATTATGTTCAGTGATTTTAATAGTTTTAAATAAGTCACAAAATCTAACAGATGTTGAAGTTGCAACAATCGACATCCGCATTGCAACAAGTTTTTAATATGTTGCAATGCAGATGAGTAAGTTGTCAGAACAAGTTTGTAATTTGCAATGATGGTTGTTCAGTTGTTGCAATATATATGTCAGTTGTTGCGACAAATCTAACTGATGTTGAAGAAGTTGCAACGACTAACTCATCTGTTGCAACAAGTTTGTAATATATTGCAACAGATGAGTCAGTTGTTGCAACAAGATGTAAATTTGTTGCAACAGATAGTTCAGTTGTTACAACATATGGGTTAGTTGTTGCGATAAATCTAACTGCTATTTTAGAAGTTGCAACAAATTGATAATCTGTTGCAACAAGTTTTTGATATGTTGCAACATATGAGTCAGTTGTTGCAACAAATCTTTCAATTGTTGAAGAAATTGCAACAACTAACTCATATGTTGCAACAAGTTTGTAATTTGTTGCAACATATGGGTTAGTTGTTGCAACAAGTTAATAATATGTTGCAACATGTGCATTATCTGTTGTAACGGATGAATAACCTGTTTAAAAGCTTCACATTTAGTAAACAATAAGTATCATTGGATTTCGTTGTTTACACCTAAATATGGGTGAATCAAGTAGTTTTCATCAAATTACACCAACGATCACTCGATTTGGAAAGTATACGCTTAGTTGATCATATGTCCTGACTCAGAATACCATCAAATTGGTTAGAAACATTTATTAAACAATAAATATCATTGGCTTTTCGTTGTTTACACATAAATATGAGTGAATCAAGTAGTTCTCATCAAATTACAGCAATGATCGCTCGATTTGGGAAGTATACGCTTAGTTGATCATATGTCCTGACTCAGAATATCATCAAATTAGTTAGGAACATTTAGTAAACAATAAATATCATTGGATTTTCGTTGTTTACACCTAAATATGGATGAATCAAGTAGTTCTCATCAAATTACACCAACGATCGCTCGATTTGAGAAGTATACGCTTAGAATTTTCCATCAAATCAATGAAATCACCGTCTAATTCATTAAGGATGTTAGTAGATAAATATATTGATCACTAAATATCATTGAATCTCTTTGTTTAACACAAAATATCATTGGTTCCCTCTGTTAATAACTAAACATATGTGACTTATATCCTAGTTGTTGCAACAATTTCATGATCTGTTACAACAATTACATAATCTGTTGCAGCAATTGCATAATATGTTGCAGCAGTTGCATAACCTGTTGCAACAAGTACATAATATGTTGCAGCAATTGCATAATTTGTTGCAGCAGTTGTATAACCTGTTGCAACAAGTACATAATATATTGCAGCATGTAACATAGATGTTGAACAAGTCATATCACTTGTTGGATGAAATAACTCACTCCATTTGTTGGATGAAACAAGTTAAGGACTTTCTGCAACAACTCATTCCATTTGTTGTAAAAACTCAAAACACTATAGGAACTTACTGTAACAAGTCATGTCATTTGTTGAAAAACCAAGTTAAGTTTGTTGCTGCAACAAGTTCGATTACTGGTTGGCAAAATCCCAACAAGTTACACAGTTGTTGCAACAGATTTTTTACTTGGTAAAAACTGTTCAGAAATTGCAAAACCACAGAACATACATTGGTGATTTGAGCAAGATCAACATATCATTTAAACCAATTAATAATCTGTTGGAAGCAGATTCAGTTTTTTGGATTCTGTTTCTGACAAAAATTGAAGCTGACTCCAAGAGATAGTTGAGTTGTTGCAACAATTATACAACTTGTTGCAGCAAGTCAATAATCTGTTGGAAGCGCCGATTTTGGGTTACGCTTCGCATAAAATTGAGGTTGACTCCAACAGATAGTTGAGTTGTTGCAACAAGTGGAACACCTGTTGCAACAACTATACAACTTGTTGCAGCAAGTCAATAATCTGTTGGAAGCGACTTCAATTTTTTGGGTTACTTCGCATAAAATCGGTTCGACTTCAACAGATCGTTGAGTTGTTGCAACAAGTGGAATACCCGTTGCAACAACTCACTCAGTTGTTGTAGGTTATTTATTTACAATTACAACTTCATAATCTGTTGTAGAAGTTGCAACAACCACATTATATGTTGCAACAACTACAACAACTATTGTAAGTTGTTGGAAAATCAGTAGATTTATATCCAGGTGAAAAATTGAAATAAAACAGCATTGTTGTACTTATCAAATGAGCGAAAAACATTTATGGAGTAATTGACAGTGCTACACCAACAAAATCCAGTCAAAAAATTACAAAATCGGGTGGTCATATTTTTTCTTTCTTGAGCAACAATGGCGGACGAAGAAGAAGAAGAAAGCAGAACAATGGAATGAGTTATGAAGTAATTTTCAGTGCTACACGAATGAAATCCAGTCAAAAAGTTACAAAATCAGGTGGTCTTGTTTTTTTCTTTCTTGAGCAAAATCCAGTCAAGAAGAAGAAACGAGTAACAGAATAAGAAGAAGAAGCAAGCAAGAAGAACAAACGAAGTTAAAAAGAAGAGCCAAAAATGGTGAAAACAGCGCAGACAAACAGAAAATTTGGCGCGTTTTTTGGCTCTGTAGGGTTTATATGGGTTGGGTCAAAGTGTTAAAAATAAAACTTGGGGACAAAGTGTAAAAAATAAAGCTTGGGATCAAAGTGTTAAAAATATAACTTTGGGGTGAGTCAAAACTCTCTAATCACTGATCCAAAGTTATCACCCCTACTCAATTAAAAAAACTAGAGTTATCCCAACTCAATTTTAAAACTTATTTGTCACCTATAATTAAAAGGCCCGAGTAACTACAACCAATTTTTTTTTAATCGAAGTGCAAGAAACAATAGATAGTAACAAAAATCTAAGAATAAAAAAATTACAAGCGTAATACTACACTACTAGTATGGAAGGATAATTTAGGCAACGCTTAACTAACCATTAGCCTTCTAGGAGAATCCAATATATTATTATGTACCCACTATTAAACAAGTATAGCAGATAAAAACCCTGAATTTAACTAACTGATATAAAATCAACAACCAACTATTAATTAACTATGATTCAATCCCAAATTAGTTAGGTCTCGTTATATGAATATAATTGAGCTAACAATCAACAATAACAACTGTTAAAACACAAGTTTTATGGAATTCTAATAAATGAAAACATTAAAAGTTGGAATTTTGTTAAATGGGTTGATAAGTAGACAAAGAGAAATGAATACCTGATAGGAGAAACATACATTAATAATAAACCCACTATTAAACAAGTAGATAAACACCTTGAACTTAGCTAAACATATAAAATCAACTACTCTCTATGTCCCAATTTATGTGATAAATCTCATTAACCACGAAATTTAGTGAACGGCGTCAAATCTTTCTATGGATTGTTTCTTTCGCATGCGAATTGAAGCTCTTATCTCTCTAGCTCATGATAAATATCCTTCGAATTTCTAAAGTCAGTCTTCTTTCTTTATTTTGACCATGAATTCGGACATACAATTTTTAAATTTATTGAAAAAACAATTTACATATTTAGAAAGTATTAATAAGTCACGCTAATTAACAATTTAAAATATTTAAAACACATACAAATAAATTATGGTAAAATATTTTCTTATTTGACTCTCGAAAAATTGACATAAATTGGACCAATTATGAAATTCTAATAAAAAAGGAAACATCAAAAGATGGAACTTTGTGAGATGAATCGATAATTATAGGTCAAACACCCTAACTAATTCTCCAGAAATAGTTTCTGCAGTACTACTTCTGATAAACAGAAACACCTTTTCAGAAGTTTGACCAAACAGACCCTAAGTATCCCTTTTCAACTTCAAACTTCAAATACTATTTTTTTCTCAAATCTCAAATAAATCATATCCAAACACCTACTTTGTGTCTAAACACAATTTTAATTTTTAAATACTCATTTTTAACGTAAACTTCAATAATATCTCTTTTCTTTTCTCAATTCATGTCCAAACACTTACTAAGTCGTAAAATTTGTGACACATACATATTTTTGTGTGTTTATTAGAATTTCTCATTAAGAATAGAATAAGAAGTGACATTTAATACTTTTTCAAATTTAGAAGTTTGTTATTCTATTTAGAAATATATTGAAAATAAAATGTATCATATAGACTAAAATACATAGTATACCTTTCATATATATCACTAAGAGTTACAATATAATTTATAAAAGGGAAAAAGGTCATATTTGTCCTCAACGTTTAAGAAAAAATTTGTATTTGCCCTCTGTTAACGTTTGGGGTCAAATATGCCCTCCGTTAGTCCAAACCTTTTAAATTTACCCATTTTTAACGGATTTGCCACGTGGCTGCCACATCACCGGCGATCAGTCACCGAGACGCCATTACTGTCGGCAACAGTACCAACGCCGGAAATGTGAAATTTCCGGCCAAACCACGGTAGCTCTGGCGACGTGTGATACACCGAAAGATTCGTCTCTTCATCCTCTTCAATTATATACTATCAATTACCGTCGATTTCATCATCTTCTTTGTCAATTTGGTGATCAGAATTCTGGAATTCGGCTGAAGCTTCAACAAACATAATGGTGAAATTCGATTTAAGATGAATTGAGACACGGAGTTGGTTGCAAAATGTAGCTAAGACCAAGGCGAACTCAGGGACACCACCCACAGTCTTCGACGTTACCTGAGTTGGCCGAAAAACGCACTCAAAGTTTCGAATTTTCCCATTTGGTCGACCCACTACTTCGTGAAGAACTGACAGTGGTGGGTGGGTGTAAAATGATGGGTATAGACGATTTAATCTAATTGCAGAAGCCCCGACCGCCGATCAGAAATGCGGGCCTAAAATCGACGACGGCGTTTAGGGTTTTAGATTTTTCGATTTGGGTGTTCTGGCGATTTAGCAAGAATCGAACAACATGAGGGTGTCAAAATGACGGCGAGGTGATGGTGGTATACCTCACTCCCGTCGATTCAATCAGAGTACGCCGAAAAATTCAAATCTCCGTCAGGAGTATATACGTCCAGAACTTCGATCACCAAATTGACAAAGAAGATGATGAAATCGACGGTAATGGGTAGTATATAATTGAAGAGGATGAATAGACGAATCTTACGGTATATCACACGTCGCCGGAGCTACCGTGGTTTGGCTGAAAATTTCACATTTCCGACGATGGTACTGTTGCCGACGGTAATGGCATCTCGGTGACTGGTCGCCGGTGACGTGGCAGTCACGTGGTTGATCCGTTAAAAAATGGATAAATTTAAAAGGTTTGAACTAACGGAGGACATATTTGACCCGAAACGTTAAAGGAGGGCAAATATAAACCTTTTTCTAAACGTTGAGGACAAATACAAACATTTTCCTAAACGTTAAGAACAAATCTAGACCGTGAATTTTGGGATACCAAATAATTACACGAAGTGATATATATATACATTCAGAATTGGTGCTTTTAACGCTTCCACATGTTTACCCGCCGTCTAACTCCCGTCTACACATTCTCCTTACACCGGCAACTCTTAGCTCATAATTTCCGTTCAATTCACAATGCACACCAACTGTTCGACAAAAGTACTAAACCAACACTTATTTCCATTCACCATTCCATGCTCAATTACATACACCAAAATCACAAAACCGAAGCTCTTAAACTCTTCAAGAACCAGCTCCAACTCGGTATCTCAGAAATCGACGAAGTCGTAATCGCGTTAGCTCTAAAGGGTTGTCGCGAAAACATAAATCTAGGGACTCAAATTCATAGTTTAGCGATTACTAGCGGGTTCATTTCTTATCAAACAGTTCCAAATTCATTAATGAGCATGTATTGTAAAACTGGAAATTTTAATAAAGCTTTGTGTGTGTTTGATAGCTTGAAGTTTCCTGATAGAGTTAGTTATAATACGTTACTTTCGGGGTTTGAAAATGGTAAAGAGGCATTGAGTTTTGCTCATTGGATGCATAACATTGGATTTGTTTTTGATGCTGTGAGTTATACTACTGTTCTTAGTCATTGTACGAACGAAGAGGAGTTTCGTCTTGGTATGCAATTTCATTCTCTTGTATTGAAGTTCGGATTGGAGAACGATGTTTTTGTTGGAAATGCACTTGTGACGATGTATTCAAAGTGGGGTAATATAGTTGAAGCTGAAAGATTGTTTCTTGAAATGCCCCGTAAAGATTTGGTTTCGTGGAACGCGTTGCTCTCGGGGTATGCACAGGAAGGGAATTACTCAAAGGAAGCGACTTTCGGATTTAGGGAAATGATGAGGGAAGGGGTGGGACCCGATCATGTGTCGATAACTAGTGCTTTATCTGCTTGTGGACAGGAGAGGTGTTTGGAGCTTGCAAAGCAGATACACAGTTTGGT
The DNA here is from genome assembly GCA_029844215.1 of Przewalskia tangutica. Taxonomy (NCBI): domain Eukaryota; kingdom Viridiplantae; phylum Streptophyta; class Magnoliopsida; order Solanales; family Solanaceae; genus Przewalskia; species Przewalskia tangutica. The sequence goes on from CM056726.1 coordinate 1,160,756, forward strand.
TATTAAGATGGCATATGGTACACATGTTTCTGTGTGTAACGTTTTGATATCGTTGTATTATAAGTGTGATGAAAATGGAGATGCGAATATGGTTTTCCGAAGTATGAACGAACGCAATGTTGTGTCTTGGACAACGATGCTTACCATGAGTGATGAAAAAGCTGTATCTATTTTTAAGGGGATGCGGAGAGATGGGGTTTACCCTAATCACGTTACGTTTGTTGGATTAATTCATTCTGTAACTGTGAAGAGTTCGTTGCGAGAGGGACAAATGGTTCACGGATTTTGTTTAAAGACGAATTTCTTGTCGGAATTGAATGTTGCTAATAGCTTCGTTACCATGTATGCTAAGTTTGACTTAATGGAAGACGTGTTAAAGGTTTTTGAAGAGCTCGACCAGAGAGATCTCATATCATGGAACGCTTTGATTTCTGCATACGCTCAAAATGGGATGTCTCTAGAAGCTTTACAAACATTCTTGTCAGCGTCAGTGGAGTTGCCACCAAATGAATACACGTTTGGCAGTGTCTTGAGCGCAATTGCCTCATCTGAGTGCATTTCCTTAAAGCATGGCCAGCGATGCCATGCTTGTTTGATAAAACGTGGGTTCAACAGTAATCCAATTGTTTCAGGTGCTCTCCTTGACATGTATGCAAAACGTGGGAGTATTTCTGAATCTCGAGGAGTTTTCAATGAGGTAGCAGACAGGAGCCAGGTTTCATGGACTGCTATTATTTCTGCTCATTCGAGGCATGGTGATTATGAATCGGTAATGACTTTGTTTAAGGAGATGAAGGAGAAAGGCGTGAGTCCCGACTCAATAACTTTTCTTTCTATACTAACAGCATGTGGTCGGAAAGGGATGGTTGATATGGGAGTAGATATTTTTAATTCCATGATTAAAGATTATTCCATCGAACCATCTTCAGAGCATTATTCTTGTATGGTGGATACGTTTGGTCGGGCAGGGAGGCTAAAGGAGGCTGAATTTTTCTTGGCTCAGATTCCAGGAGGACCAAGATTATCTGTGTTGCAAAGCTTACTTGGTGCTTGTAGGATTTACGGAAATGTTGACATGGCGACAAGAGTAGCCAATACTTTGATTGCATTAGAACCAGAGGAGTCGGGTTCATATGTCTTGATGTCGAATTTGTTTGCAGAGAAGGGGCAGTGGGAAAAAGTAGCAAACATTAGAAAAGGAATGAGAGATAAGGGAGTGAAGAAAGAGATAGGATTCAGCTGGGTAGATGTAGGTAGTATTGATTATTCTTTGAATTTGCACGGATTTTCATCGGATGACAAGTCTCATCCCCGGACTGAGGAGATATATCGGATGGCAGAATGGATAGGTTCAGAGCTGAAGCAATTGGAGCACGAAGACGAAGAAAGTGACTCTGTGACATTAGCGTGTATTATATGAGTTCCGAGGCCTTCTGTGTCAAAATTGTAGCCATATTTTTTTTCCCGCCTACTTGGTAGAGCTATCTGTAATTACGTATTGAAAAAGAATCTGTGAAGTAACTGCTTTGCAATCAGTTTTAAGATACTGAAACTGTTGTCTGTTACACCACAAAAAGCACTATAACAAAGTGCTAATGAAATTTTTGACTGGAGGACCAACTGACCCGGGGCTTTCATGAGTGTCGGTGGGTTCTGGAGTGCTTGTGGAGGGCGCTAGCGCGTATCTCGAGGTGATTGTCACCACCTGCACCTCACATCTCGGTACAGGGGAACGTCCTGTTGTT